>JAEAOA010002314.1:0-367500 GCA_016746295.1 Potamilus streckersoni | reverse complement strand
TCCAGATGGACCTATTATAATCATCCTTATCGAATTAGGTTATGCTGGATGGGGCTTTATCGGTTCCTGTTTTCGGCGATACGAAAAGTCAATTATTGTATTCATATTATTAGTAACATGAGTCTATATTGTATTCGATGTAGATTATCTACACCCACCACTGGATTGACAACGATAATAATGAAAAATAAACGACGTGCATTAACAGGTAAATGCGTGAAATGCGGCACGAAAAAATATAAATTTGTATCCATGTCTGATTCAGAGACAAAGACATGGGGAGATGTTGCTGCTTCTTTAGGACAATTACCTTGATTACCTTGGGCTAAGTATGTTGGTGAGAAACACCTTTCCGGATAAAATTACTGTGGTCCTGGAACTCGACTTGATATCCGACTTGATGATCAAGATCAACCAAGACCAGGATTCAGTAAAAAAAGATTGATCAAGCATGTCATGTTCATGACGTTGCTCATAAAAGTAAAGATTTTCAGCAGCGGCATCTTGTAGATCTGAAATTGATTCATACATTAAATTCTATACCTAATAAATCTGTAAGAGATAAACTCGTTAGTTTTCTGATGAAATCCGCTATTAAAATTAAAAATATGATAGGGGCTGGTAATTAATTATATGATTATTATAATGAAATCTATTTATAGTAGTATAGGAAAATGGGAGTTTTGGCCCACCACCTCCTCCCACACCTCCTCCCCCACCCCGCCAAACCCTCATTTTCCTATACTACTACTATGTAGACAGATATTTTGTAACCAGACAAAACAACAGGTGTTGGAATGCGATAAGCTCTGTCAACAGAAGTGACGAATTTGTTAGAACAGCGTATGTGTGGAATATGATTATTCTAAATACGGCAAATAGATTTTACATCAAATTTTTTTTATCAGATAACAGGATGAAAATTAAACTGTGCATTAGAACGTTTCAGTTAACAAGGCGGAAATTAAACTAGCATTAGAATGAAAATGATATTATTTTAGTTATATTATATCTTAAGTTTAGATAAAATTTTATGTTACTCATATTTTTTGTGATATTTTTTTTCATACTTGCTAACCCTCATTGGTAGAATATCTGTTAACATATTGTCAATAATACGAAATTCACGTAATAAATCATCCATATTATATTTAACTCCTCGTAGGTAAGACCGGATCTGATCAAGTAGTTTCTTGTAAGTTTTAATTGCTGTTAAACAACCATGCTTCTTTATCAAAAGTCTTGGTTCTACTTTTTTACACGCCGCTGTAAGTGAAACACCAATACCAGATATAATTAACAAAAATGGATTTAATGATACCCCACTTGAAATTATACCAGAACTGGTCATTAACAAGGGTATATATGATATTACTCGAAGGATCTTGTAGTATTTGTAACATTGTTTCACGCACCAAAATTTTTTATGATAATATTTATAGTATTGTATTAATGCGTCTACATCTTGTTTTGGAATATCTTTTGAAATATGATTGAAATCAACTATACTTCTTTTCATTATAATATTAGTTCACATAGTCCTATGTTTGGGTAATCAAAATAAGAGCTGGTTGTTCAGCTATAAATTCCAAACACCAGAGAAAAATTTCTAATTTTAAAGTTTTATCAACTGGTTCAAATACAAATTCTTCTTCGGAATTTTGGTTTATTATTACAGATAATACTCCAGATGAGTCATCATTTGGATGACGAGATAGATATTTGGTAGATATTCTAAACTTTGCACTGCTAAGCACTGACAATCTATACACACCGGTAACTTCTGCAATATATTTGATAGAATTATTTTTTGG
This sequence comes from Potamilus streckersoni, assembly GCA_016746295.1. Taxonomy (NCBI): domain Eukaryota; kingdom Metazoa; phylum Mollusca; class Bivalvia; order Unionida; family Unionidae; genus Potamilus; species Potamilus streckersoni. The sequence continues at coordinate 365,686 of JAEAOA010002314.1, read as the reverse complement.
TGTCCACCTAGTATAACCGAATGCAACAGTATACACAAATTTTAATTAAACCCCCCGGTTTTTTTTTTGGGTTTTTAATTTTTAATTTCATGTGCGTTTTTCAACAAATTGGGAAATTTTCCACTAATAAAAAATTCATTGAGTTTTGTTTTAAAAATCTTTGGGATTGTTTTAATTTAACGGTTTTATTGCTAAAAATTGGATGGTTTCCAAAAAAAATTACCCTCTAATTTTGTTTTGTTTTCTGCGAAAACTTAAAAAAGGTGTTCCGGACTGAAAAAATCAGTTTTGGGGCGTGTTTTCTTTTTAAATTTAAAAGGCCCATTTGACGTATTTTTAGGGGACGATCCCATTCTTTGGTTTTCCCAAGGATCTGAAATTTGTTTTGCGTCATAAAATTTTTCCCATTTAAAATTTGTACAACTACATTGGGTTTTACGTTTTTCGTCTTTAAATCGCCCTTTCTTTTTTGGGAAAAAATTAAAGCTTCTTCTGGATTCGTGGTAAGTTTAGTAAATTTTTTTTTTCATTTTTGAGCTGAGCCAATCAAGAGTTGCATATTTGGATAAGTTCACTTGGTAACCTTTTGTGGATAAATCTGATAGTGTTCCAAATTTTGGTATACTAGCTCATTATTTACTGTCCTAGATAAAAATTATCAACACTAGTTTAATATTATATAAAATGGCAAAATCGTTGATATTAAACTTGATACAGAGAGACTAGTGAAAGCATAAACTTAACTATGAACTTCCTGATTGTCATTATCTTATTGTTGGGCCAACTGGATCGGGAAAACAAATTTGCTAATGAACTTGCTTCATGGTGATAATTTTAACTTCGACAGAGTTATATTTACACAATCAATCCACAGCAAGATTAAGTATGAGTTATTAAGCGAATATAATAACAAGCTTCGTGATGATCTTAAAGCTGGTGAAGATTTTTTTTATAATTAGGCAGCCAGAAGATCTTATTCCAGTTAATCACACTTGATGCAGATGAACATAAGATAGTAGTTTTTGATGATATTCCTTCCTCTAAATAACATGGAGATGATAAATAAGATCATATTTCTCACTGTCACGTAACAAACAGTGTAATTCTGTTTATCACGCTCAAGGATTTTATAATATTGATAGATTTATTAGGCGAAATACGGGTTGTTTTATTTTATTTCCAGGACTGGATAATGTTGACGTTAGAAATTATTGCAAGCGAAGCAATGCGGTGGCGTGACAAAAGATAAGTTATTGAATTTTACCGTAATGCTACAAAAGATAATTTTTAACTTTTTCTTGTTTGATAAACTTACAAATGATCCAACTAAAATGTTTCGCTGTTGTATTAACAGTTACTTACAGTAAAAGCGTTTCAATTTTATAAAATTTAAAATTTATAAAAAGGAAAACGGGAGAAAGTTACAGAAACACATAAAAGGGGTCAAAAAAAAACCTTGCTAAAATCTCAGGTATAAATTAAAACCCAAAAAGTAAAAAGCCGACGGGGGCCCAAAGAAATCTGACAGAAGCAACAGCTAAAATTTTCAACCCGGTTTAAAATTTTCTATTAGGTAAAAACCCAAAAATAAACCCACTACCCGAAGCAAAACTTAAAAACGCAGGAAAAATTTTTGGGTTTGGGAAATTTTTAAAGAGAACGCCAAAAAAGCAGTGCTGCAAATTGTTATAGATTGTTAAATAAAAAAGAAAACAAATGGGGCAGTTAAAAGAAAATATAGTGTCTGCGGTAGAAAAGCTAAAAACGGGATTTTTTGATAACCAACCCGCTGAAACTTGGGAGTTTAGCAGATTTAAAACAAGAAGGGAAATAAAAATTAAACAAATTTTCGGAGATAAAAAAGATATAAAAGAGGAGAACAAAGGTTAGTGGCTTACGAAAATTTTAAAGGAAGTTGGGGTAAAAGTTTCATTTTATAAAAAAAAGAAAAGTGAGGGTGGATTAAAATTAAGGGGGGGGGGGGGTTATGATGTTTTTTTAAAGGGGAATAAAAATATTAAGGGGTTTTTGTTGATTAAGAAGGGGACTGATTTTGTACCCAAACATTACTCGTTTATTGTGAAATTTTTTAATGCGGAGGGCTGCTAAAGATGAAATAAACACGGTTACAAAAAATTGGAGGATATGCTTCCACTTTTGTTAAAAAGGAAAGGGTGTCTTTGCTCTCACTTTTAAAAAAAACAAAAAAATTTTTAGTAGAGCAAACCTTTTGGTAGTGGGTGGGTTTTTGAAGGAAATTTTTTTTTTTTGGATAAATTCGTATACAAAAAAAAAGAGTAAGAAAGGAATGGTTTAAAATTTTTTTTCTTCAATAAAAAATGATAGGTAGTTAATGTTTTTTAAATTTCATCAAAGGAGGGGGAATTTTAGTGTTGAATTTGATAAGGAATCTTGCATACTTTGATTTCTAAGATCGGTGAATTTTAAATCGGGACGGAATTGAAATTTTACACCGCGCTTAATCGCGGCGTTTTTAATTTTGAAAATGAATAATTTTAAAAGGGAAAGGGCAAAAAACATTTTTAAAAAATTTTGGTGAGTTGCGAATTTTGCCCCCAAAATTTTTCAGTAAATTAAATTCCCCCCCTATCCAACGAGATCTAAAAAACCCAAAATAAAAAATTTGGGAAAAAAATTTTCTTGTACTTGCGGGAATGTTTTCCCCCAAAACGTGAAAAATGATTTTAAACGTTGAAATGTATTTTATTTGATTTCAACATCCCCAATATCTACAAAAAAAAAAATTAAAAAATTTTTCCCAAGGGGGCTTTTAATATTATGATTTAAACAAGGAAATAAAAGGGAGTCTTCCCAAAACTGGGGGGGTGGTGATAATTTTAAATTTTCCCCGCAAATTTTAAAAACATTTGAAATAGGAAAACTTTAAAAAAAATATAGCAATCTTTTCTTCCCAAAGGGAAAAAGGTTTTAATCACAATGTTAGGATTTCTAAAAAAATTTACACTGCACTTGATCCCCTTTTTACATAGGACGTGAATGCATAAAATTTTTAACAAAAGTAAATAAAATATTTAAATTTTTTCTTTGTTTGGCTCAAAAAATCAAAAGGTAGCAAAGGTCAAACGTTTTTTAAGTTTCTCACAAAAAGGTCCCCAGGTTCTCCCCTGCAAAAAAATCCACGCCAAAAAAATTTATATTATCCTTTAAACTTTTAAAGGGGATCAAATTTCAGTTTTAAAATGCAGTTGACAGTCAATAGGAAAACATTTACATTTTAAAAATTTGAAGTTGTAACTTTTTTTTTTAAACTCGCGGAAAAAGTAAAATTTATGCAACTAAATATAATAAAAAAAAAGAAAAAAAATTTTAAATCGAAGAAAAAGAAGGAGGTTTTTTTGGAATATATTCACTAAAGTTTTTAAAAAAAATTTTCCCAGGACAAAGGCGTAAAGTTGCACCAATTGCTTTGACGGGGAAAAGCTTTGAAAAGGGGGTATCTGCCGCTGGGACTGCGGTGGGCCCAAAAAAAAGTTTAAAAAAAAAAAGGAGATCCCCCGACTGCTTCTGAAAAAAAAAACAAGCTATTCGAATCGCCCCAAAACCAAAAAAAAACCAAAAAAGCTAGGGTAAAACAACAAAAAAGTTTTTAAATTCCCAAAGGGCGAGCAGATCATACAAAAATTAATTTTAAAAGGTTCCAGGCCGCCAAAAAAAATTTTATTTTTAATCTAATAAAAAAATTTGTTGTTACAAATTATCTCGAGTTAACAAAACCCTATGACACGAAAACGATGTGACAGAATTCGAGTTTGTTGAGTTACTTGATAAAAATTTTTCTACCAAACCAAATAAAGCTGGTTTTGGGGAACCCTTTAAACACCAGAGACGAAGAGTATTTTTTATTTGCCCATAAGGCTTTTTGTTATAAGTTCGGGGTTTTAGAATTAGACAGTACCCAAACCCCGGGGGTTGCTTTTTGCGTTGGATAGAAGTCCCCTCTTTTTAAATAAGGCTGGGTTTATTCAAAAGTGCTGTTTTAAAACGGGCCAATAAATTTAAAAGATTTTAAAGTAATCTAAAAGTTGCAAGTAAAAATTTTTTGGGAATATTTTTTCATTTTCCGACGATTACTCGAGATCAACTGAAATAATTTGATGGGGTTTAAAGATATGGAGGGGGGTTTTGCAAAATAACAAAATTTTATAAAGGGGGGGCGTTATTAATGAGTAATGCTGATGAAAAGGGAAGGGTTTTTTTGTAATTGTGAGGAATTTTTTCAAAAATTTTTTGCATTTTAATTTTTGCAAACGGGGGGCTAGCTTTTTTTTTTGTGGGGGGCCCCAGGTTTTTCCCAAGTTTCCCTAATCCCAACCAAACAAAGCCCGTTTCTTTTATTGGGGAAAAGGTTTTTTAATAATTTTAAATTTTTAAAAAAACCAAAAAACCCCCAAAAAAGTGGGGCAGCGGGGGGGGGAAAAAAAACCCGGTATGCGATGGTTAATTTAAAACTTTCCTTAAAAAAAAATTTTTTTGGAACGTTTAAAAGAAATTCCAAAACCGCAAATTAAACCCCCGGAAAAGGTTTTTTGTGGCGGACGAAACCCCTTGGCCCAGGAAAAAATTCCAAAACGTTCCAAAATTTAAAATTTTGAGGGTTTTTTTTCCCCCTAAGGCCCCATTTTCGGTTTTGGGGGTTTTGGGGGCGATTTCATTTTTTTTTAAATTTTATTTCGGGAGTTAAAACATACTTTTAAAATTTTAGGGATCGGAAAGGCCCCAAAAAAACCCTTGCTTTTTTGGTCGGGGGGTAATGTACATTTAATTAAACCAATGGGTTTGGGGGATTCCCAATTAAAACCCTTCGATAACTCACTTCAAACTAAATTACAGGCTTGTGCTTAACCCAAAATTTAAAAAGCAAAATAAAAAACCCCCAAAAAAGGCTACACGGGAGGGGTAAAAAATAAGGGTTTTTTACAAAATTTTTGCCAAAAGAAAAAATTTTTTTGTTTCGTTTTTAAAACAGGAAAAAAGGGAAAAAGGTAACAAAACAAAATAACAAAAATTTGATCCCTCGATTCGAAGTTTTTCTGGGGGATTAAATTCCAAACAATTTGGGAAAGGGTATCGGAGCCGCAATTTTGCGGAAGCCCCTTAAATCCCCCAAAAATTTTTAAATAATTTCCCCCTCTTAGCAAAACAAAAAAGTTGGATTTAAGTTTTGGGAAAAAATTTTATTAAAAGAGGAATTTCTTTTTCCCCCTTTATTTTTTCAAAATTTCTTTTGTGTTGTAAACAAACAAAAAGGACTTTTTTGAAAAAGGGTTATTGAAAATTAAAATTTGGGACCCACGGGCCCCTTTTCCAGTGGCGCCTTTATTTTTACATTATTTTTTTTTGTTTTAATTTAAAAAAGTAGTTTTATTGGGGGTTTTAAATAAAATTTTCAAATTTAACTACGTTTTATATAAAATGCCCAAAATTTTAAAAGGGTTAAAAAAAATTTTCCCCAAAAAAAATCCAAAAAAAATTTAAAAAAATTTTTGTTAGGGTTTTTTTCAAAGGGAAAACAGGGACCCCAAAAAAATTTTTTTTCCCTTTAAATTTTTCCTGATTTTTTTAAAAAATTGATGGCAAACAAAATATTCAAGTTTAAAAAAGTTTTGATTTTTAAAAAAATTTTTTTAAAATTTTTGGTTTTTCCAAAATAAAACCCCAAACAAAAGGGAAGGTTTTTGGTTTTTTTGGTTTTTTAATTTTTAAATTTAACTGGCTTTAAAAATTTTTAAAAACCTAAATTTTCGTTTTAGGAATTTGGTTTACAATTTTTTGGAAATCTCGGGGGTTAAAGAAGGGAAAACCATTAAAGGTTAAATGACAGGTAAAGGGGAAATAAAAAAAGTTTTTAAAATTTTAATTTAAATGTTTTCTATTTTAAAACAAAGAAAAAAAAAAAAAAAAAAAAAAAAAAAAAAAAAAAAAAAAAAAAAAAAAAAAAAAAAAAAAAAAAAAAAAAAAAAAAAAAAAAAAAAAAAAAAAAAAAAAAAAAAAAAAAAAAAAAAAAAAAAAAAAAAAAACCACCCCACCCCCCCCCCCCCCCCCCCCCCCCCCCCCCCCCCCCCCCCCCCCCCCCCCCCAACAAAAAAAAAAAGAAAATAAAAAAAACAAAATGCCCAAACCAAAAAGCAAATGCATATGCCTTCAACCAAAAAAGGGGAATTATTCCAATGCTCCACTTTTTGGGGGGACTAGCGGGGAAGTCTGCTGCCCATTTTTTTTAGGAATCGGCGTGGTCTAACCCTTACGGGAAAATTGACCCCCCCCGTTGGGTTAAATTTTTATATATTTAAAATTAAAAGGAGTTCCCGGATTTCACGGAGTTTTTCTAAAGATGAACTGCAGCCCTAAAAACTCCAAACAGCTGTTTGTTTTGGGGTGTTATTAAAATACAAAAATTTTAATTTACGGTTCCCGGGACGATTGGGTAGCAGTTTATAAAAATAATTTTTTTTTTACTCCCTTTGGGGCTTCCTAAAGGGGTGTTTAAAAAAAAATATTGGGAAAAAAAAAAAAAAAAGAAATATTATTCATCAAATCAAATCCAACCTGTTGGAACGTCTGCTTGCGGGGAAATTTTTTTTTTAGTTTATCCAAAAAAAAATGAGCAGAAATCTTAAAATTTTTTAAAAAATTTTTTTACAGTTTGACAAGATTTCTACGTAATGAAAGGTCGCCAAAAATTTTATCTAAATTAAAAATTGGGGAAAAATGGTTTAACATAGTCTCAAGTGTAGAAATAACAAGATAAATATTAATAAAAACAACAGAAAAAACCAAACAACCGGGATAAAATTAAAAAATTTTTGTGCAGTTGTGGAAAAAAAAATTTGTTTTTAAAAAAAGTGTTTCCCGCGACCCGATCCCCAGAATGTCGCCCCGGGTCTGGTTTCCTGATATTAAATTTTTGTGATGACTTTAAAAATATAAAAACGCTAAAGGGAACTTTTGATTTGGAAAAGAAAATTTGTTTTCTTGAGCAAAAAATAAAATTGGCGCCCTACTGTCAATTTTTTTTAAAAAAAAAAGAGAAAAAAATGGGTCAGTTTTAGATTTACATAAAATTTTTTGGGTTTTTTCCAAAACCCAAAAAACGGTTGGACCCTTTCCAAAGGGCATCGGTTTATTGGTCCGTGGGTCCGCTAGATCAATAGAGGAAAAAGAAATGTTGCCAGGCCCAAAAGGCCCTTTAAAACAAGTGGATGCAATAGCGATGCGTCATGAAAAGGGTTTTCTTTATCATGGAAAAAATGAAAGCGATTGATAAAAAATAATGTTAGGGCGAATTACGTGTATGGCCCCCCCCAAAAAATTTCCCAGAACGTTTTTTATAGAAGAATTTTTTTTTTCAGGGGAAAGATGGAGAAAAAAAAAAAACTCGGGTCGGTAAAAAAAAAAAATTTTCGATGTTTTGCAGTCGAGTGCCAGACCTAAAAAAGTTTCCCCGACGTAAGTTGGGGCGCTATTTGGTTTTAGATGATAAACCCGGGCCAAAAGATTTGGTTGATTTTTTCCCAAAACTAGCTCCGTTTTAACGTTGGCGCTGTTTGGGGCCCAAAAAAAATATTTTTTTAATGTTATAGATGTTTTTAGTAAAATTTTCGCCCTTTTTGTGTACCCGTTTTTGGATTAAACAAAAAATTTAATTGGGCTGAAAGCACTAAAAAAATAATAACGAGTTCCCCAAAAAAAACCGAAAAAAAATTGGGAATGATCACGGATCCCCCAATTTTTTTAAAAAAAAGTTTGAAACAGTTTCTAGAACAAAAAAATTTTAAAAAGGTATGTTTTCAGGAAACGAAGGTTTTTAAAAAACGTTGTTGTTGGAGATTTATTGACGCTTTAAACGAGGGAAATTACCACAAACTTTTTGACAGGCTTTAAAAACCCCACCCCCGGGTTTCTTCGATGACCCTTCTTCCAAATCGTTTGGTGAAAATAATTTAAAACGAAAATCGAACCCTAAAATGGGAAACCCAAAAAAAACTATTTTAAAAACCAAAATTTGCAAATGAAACATTTAACCCTGCAATTTAATTTTAAGGTTTTTTGATAAAGTTGAAATTTTTTTGACAAAAAAAGGTATTTGAAAAGGATTTTCCTCAAAATGGGGGGAAGGGAAATTTTTTTAGTTGATAAAGGGAATTTTCCCCAATTTGTAAAGTAGTTTTAAAAAAACTGGCGGGGGAAACCCATCGTAGGTTGTTTTTTGAACAAAAACTACAGAAAAAAGAGGGAGGATGTTTTTTTTTATCGAGAAAATGATTTGGGAAAAAAGGAGTAAAGTTTAGTCAAGGCGTGGGTTTTTTTAAATTTTTAAAAAAAAATTTTTAAAAAAGGTTTTGGATCCCAAATAAGCAGATTAAAATTTTTTGTTATTATAAATTTTAAAATATCCTTTTGTTTTACAGGGTTTACATTTTTTGGGGTACATAATGATATTGTATGCTTTCGAAGGGCCCGAGACGCATTAGATTTTAAAAACTTGGAAAAATGAAAACGAATTTGGGTATTTTTTTTTTTCGGCCCGGAAATTGGTGTTTAAGAAAGGGTTTTATTAGCTGCCAAAAAAGTTGTTGTTTTGGCAACGGTTTAAAAATTAAAAATTTTATTATTTTTTTTGCCCAAAGTGATCTTGACATTTTTCGTTTAGTTGTTTTGGGCTGCGTAAATTTTATCTGTCAGCAGTGACTTTTCACCTCTCAGATTTTGTTTTTTATAAAATATCATCTTTATTATAACCCTTTGATTTGTTATGAAAAAATTTGGAAAAAGTGAACCCATTCCCGACGACCCTTTTTGCTGGCGACTTTGTCGCTAGTTCTTTTTCGTTTGAGTTTTAGCGAGTATTTCATTTTAAACCATTATTAAAATAAAATTTTATCTAATTTTTATTTATAAGATGGCTGATGAGGATAAAAATCCCCAAAAAAAAAGTTAATAAGGAAAATTTCACGAAAAAGCGAAGCGGGAAAAAAAATGTTTTTTGGGGTTTTAGTGTTGACTTTTTGTAATGCAAGGGGGGTTTTTAAAATTTGCTAAAAAGCAAAAAGAATAAAAAATTTAAAGAAAATGCAGTAACGACGCTAAAATTTAATAAACCCCCCAGGGTATCTTAAGGGATTTGTATCTTTCTTGAACCTAAACCGAGCTTTCAAAAATATTTTTTTAAAAAACCCAACTTGGCCAAAAGTATTCGCTTTCAAAAAACTGATTTTGGTTTTCCATCGGGGTTTTTAAATTTTTCTGCTTGGAATTTATCTTATAATGCTTTGCCGGGTTTTAACGATTTGAATTCGGGTCTCCATCCCTTTCAAGGTTTTTTTTAAAAACAGGTTTTGCTGGACATTTTAAAATTAAAACCCCCCAACCTTTGTCTTTTTCACATTTTCCTTTTTCGTCACCCCAGTCCAGATTTTCAAACAATTTTCAGGCTTTTCGTTATTGATGTGATTAATAACAAGACCATTGGGTATAGATCCGTTGAACACCTGTAAAAAAAACGAGGGCCATAGTAAGAAAATTGAATTTTGGGGATGTTCCCCCAAAAAGTTACCCCGATATATCCCCTATTTCCATAGTACCCAGAAATTTTTTGTTTTTCGTTTCTAAAAAATAAAAACGAACGTTAAACCCCGTATAAATTTAAAGCCGGGGTGCGGCTGAAAATATCTTGTAAGGAAAAATTTTCAATTTTTTTTCTCAGTTTACTTTATCGTTCACATGATTTAACCCCTGTCCTTCTGGAATAAATCGCCCAAAAAAAACGTGGAAAAATTTTAAATCTTTCTAAACATTGCAATCCTCTCAGCATTATCTCCCTTTACACTAATCGTATAATCCACTGACGTTAATTTGCCAACAGATATTCTAGTTTTGATGTTAATAACTGAAACTAATACATTTCCAACCTATAAGTTGTATTTTGGGTGAACATGATAAATCTCTTGCTCACGTGCGCTTGTCAGATTTACTGTCATTATATTATAGGCGATTTTTTTTATCTCTAATTGATTTTTAGCGCATGCGCAGTGTGAGATAAAGTTATACTTTGGTTGAATTTGATATGCTTCTTGCTCACATGCGTTTGTTAGATTTGCTGTCATTATACTATAGGTGATTTTTTATCTTCAATTAATTTTTAGCGCATACGCAGTGTGAGAAAATTATCAATTAGATATTACATTATAGTATAATAATGTTAAAATTGCATGACATAGCTAAGAGAATCCTTATGGGAGAACCTGATAAAATAGCGACTGCTTTTGCAGATTTTGATAATAGTTATCAGTTTGATAATCAAATTGTTTTAGTAAATTTTAATGCAGCAAATCTTTACCACCTACTACCGACAACTGTAAAACCTGAGCTCAAAAAACACAAAAGTATCAGATTATTTGGGGAATATTTGTTATATTTTCAAAAATTAGTTTTAAACGGAAAAAAAATTTTAAATAAAAAAGGAAATTGAGAACCCTTTTTTGAACGCAAATTTAAGGGCGTGTTTTGTTGGGAATGATCGTTTTCACTATTCTGAAATTAACAAGAAAACTGGAAAAAAAAATGAGGAAATTTTGTCAAATTTGGTTGGGTTTTGGGGTTTTAAAATTATCGAAAAAATATTGGGCCCCCGATGAAATATAAAAATTACGAGGTAGTTCCTACATCGACCCGCCCCCCAAAAAATTAAAAAATAAAAAATGTTTTAAAAAACATAAAAAAAAAGTGATAAAAAGTGGGTTTTAATGGGCCGTTCTTTCGCCCCTATTTTTCCCGCAAAAAAAAACACGCTGATCGCGTTGGAAAAAAAATCGCAGGGGTCTAGTTAAAATTTTTAAGAATTAATTTCCCGTGGGGGGGGGAAAAAAAAAATACCAAAAATTTTAAAAACAAAAAAATAATGTTTCAATTAAAAGTTTTTGGACTAGGGAAAAAAAAGGATGTTTTACCCGAGATAATTTTCCGGGAAAAAACTTCACAATTCCCACTTTAAATGTTTAAAAAATTGTTTTTTAAAAAAATTTCATTTCCGGTTTGTTTTAAAAAACCCTTTTTAAAAAGGTTTTTTTTTGGTAAAGTTTACCAATTTTAAAAATGGAACAAAAAGTTTTTTTTTAACCCGGGGCTTGGGAGGTTGTTTTTTTTTCCCAATGAAAAAAATTTTTTTCAAAAAGCCAAAAATTTTTTAAAATTTTAATAAATGTTTTGCAAAATAACAAAGGGCCCCTTAAAAAAAATAGTGTGTTTTAATTTTGTCCCTTTTTTAATTCCCCAAAATAAAAAATTTTTTTCGTTTATACGTGATTTTGAGTGGGTTTTTCAAAACCCGTACTTGGTGTAGAAAATTTAAACCTAAACCCTCGAGTACAAAAAAAGTTCAAAATTCTGTTCCCCTGGTGGAGTAGTGTATAAAAGGGGTTGTTTTTTTCGTTTCTGATTTAGATTACCTAAACCAAATTAAATTTAACGTGGTAAAAAACCAAACTGTTTTGGGTTCCAAGCAGTTGATTAATGAAGTTTTAAAATTTTTACTCGTTTGGGAAAAAAGTAAAAGCCAATGTTTTAAAAATTAAAAACCTCAACCCAAGGGTTTGGTCACGAGGAAGAGAAATTTTTTCATTTTTTTGGAAAAACCCTTTTTATTTCTGGGCAAAAAAAAAAGTACAAAAAACCCGCTTTTGAGCTGGACAGGTACCCTGGGGAGCGGGTTCCCTTAAAACAGTGTAATTTTTAAACTTTTTTTTTGGGTCCAAAATTTTTTAAAGGGTTTTTTTCAAATTTTTTGAGGTATTTAGCCATTTTTTAGTAGAAGCTTTTGGTGATCCCGTTTTAAAAAATCGTCTAAAACTCGTAAACGCCCTCAAAAAGCATCCCCAAAAAAATTTTTTAAAAGTACATGTCAGTTACGTAGGTAAAAATTTGGGTTTTTAAAGCCAGCCCAGTTTATGGCGGGCTTGCTTAGATGGGGCTAGTAAAAAAGGTTTTTTGTAAAATTTTATAACTAAGGATGTTTTGGGGATAAATTTTAAATTTTCAGTAAAAAGGAGTTTTTTCCCCCTTTTTGGGTTTCCTCCCACAAATGGGGTAAATTTGATGAAAAAATCTTTTTTGGCAAAGATAAATTTTATCACAACTTAAAAAAAAGAACCCTATAATGATGTGAGTTTGGTTTTGCACAAGATATTTTGGAAAGAGTTTATTGTTTAGCTTTTGGGGAATTTTCATGATTTGGGATTTGAAACTGAAAAAAGTGTTTTAATTAGGGAAAGGGTGTTTTTTTGGGAAATTTTCGTGAATGAGTTATAATTTAAATTTTTGGGGCAGATCCTTGCTGGTATTTTCTGCCCCCGGAAAGTCATGGGATTTCTTGCTAAAAATTTAGTAAGGTAAGGGTTTGGAAATTTTGATGATTTTATATGTTAAAAATTTTTTTGAAAAAAAGGGATCCGGGCGGTATTAGGGGATAAAAAAATATGCAAAACAAACAACAAAAAATTTTTTAACAAAAATTTAAAATTGGGCCTTTCCTTCGGGGAAAATAAATTTTATTTAAAATAGATTGTAAAAATTTTTTGGGGATTCGATGGCAGAAAAAATGGCCCCTTTGGGGGATTTCATTGGGTCACGGGGTGATTTGATTTTAAAAAGGAGACGAAAAAAAAATACCGAAGATGTTTCCCTTTTCGTTGAAATTGTCTTGATTATCCAAAAATTTGTACACAAAATTTCCTAAAAAAAATTTCCCTTTTTGTGCGGAAAAACGATGGGTCCTGTTATAGTTTGTTATCCCAAAAAACAAAAAGCGTTAGCATCACCAAAAGGGAAAATTTTCCCTGGTCAAGAAATCGTACCAAATTTATTGTTTAAAAACAATTTTCGTTTTGCCAAAAAAGTTTTAAAAAAAAGCAGTCGTGCTGGTTTGTGGTTTTAGGAAAAATTCCCTTCCCTGTAAAAATTTTAAACAGTCGCCGTGGAGAGGGTTTTATTAATCAAACTTCAAAAAGGGCTGCAAAGGAAAAAAGGGGTTTTAAAAAAATTCTTTAAAAATGATGGGAAAATTCCCTTTGTGGGAAGCATGGAAAACATTGGAAAAGTTTTAAAAAATGAAATAGTTAATGATGTCAATCGCAGAAACAAACTTGTGTCAGGCGATGATTTTGTGAGCATGAAAATATTTAATAAACACTTGTTGCGATACAAAGAAGAAAAACAATTCTAAAACTAACAAGCGATCTATGTTGGAGCTGCAGGTTCGATTTATCAAAGTGGTGATGTACGATTTTCTTACATTTAGTTAAAAATCAGTGGCCGGCTAGTAGATTATTGTTTACTGATACTGATTCGCTCGTATATGAAATCGAATATGAGGACATCTATCAGGACATGTACAATAATCGACATCTGTTTGATCTTTCCGATTATCCACGTGACAGTAAATTCATGGCGACAAATAAAAAGGTTATTGTTGGTAAGTTTAAAGATGAAATGAACTCAAGAGCTATCAAATACTTTATCGGATTACGTAGTAAAATGTATGCCGTATTATTGGACAATAATAAAATACGAAAAAAGCAAAGGTCTGCCACGTGATTTTGTTAAAAAGTTTATGAAATTTGATGACTACAGGTATGCGCTTGATGGCGGTGTTAGTTTTATGAGAGCTATGGCAATTCGAACTAATCATCATAAACTTGAAACAGATGTCATTATCAAACGTGGATTGTATAATTTTGATGACAAACGCTATTGTAAAAATGGGGTAGATACATTTGCCCTTGGGTATTGTCATGATGATAGATCTATACTCGACATTATCTTTTCCAACTGAAATTTTATCTAAACTTATAAAATAATGTTTGAAAATTTGACAATGACAAATATCTACAATAGTAACATCAAATATCTAATGATGGACGGTAAACAATTGACAGTTGAATTTAATACTGAAACATCAGGTATATGTTTTAATGGAACACGTGACAAGATAAAACTTTTGCTCATCAGATCTGATAACAGCGTGTATTTCAATTATCTCGAACAATTGTATCAAAAGTTGCTAGCGGAATTTAAAACCTTTCACAGCCCCATTAGCCAACAAAACTATACTAAACTCACAATTGATCTCGATCGGTCAAAGGTATATTTTAAAAACAAAAAATATCCTCTGAACAAACCAGAAATGAAAGATTTGTTTGAGTCTCATCGCTGTGTGAGCGGTAAAGTAAAATTTAGTATCTATAGTCGTGATAGTGAAGTAGTTTTTATATCAACAGTTGAAACATTAATCATTGGTAATGAGATATAAAATAATATCATTTTCATTCTAATGCTAGTTTAATTTCCGCCTTGTTAACTGAAACGTTCTAATGCATAATTTAATTTGCATCCTGTTATCTGATAAAAAAATTGTGGTAAAATCTATTTGCCGTCTGTAGAATAATCATATTCCACACATACGCTGTTCTAACAAATTCGTCACTTCTGTTGACAGAGCTTATCGCATTCCAACACCTTTTGTTTTGTCTGTTTAAAAATTACCTGTCTACTTTGTTGTTGTTTTGGTAATTGTGGGTTTGGGGGGGGTGGGGGAGGAGGTGTGGGAGGGGGTGGTGGGCCAAAACTCTCATTTTCTATACTACTTTTGAGAAAAGGACGAGGTGGTGGTATTAATTTTAGATATAAAGCAAAACCATTTATTTCAAAAAACCTTGAAACGGATGAGGAGATCGAATTCAAAACGATTTCAGCTGCGGCGAAATATTATAAGATAAATCCCGCAGTCGTAAAACTTGTAGCTGATGGAGTAATAAAATCAACTTTTTCAAGCGAATACGATGCTAGGATTCGTTTTAGATATAATGATCAATAATAATTTGTAATTCAGTTTTACCCAAGCAATGATGAGCAAATGCTATGATATCATCGTGATTAAATTTTAGCGTCGTTACTGCACTTTCATTAATTTTATTCTTTTCTGCTTCTGTTAGCAATATTTTATGAGAATCACCTTGCATTACAATAAGGTCAACACTATAACCCAACAAACTTTTTCTTACCGCTTCGGCTAGTTCGTTGTAATTTACTATATTAACTTTTTGGTGATATTTTATCTCATCAGTCATCTTATAATAATAAATTAGATAAAAATATATTATAATAATGGACTTGATGAAACGACTCGCTGAACTCTACAAACAAGATACTAGCGACAAAGTCGCCAGCGATAAGGTCGTCAGTGATGAGGTCACATTTTCCAAAGATTTCATAGACAAATCTATTGGTTATAATGAAGATGATATTTTATATAACAGCGAATCTGATGATGGTGAAATAGTCACTGTTGCTGACAGATCAAATTACAGCAGACCAACAACTAAACGATATAATGTCAAGTATCACATTGCAAAAAAATAATGAAATTTAATTTTACCGTTGCCGAACAACAACTGTTTTGGCAGCTAATCAAACCTTTCTTAAACATCAGAATTCCAGGACGACAGAAAAATATCAAATTCGATTTCATATTTGTCAAGATTTTTAATCTAATGACGATCTCTGACGATCGTAAGCAGTATCTAATATCATTATGTACACCAGTAAAATGTTAATCTGTCAAACAAAAGAATGAGAAAATTTATAATAACATTATAACATAATCTGCTTAGTTGGGATCCAACTGTTAAATTTATCGCTATACCCACGCCATTTGACTAAACTTTTATCTCCTTTTTTTCTAATCACTTTCTCGATAACAAAAACATCCTGCTCAGTTTTCTGTAGTTCTTGTTCATAAAAACTACCTACGATCGGTTCCCCTGCCAGATCTTTTAAAACGTACGTTACAGGTATTGTGAAAAGTACCTTATCAACCACAAAAACTTCTTCGCTCCAGTTTGGAGTAAATCCTTTTGCAAATACCCTTTTTGTCAAAAAAAATTCTAACTTTATCACCAACCTTATATTTATGTCTACGGTACATGTTTTCATTTCCTAATATTGGATTTTTAATAGCATTATTAGGTGTCATTTTGATGGTTCGATGTTTCGTGTTATTATATTCACCTACGATTTGAGAAAGGTCATCGATGTACCTGTTGGTGTTTTTAGCTGTCATATGTTTGTGTAATTTCTCGTTTAGCGTGCGATTAAATCTCTCAACAACAACGCTTTTACCTTCGTTTCCTGTAACATACCTTTTTATATTATTTTGTTCTAGAAACTGTTGAAACTTTTTGTTAAAGAATCGGCTCCGTGATCAGTCCAGATTTTGTTTGGTTTTCTTTCTGTACTCGTTATTATTTGTTTTAGCGCATCAGTCATTGAAGTTCCTGTCTTATCCGAAACAGGTACACTGAAAGCGTATTTACTAAAAACATCTATAACATTAAACAAATACCTTTTTGGAGCACCATCAGCGCCAACGTTAAACTGAGCTAGATTGGATACATCCACCAAATCTATTGCCCAGATATCATCTACACCATTAGCGACAACTTTACGACGTGGGAACTTTTTTTAGGTCTGTGCAGCTCGACTGCAAGATCATCGTATACTTTTTTTTACCGAGTCCGAGTTTATATTTTGCTCCTATCATTCCCTGAACAAATCTTCTATCAAAACGTTCTCGTAGATTTGTTGGCTCCATATCACGTAATTCGTCTAACATTTTTTATCACAATCTGCTTTCGAGTTTTCATGATCACGATAACAGATATCATGACGCATCGCTATTGCATCCACTTGATTATAAGGCTCTTGGCCTGGCAACGGATTGTCGTTTTCATCTAGTTGTTGATCTAGCGGATTCCACGGACCAGTATATTTATGGCCTGACAATGTCCAACCGCCTTTTGGTTTTGGTAATTCTCCAACAATTTTATGTATATCTATACCTGACCCTATTATTTCTCTGTTGTTACAACATTGACAGTATGCGACAATTTTATTTTGCTCAAGACACAAATCTCTGTCAGAATCACAGTTGCATATCATTCTATATGTTTAGTCGTCGACTAAAATAATATCAGGATAACCAGATCCTAGCGACATCTCTGAGGATACTGTCGCTGGGGACACTTTCTTTAAAAACATATCTTTTCTTTTTTCACAGACTGCACAAAAACATTTTAATATTATCCTGTTGTTTTTTGTTTTTTCTGTTGTTTCATTAATATTTTCTGTTTTAGTTCAACACTTGAGACAGTATGTTGACATTATTCTATTTTTAAGTTTAGATAAAATTTATTGCGATCTCATCATTAGCGTGAGAAGGATGCTTGTCAAACTGTAAAATAAATTTTAAAAAATTGAGATTTATGCTCATCTGTTGGATAAACATAATACAATAATAACCGCAAGCAGACGTTCCAACAGGTTGGAGTTGATTTGATGAATAATATATCTTGTTAAATTTTTTATTCATATACTTTTTTATTGCATCGCTTGGAGGAAGTCCAAACGAGTCGAAATAATTATTATTATAAACTGCTACCCAATGCGTGCCGGATTCGTCATTAAAATCTTGTATATTAATAACACACGAACTTACAGCTGATGGTGATTTTATTGCTGCGAGTTCATCTTTAGAATAAACTCCTTGAAATCCAGGAACCGCTTTTAATTTATCAATGATATCAAAATTACTCAACGGGGTGGTCGAGTTCCCGGTAATGTTAAACCACGTCCGATTCCTAAAAGATTTGGCAGCAGACTTACCGCTAGTCCCACCAAAAGTGGAGCGATTGGAATAATTCCTCCTTGTTTTGTTTGATTGCATTTGCATTTGCATTTTGGTGTTGGCGATTTTCTTTTTGTTGTTTTCTTTTTTTTGTTGTTGGCGATTTATTTTTCAATTTGTGGCATTATAATATATCATTTACATAAAATTTATAATTTTTTTTATTCCACTTCCACGAATGATACCATTACCTGCGACTGCTTTCTTCATTGCGCCAGATATTGCTAGAATTTTCATCAAGGTTCTCAACAAACTCAAATTCTGTCACATCGTTGTCGATGTCCTAAGTTTCTGTTAACTCGAGATAATTTTTAACAGACATTTTATTTTATTAGATTATATGAAATTTTATTGCGGCACTGTTACTTTAGATAATAATTTTTGTATGATCTGCTCGCCCTTTAGTGATAATAATTTTTTTGTTGTTGTTATCATAGCTTTTTGAGTTTCTTTTGTTGGAGCGATTTCTGAGATAGCTTGTTTTATTTAAGATGCA
This sequence comes from Potamilus streckersoni, assembly GCA_016746295.1. Classification (NCBI taxonomy): domain Eukaryota; kingdom Metazoa; phylum Mollusca; class Bivalvia; order Unionida; family Unionidae; genus Potamilus; species Potamilus streckersoni. Next base: position 347,414 of record JAEAOA010002314.1, on the reverse strand, counting down.
GTCGGTTGATCACCTTTTATTTTATCAGCTATTTTTTGTCCCACCGCAGTCCCAGCGGCAGATGCAGCCGCAGTTGCAAAAGCTTTAACAGCGTCAATAGCAATTGGTGCAACTTTACGTGCTATACCCGGTATATTTTCAATAACATTAGTAAAAATATTTCCAAAAAAATCCTCCTACTATTTTTCTTCGATAAACTTTTTTTCTTTGTTACATTATATTTGATGTTGCATAATTTTTACTTTTGCTCGCGTAGATGTAATCAATAATTTGTTACAACTTCATTATTAAGATGTAACTGTTTTCCTGATTGATCTGTCAACTGCATTATTATACTTGATATTTGATCTTCAACGTTTAAAGGATAATATATAATATGTCGTGGAGTTTTTTGCATGAGAGAACCTGGCGGGACTTCTGGTGAGAAACTGTAAATCGTTTGACCTTTGCTACCTTTTGATGTATAAGAACCAGAAGCAATAGAACAATTTACTAATATTGTATTTACTTCTGTTATATTTGCTGGCAGTTCACTCTCATATGTAATAGGCTGATCAAGTGCAGTGTAAGTTTTTTCAGTAAATCCTAACAGTTGTGCAATACTTCTTTCTCTTGGTTCAAGATTGATTACTATATTTTTCAAAGTTATCCTAGTTCGCAATGTGTTATAATTTGCTGCCAATTCAAAATTATCAGCCACACCGTCAGCTTTTGTGATGAGCTCTTTGATTGCCTTGTTTAGATCAGTAATATTATAAGCTCCTTGCGGAATTTTTATTTTTATTTTGTTGTAGATATTGGAGATGTTGTAATCATAGTAAAATACATTTCATCGTTAACATCAGTTTCAGGTTGTTTACCTAATAGTACTTCAGTAACCGGCTTGAAAATTGTAGCTGTTGCTTCTGTAGCAGTTACTTGCCCACGTCGTGCTTTTTGTACTTTTTGCTTAAGTGATGCCTGAGATTGAGCAAGTTTTTTTAGATCTTCTATGTGTTGTCTGTATCTTACTCGTTTGTCCATTATTATAATTATAAATTTTATAAAATTGAAACGCTTTACTGTAAGTAACTGTTAATACAACAGCGAAACATTTTAGTTGGATCATTTGTAAGTTTATCAAACAAGAAAAAGTTAAAATTATCTTTTGTAGCATTACGGTAAAGTTCAATAAACTTATCTTTTGTCACGCCACCGCATTGCTCGCTTGCAATATTTCTAACGTTAACATTATCCGGTCCTGGAAATAAAATAAAACAACCCGTATTTCGCCTAATAAATCTATTAACATTATAAAATCCTTGAGCGAGATAAACAGAATTACACTGTTTGTTACGTGACAGTGAGAAATATGATCTTATTTTATTCATCTCCATGTTATTTAGAGGAATATCGTCAAAAACTTCTATCTTATGTTCATCTGCATCAAATTGATTAACTGGAATAAGATCTTCTGGCTGCCTAATTATAAAAAAATCTTCACCAGCTTTAAGATCATCACGAAGCTTGTTATTATATTTGCTTAATAACTCATACTTATCTTGCTGTGGATTGATTGTGTAAATATAAACTCTGTGGTAGTTAAAATTATCACCAAGAAGCAAATTCATAAGCAAATTTGTTTTCCCCGATCCAGTTGGCCCAACAATAAGATAATGACAATCAGGAAGTTCATTGTTATGTTTATGCTTCACTAGTCTCTCTGTATCAAAGTTTAATATCAACGATTTTGCCATTTTATATAATATTAAACTAGTGTTGATAATTTTATCTAGGACAGTAAATAATGAGCTAGTATACAAAATTTGGAACACTATCAGATTTATCCACAAAAGGTTACCAAGGTGACTTATCCAAATATGCAACTCTTAATCAGCTCAAAAATGAAAACAATAATTTACTAAATCTTATCAGCGTAGATCCAGATGAAGTCGTCATTTTCCAGGACAAAGAAGGACGATTAAAGACGAGTAACGTAAAACTGTTAGATGTAGTTGTACGAAATCCAAGTGGGAATATTGCTATGACACAAAACAAGATTACAGATCTTGGAAACCCAACTGAGGATGGGGATGCTGTCACTAAAAAATACGTCAATGATTGGGACGCTTCAATTAATAATGAAATCACAGCGCTCAAAACTGATTTTACCAGTCACGTGAATACATTTTTAAGTTTTCGCAGAAACATAAACAAAATTAGAGATGAATTTTTTGGAAATCCATCAAATGTTAACATTACACTCGCTAATATCAACACAAAACTCAATGATATTAACACAAAACTCAATGATATTATTAGTGGAATTCCTAATATTGTTGAGAAAACGAATATGATTAAAATGCCTCACAAACAGATTAAAAATATTATGTATACTGTTGCAACTGGGTCTGGTACATGGACGAAGGAAAATGATTCTTTAAAATACAGTGCAGAAGTTACTGGTATATATAGATTGTCAGTGTTTAGCAATGCAAAGTTTAAAATAATATTTACCACACTTCCATGGCGTTATTTAGATAATAACTTTTTTGGAATATTATATGTAATATTAAACAAAAATTCTGAGGAGAAATTTACACTTGAACCAACTGATAAAAATTTTATAGGTCCTTATGCGAGGTGTTTGGAATTTGTAGTTGATTTATCATAACTATGTAAACAAATATTATAATGAAAAGAAGTATAGTTGATTTTAATCTCATTTCAAAAGATATTCCAGAAGAGGATGTGGACGCACTAATACAATACTAAAAATATTATCATAAAAAAACTTTGGTGTGTTAAAAAATGTTACAAATACTACAACAAGATCCTTCGAGTAATATCATATCTACCCTTGTTAATGACCAGTTCTGGTATAATTTCAAGTGGGGTATTATTAAATCCATTTTTGTTAATTATATCTGGTATTGGTGTTTCACTTACAGCGGCGTGTAAAAAAGTAGAACCAAGACTTTTGATAAAAAAGCACGGATGTTTAACATCAATTAAAACTTACAAGAAACTACTTGATCAGATCCGGTCTTACCTACGAGGAGTTAAATATAATATGGATGATTTATTACGTGAATTTTGTATTATTGACAATATGTTAACAGATATTCTACCAATGAGGGTTAGAAAGTATGGAAAAAATTATTAAAGAAAATATGAGTAACGTATAATTTTATCTAAACTTAAGATAAAATATAACTAAAATAATATCATTTTCATTCTAATGCTAGTTTAATTTCCACCTTGTTATCTGAAATGTTCTAATGTAGTTTAATTTTCATCCTGTTATCTGATAAAAAAAAATTGTGGTAAAACCTATTTGCCGTCTTTAGAATAATCGTATTCCCATGAGCTGTTCTAACAAATTCGTCACTTCTGTTGACAGAGCTTATCGCATTCCAACACCTGTTGTTTTGTCTGGTTACAAAATATCTGTCTACATAGTAGTAGTATAGGGAAATGAGGGGTTTGGCGGGGGTGGGGAGGAGGTGTGGGAGGGGGTGGTGGGCTAAAACCCTCATTTTCCCATACTACTGAGATCTTCTGGGAACTCGAATGCAAATCCTGTTAAGTCAAAATCTGGTAAGGGTCCATTTCTCAAAACTCTGGTCATGTCATATGTAGGGTGTCCGAATCTTTCAAAGAATTTAGAACATTCTCCATATCCAAGAAAACTTCCAAGATAACATGCAGCCATATCGATGGAAATAATGTCATTATAATCGTATTTAGTATTCTATCGTGCCCATCTTAGATGCAACATTTTTGTAGATCTTTAATAAATTCTGATTTTGTTGTTTTCCATGAAGTTTTCTCTTGAACTAAATGAGCCGCGACCGATGTTATGGTAAAACAATTATTCAGTGGTTGTCTAACTTTGACATCGACAGAAGTATAAATTAGTGCAAGATTTCTCATTTCTTCATAAAGAGATTCTGTATGGTAAATATCACCGTTAGGCCTTACAAATTGAACGTAATCGTGTTCTGAACTTTGAAATAACCGACCAGATACTGAGTCACTTTTACTGATATTTTTTTATAAAATCAAATGCATGGCCATTATAAAAAATTTAACCATTCTGTCTCTTGAAAATATTGATTACAGCGTCAGTCCATGCATGTGCATTATGATCAATAATTGCTATAAGGCTTCCATTTTTTATATATTTTGGTTCGTATAATATTTATCCTGTTAGTGTTTTTACTGTTATTGGAAATCTTGATAACTTTTCTAGTTCAACAACATCCTTAATAGATGCACCAGTATTTCTAACAGTTTTTGTCCATTTACATATTTGATTATGTCGTAAATCTATTAAGCCATTACCACGTACATCATTTGTGAAATTTCTGTAAAAAGTTCATCTAAACAGTTTATTCTTGACTCTGACATCCTCATCGGTTTGAGATCCGCAACATTAGGTTCATCATTCAGCGAATAAATACCATAGACAACAGCAGCAACTGGGTACCCTCGCTCAAAATACGGTCTATTAATACCAGTCAGTATTCCAGGTTTGGATTATTAATACATAAAACCATATTATTTCCCGACTGTATATGAACGAGATCTCTATTATCAAGAATAATCCAAATATCATAATCTGTCTCTACAATATATTTTATCAAAATAAAATATTTTTGATTATTATGGTGGTTAATAATTACTTTTCCTCGGTCGTCAATCATAATATTAATAACAGTTCCACATCGGCAGCACCATCGTCACGAAAATCCTTTTGGGCTTCACGGATACGTTTGGTTATATCTGCATTCGTTAAAGCTAGGTCTTGCATCGAAATACTAAATTTATATTCTGGTAGTCTTAGTTTATCAAGATCAAATCCAGGAGAAGATGGTTCAATTGCGTATAATTCCTCCACTATTATAATTAAAATAAATATTATAAAAGAATTTTATTATAAAGTATGATTCCTCTTCCTTCCTGGTTTTGGAACTCCAGCTGTGGTTGTTAGCAATAGCGATAAGTGTTATATCACTGAGAGTGTGGCCAGGGGAAGAGAAGTGTTCTGCGACCGGGATTCTGTACAGCTTTTTTGTCATCCAATCAGATCTATGAAGATTTATCCTTTTGTGTAGCTTTACAGTTTCTCCGAAGTACTGAAGGCCACAGATCTTACATGTGATGAGATAAATCTCATTCTCTGTTTTGCATGTTTTGTTTGGACCATGTATGTTTAGTTTTTCTTTTGCATCTTTTATCGCCACAGGGTCCAGATTAACTATGTTGGTTTTGACTAGCGATTGGCGTTAGCTTTGCCCTGACTAGGATGTCCATTAGGATTTTTGGTCTCCGGTAAGCTACTACAGGTTTGTTCGGAAGTATTAGGTTTAGTATGTCCGACGATTGCGATGATTTCACCTACTATGGGATTGTCTGGGTGATAGGTCAGAATAAAAGGTATCCTATCAGCCTTTTCTTTTTGTCCATATCTGAGTAGGTCATCACGGTTTGTTTGTTTGGCCCTTTGGATTGCCTCCGCAATCAGGTCTTTGTCGTAGCCTTGGTAAATTAAATATTTAGCCAGCTCTTCAGGCCTTTCTATGAATCTTTCATCGTCGGAGCAAATTCTGCGTATCCTCAATGCCTGGCTATATGGAATGTTCCTAATACAGTGTTTTGGATGACAGCTGGTTGGGAGGAGATACTGGTGATTGTCGGTTGGTTTCGAGTATATGTCTGTGTGTAATTTGTTTTCCACTAGTCTGGTTGTTGTGTCCAAGAAAACATGCTTTGATTTGGACATTTCTGCATCTATTTTAATCAATCCCAGACACACGTGATCCCTTGGTAGATCCAGTGCGCTTGAAAGGGCTGTTATTCGCCATATGATTTGTATTCTTTATATATATATATATATATATATATATATATATATATATATATATATATATATATATATATATATATATATATATATATATATATATATAAATGTATGTATGTATGCATGTATATATATATATATATATATATATATATATATATATATATATATATATATATATATATATATATATATATATATATATATATATATATATATATATATATAATGATTCAAACAGAAAATAAGTGTGTTTGGTTGGAAATTGGACATATTTCTTATTGTAATAAGCCATGCGTAAACAAATACTGCGGAAATCATATGCAGAGCATCAAACATGGAAGTACCGGACCAAAACCGTGTGTTCAGTATGGTATTGGAGTTAGAGGAAAGACGCAATTATGTTCAAAATGTGGTAGTAAAAAATATAGAGAACTGAAATGTAATTATGACAGAAAATACTTCAACATGTAAACCCCCTATAACGACAAAAATGGATTAACTTGCCAGATTTCAAAATAATGATTTAGACAAATAGTAATAATATGTAAATGGAGCAAAAAGAATTTGTGAGATATCCAATATATCTAAATTACGACGCGTCCCAAAATGGTCTGATTCTAAACTGCACACTGAAAAAAAAACAGTCGGCACTATTGATAATACTGGATATTTTAGTCTGAATAATTAAAAAAGATGACATATCACATAGGCTCGTGTTTGAGTGTTTTCATGGAGTTGTTAAAATTGGACTTGTAATTGATCACATAAATTCAAACCCGAAAGATAATTCTCCAGAGAATTTCCGAATTATCACAGTCAGAATTGTAAGTTAGGAAATACTGGCATTTATTCTAAGACTCCTAAGTCAGTCATATATACTAACACAGATTCTGTTGAAAAAAATAGTTTCTAATTTTATGAATGCAGCTGCCAGATATTTTGTTATTTGCATGTCTTTGGAAAAACGTGTTGCAGATAGTATAACCCAATCTACATATTCATCAAAATATGGTTAATGGATTATATTTTGAATACGTATAATAACTATGCACTCTTAACTCAAAACAATAAATAAATATTTTTACTTTATACAGTTTGTCTCTGTCAATTTTTGCCTAGGGTTTTGTTTAGCCACAACTACAGTTATGTTTCCACCTTCATTATCGCTGTCCTCAGTTTCACTGTCATTTATCACAGAATCAAATAACAATATTTCTCAATTGCGTTATACGATTGTCTATCATTCTTTTCTTTCGTATTCGTGAGACAATGAGCTTTTTATCTTCTCGATTGAACAAGTAAGAGGTGCAAATAGCTGCACACGTGTGTCGTTTACCATAGATAAAGGTTCCAACATAGAATTATAAATTGATTTTACGAATCGGTAATTGGAAGGCAATGTGAATTTATTTTGAAATTTTCTCTGCTGTAATGATTCAAAGTCACACATACTCTTTTCAGGAACAAGGTGATCAGATATATGTATTCCGTCCTCTTTTAATTTTTTAATAGCAGAAATATATATATATATATATATATATATATATATATATATATATATATATATATATATATATATATAATTGACATTTACATTTTTAAAATTGACTTGACTATTACGCAGTTGGACATATAATAAAGTGACATAATTCCTGCCGTAAGGAATCTTATCCACAGAGTAAATTATAAGTTCATTTCCCTTCATATACGGCATCATACACATTACTATGCATTTCTCAAAATCTAATCTATGTCTATCACACTGTATGATATTTGCCGTAAATCCAATGTATTTTAATCTCACTAACGTGTATCCGTCTGTCTGTTTATCTGTCTGTCTGTTTAAGAACCGAAACCTATTGATAGGTCCCAGCCGGTAACGTGAACGGTGCAACCCTATAACAGAAAATCATACGATGCATAGTTTTAATAAACCGAACTGTAACATTGGATTGGTGAATGTGCTTCGAGCTAACGTTAGTATTCATCTGATTTAAAGTTGTGTTATGATAATAATAAAACCTTAAAACGAAAAATGTATATGTGTAAAAGCATACATACATATTGACCTATATACCGACCCATATATAGTCAAACAGATCTGTCGGCTTGGATGTGACATAGCAATTATTGATTTTCCACTGTATGTATATTACCTGTGTCTATATATCTGTATCGTTTTTCACGTACAGGTGGTGATATATTTTAATAAATTCATGATCTTTTATAAAAATGAAAAATGTAATGCTTAGAAATGTAATGCTATCGTGTTAGTAATAGCTATATAATAGTTTCTTGAGCGTATATTTGTAACTGAATTTAGTAGCTCAGTGCAAGAATGCTGGATTCTAGTACTGAATGTCCCCTGTTCAGTTCCCATCACTGGCATATGCCGGTGGGTAAAGTTCTGGATTTACCAAAAAATTATTTATAGGAGCGTAGCACATCCCAAGGTTTGATATCCTCATGACGATAAACAACGTGATGAATACGTTTTGTATTTAACCCATGGGTTTAAAGTGGTGCGTATATGAAACCACAATACAAGGTGACCTACCCTAAAATAATCAGTAGCATGCCTGAGCTTTCTGTCTCATTGAAGAGTCTACATAAAAATATTCAGAAAGAATGTTAGCCAAAAAGAACAGAATATGTAGTGCCATACGAGAAACATAGCGCAAAAAGAACTCCATGAAAGGCACACAAGCTATTAAGAGACCCAAATGACGAGTAACCGATTAGGATGCTACTGATTTTTTTTTACTATATTTAATAATAACAACAAAATAATAATAATAATAATAATAATAATAATAATAATAATAATAATAATAATAATAATAATAATAATAATAATAATAATAATAATAATAATAATAATAATAATAATAATATTACGAGCGTATGTATAAATAATATATAGAGTTTCGTTTCTTAAGTCAATAATATTTCCGTCCTGATTTGTGAGTTTGAAATTCATTCTTGACAATAATTGATTATGTACATTCAGGTAGACTTGATTTATTGGATCAGATACAATAAGCGACCCTGTGGGTGTTTAAATACCAGATGAATATAATATATATCCCTGCTGGGCCTAATTAGACTTAGAGAGGTCGACGTGGTAACTGCTGTCAATTATATCGCATACTAAATTCAGTTCGATGGTGGATGTTATATAAACAATATTAGACGAGATATGACGACCTGTTCCATATGGGTCATTATTGCATTTGAGAACTGTTGGGGGCGTAATTAATTTTTTCCATGAATCACATATTCTTGTAAAGTGTTCATCAATAAGATCATCAACTGATTCTTTTTAGCTCCTCGGAGTCAAATCCAGGTATTATAAATATTGGTTGCTGTTGTGCTCTTATTTTAAAATGTTTCATAAATAATCTTGGCGCAGTATAATTAATGAAAAAGTTCATAATAGTTTTATTGATAAGATCAAGGTGTGCTGCAACGGCGTTTAAATGATTTATTGTTTCAATTATTTGTCGTTTTATATCCTCAAAATGATGCTGAGATATAGAACAAAATAAATTTTTTAAATGTTCATAAATATTTACAAATTCGGTCTATACATCATTCGAATATGTCTTAAAGAAATCTTCATTAACGGGGATATCTTTACCTGTGAAATATGCATGAAATTCCATATTAAGTATCGTAATATATTTTATTCTTACATAACCATAATTTCGTTCGGGTTTTTGATATTCTGGTTGCTTTAAATATATTCGGTTATCCGTTTTAAACTCCCCGATTTTGGGCTCTAGCGGACCTTGATAAGTCAATGCAACTTCAGACCATCCTAACACTGATCTAATCGAACTTTGATAAATATCCACAGCATAGTCAGGAGAATGTATTTCAGTCACCGACGATAATGTTGGTTCGTAAACAGTAATTGATATTTTCGATTCTTTCCCAGTTATAGACTTAATTCTGCGCTGGAATTCTTCATTAATTTGCTCTATCTGATAACTGCCATTTGGAATACTAACCACTTGCCAATCTGGAGTTCCATCAGACTTATTTTTATTTGCGAATACTAATGAATTATTTGGCTGTAGTCCACCAAATGGTTTTGATCTAATATTAGGCCAGCTATAATAAACCCGTAACTGAGCTAATGCTATCTCTTTTACTGAAATTGCGGTTTGAAAGTTAACGCTAAATTCAGGATTGTTTGAACTTATCGATATCATGGTAGTTTTTGAAGTAGGTGTGTTAGTGACGATCTGCTGTAATAACTCTCTCGACTCAATATCCAAACGATGTTTAGGCGCTGAAATTATTGTTATTATTATTGTTTAATTCTCCATTTATTTTATTCTGGTTATTGTCACCGGAATCATTAGTGATTCTGAATGCTTCATCGTAGGTTTTAATTATCGTTACGGACTCCTTATCAGATATTTTACCATCACTGAGATACGTGGAAATATACCCAGATAGTTTAGAGTCGGTTTTTGTTGTTGTGTAACTTTATCATACACTCACGCAATTTATCATTCGCACATGTAGTTATTTTTTTGTAATAATATTAAGAACACCTGCTACATTCGTTTAAGTTGAGACAATGATTGTTATAATTGCTGGACCTGTCTTTGTTAATGTCGATAATATTAATCCGGATCCAGCAACAATAACAGAAACTGAGTATACAACTATATCAATAATAACTATACGTCCACGATATTCTTTTACTCTTAATGTATAATGGTCGAAGAATTTTTTTTTTGTTTATTTAAATATTCATATGCTTGATTATATTTGTGACGTTGAACGTAAAATAGATGACGTAGTCATTTGGTCCATTATACTATAACGTTAAGTAATTAATTGGGTTACAAATTACAAACACCACCAGTAATTACTTTGAGACAAACTTCTACTCGGCGATTCCAGCGTAAACGTTTCTTCAGAATCTTTATCTAACAAGACAGATACAGTTTTAGAAAAATCTCCAGTTGATGGAAATGTAGTGGATATTTTAAAGTTTGCAACGCTGAGTACGGATATCCTATATATATACCAGTGATCTCCGCGGTGTGTTTGATTTTTTTTTATTTTCTGGTGTCCACAATCAAAACCCAGATGTAACTGTATACACAATATTTCTTATCTGACTGTGAGGAATTTTAATCAAGTTAGTTTTTTTAATAATATCCGGAATTTCACAGATAATATCGTTGAGTTTTGTGTTAATATCAGTAAGTTTTTTATCAACATTTGGTGGACTTCCAAAAAATTCGTTATTAATTATGTATATGTTTCTGCGAAAGCTCAAAAACGTATTCACGTGACCGGTAAAATCAGTTTCGATTATGACTATTCCACTACTGATTGAAATTTCTTTATCATCGACGTATTTTTGTAGAAGCATCAAACTCAACTTATGGCGTTCTTAAATTACTAATACCATTATTATCCATCTTGAGAAATGCACGCATTATACCACGGTTTGGTAATACGTACTTAGATTCCTGATCGTCAACATAGTTTTTCGTAGCAGCATCACTGTCTGTGGTTGGATATCCAAGATTTATAATTTTATTTTTATTCATAATAACGTCTCCACTAAATTCACCGCCAGTCGTCCTGACATAATCGTTAACTGACTTACGGAATTTTTTATTTTACCTTGATCAGTAAAAGTAACGATATTATCACCAACTGCAGTAGAAATTCGTGTAAGTACGTCTGGTAGTTGTATATTACTCGTCTTTAATCGCCCTTGTTTGTCTTGAAAAAATAACCACTTCATTTTGATCCACACTTTCAATATTAAATAAATCATCAATCTCATTTCTGAGCTGATCGAGGGTTGCATATTTAGAAAAATCACCTTGCTGCTGAGTTTTACCACGGGCAGATCTTCCGTAAATATCTACATTTATATTTACCAATGTCTGTTTAAATTTGACAGCATGGTATATTCATGCACGACTTAGTGAGGTGGTGTTCCTGACCATCAGCCTAAAGAAAGCCAACGTGATGGCTCAGGACGCAGACCCTCCCATCATAAACATTAACAACTACAAACTAGAAGTAGTCAGTGAGTTCACTTACCTTGACTCTACCATTACCAACAACCTCTCACTCGATGCCGAACTCAACAAGCGGATTGGAAAGGCGTCAACAACTCTCTCTAGATTGTCGAAGAGAGTGTGGAATAACAACAAGCTGACATTAAACACTAAGATCACCGTGTACCGTGCCTGCGTGCTTAGTACTCTTCTGCATGCCAGCGAACCTTGGACCCTGTATGCCTCTCAGGAACAACGACTAAGCGCCTTTCACATGCGTTGTCTCCGTCGCATACTTGGGATCACCTGGAGCGATCGTATGACAAACAACGAGGTGCTTCAACAGGCCAAAATTCCCAGCATGGTCACACTCCTCCGCCAACGTCGCATCATATGGCTGGACCATGTGTATCGAATGGATGATGGACGGATCCCCAAAGACCTTCTCTACTCAAAGCTTGCCTCAGGCAGAAGATCAATAGGACGGCCACATCTTCGCTTCAAGGATATCTGCAAGCAGGATATGAAAGCTCTTGGAATAGAGGTCAACACCTGAGAAGAGCTTGCCCTCGACAAATCCAGCTGGCGACATGCTCTGTACACAAGTTTGAAACCCAGCGAGGAAAAGTTACGACATTTCCCTGATGAGAAAAGATCTCAGAGGAAGAGGATGCAGTTTCAACCAAGACCTGATTCATACTTCAAGTGTATCAACTGCAGCAAGGATTGCCACTCCCGTGTGGGACTTTATAGTCACAAAAGACGCTGCATAGCTACAAACTAGGACACCTTTCATGGGCGCATTTCCATCGTCTCTCGAGACTAACGGAAGCCAACCGACCGACTGACCTTTTCTGGAGGTGCTAGTACATTAAGTACTTCTCGAGCACATATTGGTGGATCAGTTAATGTTTGTGTTGGTAATGTAGAATACCAGATTGGAGCAGTATTATTGCTGACATAATAAAGAAATTCTTTTGGTGGCGCTAATCCATATGAATCAAAATAGGTAATTCCACGTGGATCAATTGCATACGTTACTCAGTGGGTACCTGGTCCAGAGTTTGTATCGAGATTAATAATACCAGTTTCAGTATTATTCAGTTGTTTTGGTCATTGATCGAGCATAAAAACACCTCTAAAGTTTTTCATTTTTAATTTTTTAGCAGCATTAAGTAAATCAAAGTTAGACATATGCGAGATCAGTAAACTGTCCCTGGAAGTCTTAGACCTTTTCCATACCATGAGGGAGTGGGTCCCTGGTAATCTGAGACCTTTATCCTTTTTTGTTTCCATATCCAGTTGCTTTCTTTAATGCCATTTCAGCAGCAGTTCCAACAGCCTCTAATGCAGCTGCTTTTGCAACAGCTGGGGCTGCAAGCGGCTACTAATGCTGGTATAGATGCGAGAAGGGGAAATATACCACCCTTTTTAAAAGTATCTTTGATGGCGCCTGCAGAAAGGTTAGGTTTGACGCCTTTATTTGATATTATTTTGCTTCATTAAAGTTTTTGAATTGACGATCGGTCAACGACAATTTATTTGAACCGCACTTCTGTTCCTTCTTTAGTGATAATTTTATTCCACAGTTATTGTTTGATGCTGATTAAAGTCTTTTGATCTGACCAGGAGTATGGGTAACATTAGCGTGATTATATGACATTATAATATTCATAAATGATCTAATTACGTGTTACATATTTTCTACTGGCGCATCAACGACTTTCATTCGTCCACCAGCGTCTTCAAGGAGCATTCATTTATCGCTAAGTATAACTGCAATTGCTCTGTAATTATCAATAGCTCTTATTGCTACACTAGCTTGAAAATGAATATCGACTACAGATTGCCTGGTCAGATCTAAATGTTCGAGCGAAAAGTAATAAATCGGATATAATGTTGTAAAATCCAATTGTGATATTTGTAAATCAGTATCAACATTTTGATCACGCCCCATAAATGTCAAGACGATGATATGCACGTGCTGCATGATTTTGATTGAAAGCAAGTAATATATCCTCGGATGGTTCTTGATGTCCATTTATTCCTAATGAAACCTCAGAAGCACCAAGTTTGTCAAATATCATAACAATAAGCGTTTGATCATTTACTCGTGCAGCATCTTGTAATGTAAGAAATATGTGTCTTGGTGCAGAAACGCCTTGCTGAGATGCTCTCTCCGATATAAATAAACCGTTAATACTACTCTGGATAGCATCTGTGGTCATTGTCAGCCATGATAGCATTGATTTGTCACCTTGACTCATAAAAGATAGTAACCGATTTTCTTCAGATATTGATGGAGTTAATATTGACATCCACAATTCCTCTACCAGCATCACCGGCGGGTCTCCAAATTGTATCATCGTCTGTAGCCTTTCGTACTATTACAACTGTATGTTTGGCTCCAAAAAACAAACTTTCTGACATTTCTACAGAATCCAAAGATATATGACAGTGGAATTGCACATGAAAACACTCTTCTATTTCTTTTAAACATCGCTCGACGAGATCAAAATCCTAAGTTAAAATCTGCATCTACATTAATAATCATACTTTTTACATCAACATCGGCGTTGTTGGCGAAATTTTTTGTTCGTCTGATTTCATATTGTTGGTACTATGGAGAATTACATATATCTTTTGCAAACATCTTTGATTGACCAGCTGATCTTGAGTAATAGTCGCTATATTTTGCAAGGCCAAGTATCTTCGTGGCAACGTCACCGTCTTTCTGAATTGATTCAATATTTTTCCGTCGATCATGTACGCAACACTATCAAATAACGCCATAATACCATTATTAACAAAACCAACAATAACATCGGCGTTATATTCAGTATCATCTGCCTTTAATATTTCACCCTCTACTTCAAAAAATACTTTAGCGGGTAAGAAATATCTACTTGTATCATGAACCTGAAGTTTAATTCTTCTACGTTGATCTTGAATTCGTAAGTCATAAGGATAATACTGATAATCACGTACAGGCTCATCTTTAAGTACTGGTGAGTCCATGTCGAATGCGAGATCACTTATACGTTTGAACATATTTATTATAATTATTATCGTTTAAAACTTCCTGCCTTGAGACTGGCGGGTATATTTTTTTTTCTTTTTCTGATAAAGGTACATCAGCCAACTCGGCTAGTTTTTTATTAGCAACCTGATGTATTTTTTTTTACTAATATTTGCGGACATTATTTCAGTGTTAGGGAATTGCACTAAATAAATACATCAATTTTTCTTTTTCTTCTTAGCAAGTGTTCAATACGTCAGTGATGGCTTCTAATGGAACGTGTGGTGTCCATGTTGAGAACTACCAATTTCCTCTGATAAAGACGAAATATTGGCTTGCAGTTGTCTACATCGCCCTGATGGCTCTAGCTATCTTTCTGGGAACATTTGGAAACATAATCATTCTGGTGGTGTCCATCGGAGCCAAAACGACCAACAGAGTTGGTCGCAGCTTCATCATAAACCTCGCTGTTGCAGACATGAGCATATCAGCAATAGTCGACCCCATGTGTATTTTTGGTGAGTGGCAAAATAGAAAACTTTTATTTGGTCTGTCTTTTATTAATGATCCTGGGACTTGTTCCCTGATTGATCTGTTCACCTCATTATGAATAGTGTACATGAAATAGATTCGATTTTATGACAAGGCAACATAATCTAGAACAAATACTAAAATATAGATAGATAGATAGATAGATAGATAGATAGATAGATAGATAGATAGATAGATAGATAGATAGATAGATAGATAGATAGATAGATAGATAGATAGATAGGTAGACAGACGGACGGACGGACGGACGGACAGACAGACAGACAGACAGATAGATAGATAGATAGATAGATAGATAGATAGATAGATAGATAGATAGATAGATAGATAGATAGATAGATAGATAGATAGATAGATAGATAGATCCAGCTTTCATTCCGAGACGCATAATTTATCTTCTAGCTTTTTGGACATTTTATGTGTAACTGTGAGTATTGAACATTTTTTTAGGATAATATAGAAACTTAACATTATTGATTGATTACTATGGGGCCCAACTGAAATGTATCATGGAGGTAGATTCGATAGATCCTATAGACAGACTGAGAAAAGCACTGCTATTTAAAGATAATGACTCTGTATCAAGACAACACACATTCTTGCAATCCAACTCACGACCTTTCCTTCCAAAACTCACATATAGAGCAATTTCGTTGTCGAAAGTGTTTCAATGCACTTAGTAGTTTATTTCTACATAATATCTTATTGATAAATTTGTTTATGTCAGTGGACAATCGACTACTACACTTAGTAACTTCACTGATTAATACAGTATTGATGAATTAGTGTATGCAAAGAACTTTAGACCAATCCAAATAATAATTTCACTGCATAATGCCGTATTGATGCAATTAATTTAAATCAATGGACTTTCAACCAATACACTTAGTGATTTCACTGCATAATACTGTATTGATATATTTTTTTCTTGAAAATTAAGAAGGATTCTATGCCAACGAAATGATTGACTACTCTATACATTGCCGTAGTTATACATATTGTTTATCGAATGATAGAATGATGGGATGTAAACTTTATTCCAATTCACCAGATGCTTTTCGTTCTTGAATATCATTCAAATTTTCATTCTCTTATTTTACATCTACAGTATATAAACTTTATCAAATAAATGACAATTTCATATAAAAGGTGAAAGATTTTCTCGCATTGTTGGATAAAAACAATTTTACATAAGAATTTGATTTTGAAGTAATCGTTTATTACCGAAGAGAAGAAAAAATAATCATTTGCAAATTACAAGCTTGAAAATATTGAACTATATTCATTCCTATTATGCTTTCCAGCTAAAGATGAATGTACCAGCAATGTATTTCCACGCTCGACAAAATTATAGTCTTAATTAGCAAATTAGACGCTGTGCTTAGTGAACGTTAGCTTAAAGGAGAGTTAGTCGTGCTGTTTACTTTATAAAACGAAAAACAAGCAAAATATATTATTAATTTCAAGACTATCATAAGTTAGGTGGAGAGTCTATATTTGGGAAGAAAATAGAAAATAGCTTTTTTAGAAGCAGGAAAGATGAAACGAGCAGTAAATATCAATCATTCATGTATAATTATTTATGATGAACTACATGGTCATGGTTCGGTGCTCCAAATATTTTATTATACTATAATTCAAGTCCCACCCAGGCTCTGTTTTGTTGGAAGCTAAATTTAGTGAAATATATATGAAGAGCCCCGATCTCCCAATCAGCAATGCCGACGGTTAGATGGTTAAATGTACAAAAAGGCTGAAATTCAATGAATAACAAATTAATATCAATTCAATAATCAAAAAACTCAAATTTCCAACTATACTCCTTCCGGTTGACCCTTTAATAAGCCCATCATATCACTTGATTAGCACTGTGAGCTTGATTTTCATCTGTTCTTGTATTGTTTTTGTTTCTCTCTCCTATTTCTCCCAAACTCTTCTCATCTTCCTCCACGACCGTTCTCAAAATTCATTCTTCTACTTCTCCATTTTCTTTAGACTCCTTTTCCTACTCCTCCATTTTCTCCCGCACGATTACATTCCTGTCAGCTTCGACTGTCTGGCTACAATCTCAATTCTGTCTTCAACTCTTGGGAATTGGGACACAATGAAACTGGAAGTTCTCTCTCATGTGAAATCAAAAGAACGGTACAAAACTTGTTCTTAGCCCTCTTATCTCACATTACACACAGCATATAATCAATGAAAGGTCTTCGGTCACGCATTCGTTCACATCGAGATACCCATACGTTATCGTATGGTAAAATAAACGTCATAATACATTACGGTAAAACTTACTTCTTATACATGCATCAATAAATTTTGTTACATCAGTATATATTCATAATCCCGTTATTCTAAATAATATCACAATAATCAGAAACATTTTTTTTTTATCTTACAACTCATACAAAGTACACAAATATTCAAATATCAAATCTCTGATATATGCATACGTCCAATGTAACTAAATCTTACATACTTCAATGATGCTTCAAAAATCACAACTCATGCATGTGCAATTATAATATAACGCATTAATAAATGCACGTGTGTACCACTTGTTTACTACGAAGTAATCTAACAGCGAATTACAAAATTATGTCCACAAGTTAATAGTCAACATAATTTTGCCTCTTATCTAGTAATTCTCTAAGCCTATTACTCAAATAAGCATTAAATGAAACACTACAAAGGTAATTTTACATACTAAAGGATCCTAGTAATTATGTTCGCGTAACTACAAATCATTGCAATTACGATGCAGTAATATTTTAACTTACTGACCTTTTCGAAGTTTTGTCTTTCTTTAGAATCTACCTCTAAGTTCTGCTTTCAGATTACGAGTGACTTCTTTCTCGGAGTAAGACCTATTGATTTGCAATCCTTCCAAGGCGAATACTAAATTAGCCTTACGATTTAGTATGGTATCATTCAGGTCTGGATTGTAATCACGCCTTCTATCTCAATTTCTACTGGATATCGCTGTGGCCCGATCCAATCAAACATAGAGGACAATGTCTGCCAAAGTGAGGACGGATAAGAACATGCATTGTTCAACCCGTAGACTTTCCTTTTCATCCTTAAACTAACCTTTGGCATATACGTGTGATAACTGCAAGCCGGTGTTAAATTACGCGACAGGTCGCCCGACTCAAGTTTCTAGTCTCCGGCTGATCATGTTAGCCTAGCGTAAGAGTTCAACACTAACCCCGCTGCAATCTTTAGAGATCAAACGTAACGCCTCGGAAATAATCCAATGACAGGTAGATTATAGATTATACATGATTTTATAGCTGGGGATTATCAAAAGTGACATTGTTTCAAGCGTTTAAGAGGTTTTAAATATATAGGGGTAAATGAATGTAGAATATATAGCAGATGTATGATAAATAAAAAGTCGAAATTCACTTAAGGGACAATAGGAATTTAACAAGGTAATGACACTTTGGTGACAATGGGAATTTAACATGGATGTCGTCACCGTACTGGATACTAGGGAAAATAGCAAGTGTTGTAAGTGACTGACCTCAATAAAGTGAACATGGAATGTAGGGTCACTGTGAATTTAACATGAGAATAATACTTGGGGCGCAAGGGTAAATTAACATGATGACGTCAAGGCACTAGCCACAAGAGAATAAATGACAACAGTGTTTCAAGTGACTTACCTCAGTTGGGCAGTGATAGAGAAACAGTTTCTGAGTTGACCTCAATACGTGCAAGTATCAATAAATAATGGAAATTCTATGTTAAACTGAACATAGAGTTAATATGTAGTGTTCTCTATGGCATCAGAAAGAGTTTATAGTGACAAAGTTTTATTAAAGAGTTTTATAATGACAAGCAAATTTTAGACATAAACAAATCAACAAAACAATACTAATGCAACACACAGACAACTTTTGAGCGGTAATAGTCATTGATTATATATTTCCTAAACAAGCAAGAAATGGAAACATGCTAGCATTTATTCATACCTAAAACATGTGGAAATTCCTATAGAACAACCTAGTATATATTTTTAGCCATATTTTGTGTCAAAATCCCATTGAGAAACCTCGTATGTATTTATAGCTACAACTTGTGATAAATCCTATAGAAAAGCCAAGAATCCATTTCTAGCCATATTTTGTATTAAAATCTCTTGGAAAATCCTAAATGAATTTATGACTGCAACTTGTGGAGATTATATGGAAAAAAATTAGTATCTGGTTTAAGACAGATTGTGGCAAAGTCCTATGGAAATAAGCCTATTATCTATTTAAAGCTACAACCTGTGGAAAATCATTGGAAAACCTGGTATATATTTATAACCTTAAAATATAACCATGTTAGAAGAAGCTGACCTCAATCGGGCGGTCAGTTAGTAACAGTGTTAGAGCTAACCTCAATACTTGCTAGTCTAGTCAGGTATATGAAATTCTATGTTAAACGTGTGGTGAACTCTATGGCCTCAAAACGATTTAAAGGGTCACATGGGAACGGATGATATAGATGGTGTAATGGACAGTATTTAAATAGGTATCAGATGATAGAAAATGTGTATGAGAGCATCTTTGTGAGATTTCATCTCGCCCTCTTACACTCTGAGCGGACACAGTACGATTTAGGATAGCGTGTGTATGGGTTGTTGGATAGTATAGGTGGTGTGATGGATAGTACTTTTAGTAAGCTTTATTTGTTTGTTTATGTGGGTGGACAACTTCAACTTAAAAGCCCTTACCCATTACCTTCACATGTAACCAAAGAAAAACCTTTCTGAGGCCATAGAGCCCACCCTATATTAACTAAATATATTCCGTTTAACGTAGAATTTCCAATACTTATCTAGACAAGCAAGTATTGAGGTTAAATCGAACGTTGTTACAACATCACCTACCAACTGAGGTCAGCCACTTGTAACACTGTTGCCATTAATTCCCAATGCCTTGACGTCAACAATGTTAAATTACAATTGAACCCGAAGTCAGTCTCATATTAAATTCCCATTGATCCTATTTTCCATATTCACTTTTTGGCTCAGCCACTTGCATCGGCGACGTCATCTATTAAATTCCCATTGTCCCTCAAGTGAATTTTGACCTTTTACTGTGGACGACCATTTGTCACTCGAGTGCCATAACTACTCTCTCTCTCTCCTCACACACACACACACACACACACACACACACACACACAGCCACACACTTAAGTGATATAGTGGGATACGCTAGGGACAAGTTGACTTCTATGTTAAACTACTAGAGTTGTAATTTAGGGACAATGGGAAATTTAAAATTAGGAAATTTAACACGAGTGGGAATATAACGAGGCAAGAGAAAGTTGAACATAGGATGGGACTGTCCAGGGACAATGGGAATTGAACTAAGGGAATTTAACTTAGTTAATGTATAAAGACGTTTTAGGGACAATGGGAACTTAACATGGGGAATTTAACACAGAGAATTTATAGGGACAATGAACTGGGACGGTCTGGGGACAAAGCATTTGAACATGGATGACGTCACAGTTCTGGACACTGGATAATCATTGGCTTTCCTCAATCGGTTAGGAGAGTGGTTGCAAGTGGCGGACCTGAATACGAGCTACTATAGGGAGGGACAAATTGCAGCATAGAAATGGAGGCTTGTAATTGTTGGACAAAGAGGGATTTTACATAGGTAAGACTGTCTAGGGACAATGGGAATTTGACATATGACTATCTAAGGACAAGGAGATCTTAACAATGGATGGACCTGTCTAGGGTCAATGGAGACATTGTTTAAGACATGTCTAGTGATAAGAGTGGTACAAGGCCAAACACATCAGATACAGAGACAGACCTATGCAAATACAAACCCGAGATTTATATACTAAACGTCACCTAGACCTGCAATTATGTATGCGGTATTCATAAATTTGCATAATGTAATGATGATATGAATAGCTATAATCAAGGAAATGACCAAAGCCAAAATGTAACGCTAAGATTACAAATAGTCCCTAGTATCTATTTATAGCTACAACATGTGCAAATTCATATGAAAAACACACTATCAATTCATTGTCACTACTTATGGAAATTCCTTTTCTAAATGCTAGTATCTATTATAGCTACAACTTGTGAAAACTTCTATGGAAAACCCCAAATTTATATTCATAGCCTCAAAATTTCTAGCTTCAGTACCGTTAGGATACTGGACACTGGCAAGTGGCTGATCTCAGTCGGGCGGAACAATGTGGCTAGGGGTTCATCTGAATACGCACTATAAATAGAGACTGACATAGAGACGTAATTAGAGACAGGATTAAAAATATAGACAGAGAAATAGACATATAAAGCAAACATATACACATGTTCTCACACAAACACAAACACAAACAAAAATACACACACTTTTACAAATATTGTAGTCAGGGACAAGATTTTTGTTAAAAAAATCAAACACACACAAATGTACGCGCGCACACATACACACAGAGAAAACACACACAACCACTCTGAGCTTCAGATGAACTGAACAAGAGATCTCGTAGTTCACCATGCATAATTTATTTATAGATGTGAGCAGATAGCTGAGCCAGTCTATGCGATCCGTTATGCTTTAGAATATTGATATATTTTGGGGCATATGATTATGCACTCTATAGCTATGCAGATTAAAATGTTTAATGTCCCTACAATGTCCCTTAATATGTCTCTATAATGTCCTCTTTCTACGTCCCTATTTATTATTTATCGCTAAGGTAAGTAAGAGGAAGAGATCTCTGAGATTTAGCTGAACCGAGCATCAGATCTCGTAGAGGAAATGAAAAATTGTGCATAGACAAGTTTTTGTTAAGGGAAAAATCAAACACACATACATAGAAACACACATACACACAAACGTACTTGAGCACACAAACACACAAACAAACTTACGCGTGCACAGAAACACACACATACACTTGTAAAGTTTAAAAAATTCATGTTCTCCCCTTTTCATGATATTATATTACACTAAGATGGCTTCTTTTATAATGGAGCTTTGATTTTACCTAACTCAAGTGCCAAATATGTATAGTGTCGGCCTAATTCCCTCTTTTGTGGCTGGTGGCAAAAAGCGCGTTTTGAGATGTATACACCTAAAGTGTTCATGAAGCGTTATAACACATATCAGTGGTATACAGGGGATGATCGTAAGTGTTGTTGGTGGGTTGTCTCATGATTCATTTCAAGTGTAGTCTTCAGTGTATCATATGTTCCCCCGGTATGTGCCGTGGAAGGAAGTACTAGCGAAGACTGTACACAACAGAAGGTCACGACACTGTTTTGATGCTCTACTTGTGAAGGTCCACCAACCATTTAAAGCTTTTTCTGGTAATAGTTATGGCAACAAAACCTTGGCAACAGCGGACTCTGAAAGACGTAGTGGGCAAACAAATCTAAAAGAACATAAGTGTCATGGGCACAAACTATGTGCAAAAGATCGAGCTTATTGCACATAATTGCCTGGCTTACCGCAAGGACCTGTAATTTCCAACCTCGTGGCAGAGAGCGATATTTTTAGGAATCCATACAAGAAGTTATCAAAACTGGGTCGTTAGTTTTCTGGTTGTTCATAAGCCAAGACGACATATTACTGTGGAATAGTTTGAGCTCTATGATGGTTGCACGTATCGCAGAAAGAAGAACCATGACATGATAACAAAAGCATGTTCTTCGCTGACCATTGAAGACCCCCAGTACCTTAACGGAAGAAAGATTTTGTTGCTGACCAAATAACGTAACAGTTGGAAACCCACGTGAGCCGACACGTGTTCGACGTTAAAAAAATGTGATGTACGCTGTCATGGTTTCCTGTGAAGCACACTCGAAGAACCTGACTGCAACATTGTCTTTAGCAACATAAGGGTTATCTACCCCGCATCTTTTCAGAATTACTATTAGGGTGTACCATAGATTGAATATTTCAGAGGGTACCTTATAAGCCATATTATTCGGATAGTCATACATTTTCCCCTTTATGAAGAAGAACGCACAGGCGCCTGGGAGTTTGCATAAACATACAACACTGTAATCCTGCTTGTTCTGGCAAGTGATTTCAGGAACGGTGCTGGATCCCGGTTGTGATATTAATGCAAAGACAGGTTAATTTGATGCCAAAATTTGTAATGCACCGTTACCTACTATGGGTTGAACATTTTGATTTTATACAGAGTGGGGAGTAAACAATTTTAACCTAGACGCATTCTGAAGCAAATTATTGGAAATGAGGAAATATTTTGTCATAAATTGTTACATTTGTTCTCACCAATACGCTTTCGCAATTTGAACGTGATTTTCTGCAGGTCAAGTCAATAGTTGTTTAAAAATCAAATCAAGAAACTTACTTTGGCTTTTACTAAATTTACAATGTCTATTACCATTCAGTAATGGAGAAAACTATTTTTGGACAATTTGCATGTTTTGTTGGATGGTGTGCTTGTGAGACATCATATACTTTCAAACTCTACGATAAAACTATGCTTTTGGATTGTGTGCATGGGTTGTTGGATCATAGAAGTGATTTAATGGCTAGTATATTTGTACCAGTTCATCTCCTTTCAACCCTACCCTTTTCTTCGAATGTTGTTGTGGGACATTAACAAAACGGTTTGAGTAGTGTGTATGGGTTATTGGAAGGTAGGTATATTCGCATAGTATATTTATGACTTCATCTTCTTTTGCACAATATCCATATCTTCTGATATAATATGTTGGATTTTAGGCACTACACAAGGCATTTTTGGATAGTGTGTAACGGGTATTGGATGGAATATTTGATATGGTGGATAGTATACTGCCTCATTTACATCTCATTTGTTGGTGTTTAGAACCACCATAAGGCGTGTTAGTGTGTATGGAGTATTTGAAGACATATGTGGTGTGGTATATTTGTGCGATTTTATTTCCTTTCTATCAACCATACCTCTTTTATGACAGCAAGTTTGGAGACACTAATGAAGATGTTTTGGATTGTGATGGGGATATTGGATGGTATTTGTAATATAGTGGATGGTATATGTAATGTAGTCGATGGTATATGTAATGTAGTGGATGGTATATTTAATGTAGTGGATGGTATATTTAATGTAGTGGATGGTATATGTAATGTAGTGGATGGTATATGTAATGTAGTGGATGGTGTATGTAATGTAGTGGATGGTATATGTAATGTAGTGGATCGTATATTTAATGTAGTGGATGGTATATTTGTGAGCTTTAATCCCTTGATTTATGTAAAACTCCCTTCTTCAGATAGTGTATATTTTTAGACAATATACAAAGAGTTTTGGATAGTGTGAATGGGTAGATAGATAGATAGTATATATAACTATTCCATATTAATTTCTCGTATGCGTTAATAATTGTCGACTTTTTGAAAATAAACATTTTCGACTCTTTACTCCTGTTAAATTAAGTAAACAAATATCCTGTGGTAACTTCCTGTAGTAATCCAAATGTAGTTGCTAGATTGTACTGTATTTATTTATAATCAATGAAAAGGTGCTGGATAGTACTTAAGAATGTATTTGTTTGTCTATGCTGTTGACAACATTACAAAATCTTCAAAACAATTTATCTGTTCACCAATTTAACATTGCCATTCCCGTTGGGGTCTATAAAACCATAAATTTTTAGATTACATATGAAATTGCATTACGGCTTCAATTCTATTCTGTAATGTTCTTATCCTATTTTGAGGCTATATACTTTGAGGCTAGAATACCATAATAAACCTATAGACTTGTTCATATTGTCCTAGATGTTATTTTTTATGTGGTGAGTATGTGTTTGTTTGTCCTATTTACATTGCCCTTTTCGTTTGACACTATGAAACCGTTGAATTCTATAAACCCTTTTTGATTCCACAAACACTTTTGACCATATAAACCCATTCCCATTAAAACAAAACAACATAAGGACCAATTTACACAGGATGTTCCGTATGTGCGTCTATTTAGGTCATCTGCAACACTGTTACTATGTCAGCCCAATGATGTCAGCTACTTGTAACACAGTTATCATTTGACACTCTACACACTTTTTACCTATTCCCGTGTTTTCAAATGGCCCATCTTAAGGCAACGGTGTCTCATATTGCAACTCACGCCGTGGAGCTGTGGTTTTGAAAGATATATTGTTTGATAACTGCTGGAAGTTAGTCTAGCCAGAAGCCGTTTGGTCTGTGGCAGGTTTGCTGCAGCTCATTGTTTGCCACGAAAATATTTTATGCGCGTCCAACAGACCTACCACACGCCTACCAGGTGTGGCCTGTCAACAGGCCTACCGGGTGTGGTCTGTCACCTGCTCCATTATCCGTTATGCTTCCTTCAAATTACTGGAATAGCAATGGACACTAAAATATCACTTTAGATAACATCCTCAATGAGGCATCCGATAGACCAATAGGCTGTTGCAGATTCATTGACGACATAGAATGAAAATGGATTAAACAATTCAAAATATTTCCTGAATTCGCCTAAAAGTTCCCTCCATTAAATTTAGGTCAGAATCATCAAACATGACAAAAAACTCATTTTAAATATTGAGGAGAATATCGAGGCTATTCGAAGCCCACTAAATCTACCCTGTATATACTCTTAAGCACTTCTAGCCTAATAAGAACTCTTCCTTATCACGTGTGCGTTCGGATCATTCGCATATGCTCCATTGACGCTGCAACTGAACAGGAATTCAGAGAACTAAAGCGTAACGTTTCGATTTCAGAAAGCGAATGAATAACCCCGTTAGCCATATTTGCAACAAAATCGGCGTAAAACCTGCCATCAATTGCGACTTGAGTGTGTATTTAGTTGAGTCCTTGAGATGATTCCTACTGAATGTAATCAATGGTGGACTGATATAGCACACACTCGCAATGAGCGATGGAGAATATAACGACGATATAGAACACACACGTATTGAACGTCACTAAATATAACAATGATACTGAATATAACACTCACACACTATGAGCATTACTGGATCTAACGTCGATGAACACACTCAACGAACATTACTGGATACTGCAATTTAAAACTCGGGAACTTTGGCATAAATGTAAAGGTCTAACCTTCCTATTTCAAACTTGTCAGCACTACAGTCAGGCATTTAGTTTATCAGATGTACGCACCTTTTGCGATATTTACCCTAGTAGATAATATTGTTAATAATAGTAGACTTGCTGTAGAAATTTGTTCGGCGGTTTATAAATTTTTCTTTATTTTGTATATTGGACCATCATAAAAATAGGTATGAGTAAAGAAAAGATATTTGGCTTTTAGAGTTTGTTTGTTGAAGTAAATTGTTTATACTCAGTCAAAGAGCTTGTTTAACTTGAAACCGTTTTCTACATAAATGCATACATACATACATACATACATACATACATACATACATACATACATACATACATACATACATACATACATACATACATACATACATACATACATACATATATACATACATACACACACACATACATACATACATACATACATACATACATACATACATACATACATACATACATACATACATACATACATACATACATACATACATACATACATACATACATACATACGGCATAAATAAAGAAGTTAAGCAGCATCTCAATAGGTCTTTTTTATGTTCCTTAGTGTATTTGTATATCGTTCACAACGAACTCGCCTTTCGCTTTACAACTACATTAAGGAATACGGCATTGCGTAGGGATGTCACCGAGTGTATTGAAGTAATGTTGAAAACGAACTTGCTTGTTGATATGCAAATGTGTGTTGGATTATAAAGATCTGTTTGATTTTAAGAACGAATATTTGCATTTAAAGGGTATTTGCCCATTACGTTAATTTTCCTTTATCCCCATAGCCTTATTTTTCAATGTTTTATACATCCTCACAACGCCCCGTCCATATTAAATTTTCCTAGAACCCTATAGAGTAAATGAATGTCATATTTGGATAGAGACCCCAATCTTTAATTATTCTTTTCCCTGTAATACACCCGCAACCTCAAGATAACCTTCTTTTAACATTTCTATCCTAGTGAAAATACTCCATAGTGTCCAAAATTTTCTACACACCCCGTTCAACTTAACTGCTCCCATTGGTATCGGACATAGAAAGAGCAGCAGAAAGGCTGGACAGACAACTTTGCCTGAGACCTTATTTTTGAAATCTAAATGTTCCTACGAAGGCTGAGAAAAAAACGTTTTTGCCTTAATAATGAAAACTTCTCTAATTGACCAGATTTTTGCTCGATTTATTTACGATGTGGTCACTACGCGTATGTCGTTCTGGATGTATATCGCATCGCTACTGGTATTCCAGAAATCAGATCTGATGAAGAATATATAGGTTATAACAGATTTGGTGAAGATGTAAATAAATATATAAAAGAGGTTGAACAACGAAAACAAGTACGACAAGAAACAATGAAACTATTGTAATCACAACCATCATCACCAGAACTTAAATTACCATTACCAGAGAGACCAATACCACGACTACAACCACTACTACAAGAACAATAGCTACGACGACAACGAGAACGACGACGAGAACAACGACAAAAAGCACCAAAATCATTTCGTGGTTATTCCGAATTAACACCATTACCACAAGTCAGATTACCATTATCACAACAACCAAGAGAAGAGGAAGAAGAAGTATTTCAAGACCCTCCTGGTGCAACTGGAAGTGGCCTAGGGAGTGGTCTTATTACTTGTCCTAATAATATTCTCGCTGATGTTGATCAACTAGAAATTCTCATCAGAGGAAAACGAGCTGGTAATAATTCATCAGAAATCATTACTGAAGCAGCTGATATTTGCAAACGATTATTTAGTGGCGGCATTATGGACATTGATGTATATCGGTCCCTCATAAATGAAATCGCCGATGACTACCATAGTGACTAAGTCACAGTGATTAGATACAATTAGTGATAAAGTCAATTAATAATAATAACAATGATTGTGCATAGTGTTCAACGTGGACCTACCATGGTCAGGGTAATAAACTCTCGATTACCGGTATACAAAATAACCTACGGAGATGGACTAGGCGATGTTGTTCAGTGTCCGTTTAGAAGAATGACCACAAAAGCAATACCGTTTGCAAAGCAACTAGGAATGAAAGCTTTTGATGTTGTTCGTGAAAAAGATATAAGCGCTATTGGTAGTATTACTAGCAAAGTATTCTCAGCGATCAAAGATAAACTAAAGCGATTAATACACAGACCACAATCAGTCCGACCTCAACCAGTGAAATTACCTAGCACTGAAGTAATGCCCGCAAGTGTAAGTAAAATAATAAATCAAGCCGCTATTCAGAAACTAGCAGAGTTAGCTGATGCCCCAATGTCGGAAAATATCTGATGAAGAGTTCGTTACGATAATGAAAACTTACGATGAAGCATTCGTGACAGAAAACAACGCATTCTTTAGTGACAATAGCGGAAAGATGGAGAATTAAATAATAAAGATAACAAAAACGTCTGAGTCCTTGACATCGTCAAAGTAATTATTGCAACAGATCGTCACTAATACGACGCCATCAAAAACTACTATGATATCACTAAGTTCAACCAATCCTGAATTTAGCGTTAACTTTCCAACTGCAATTCCAGCAAGTGAAATTGCATTGGCTCAACTGCGCGTTTATAATAGCTGGTCAAATATAAGGTCGAAACCATTCGGTGGATTACCAGCAAATAATTCACTGGTATTTGCGAATAAGAATACGCTGGATGAAACACCTGATTGGCAAGTTGTTGGAATTTCAACGGGCAGTTATCAAATAGAGAAGATTAATGACGAGTTCCAACGCAGAATAAAATCTATCACAGGAAAAGAATCGAAAATAGCTATCACTGTTTACGAACCAACACTATCATCGGTGATTGATTCTTCTGATTACCTCGTAGATATTTATCAGAGTTCGATCAGATCAGTGTTAGGATGGCCTGAAGTCGTACCTGTTTATAATGGAGTTTTAGAACCAACTAAAAATGAGTTTAAAACGAGTGAAAAAGGTCATTAAAGATCCAGCATATCGAGAAAAAATCCATGGTATTATATAGAATTTGAACTTGATCCAAACAATAATGATCATTACTTTACCAATTTTGACGGTAAAAGGATCCCATAGATAACTAGATCAGCATTTAATGTTATCGAAGATTCCAAGACGCAACGTGCTAGAGAAATCGTTGATGAAGAATTTTTTAAAGAACTGTTAGATGATCTTAAACCTGAACACGATAAACCGTTTAATGATTTAAGAAATTTACTTACTTCATTATCACAGCATTATGATCATGATGTAAAGCAGCAAATAATCGAATCAATAAAACACTTAAATGGCATCTTATTCGATTTATATATCGCCAATCGAAGTATTATAAATGTTGCTACAACACTCAATAGAAATCCTCACATAACTCCAGAACTTAAGCAGTTATTTCTTAATCATAACAAAATAAAAGAAAATGATTTACAAACATTTATTATACCAGTCCTAAATAACGCTGATATAAAGAAATCATTAAATGATCTTATTGAAGAATATTATCCGGGAGTAATTCAATCATGGAGAAAATTAGCCCTACCACCGTATATACTAAAACATAATAATAACCTGTTTGGTGCCGGTAGACACATATCGCCAGGCATTGTAAACATAACAACAACAATTGCTGTCAATCTCGTTTGCGACGTTGTGGATGGAAGTTTTCAGTTAGATCTTTCAAAGTCTAACAAGGCCCAGCAAGGGTACATATTATACACATTTTCACCGCGCGATCCGCCCGGTTATCTTATTGTATCGGATTCTATCAACCCCGTATACTTGCGTGTTCATAATTAGTTATTATCAAGAATACACTTCAAACTTACAGAACAAAATAATCACATCTTGGACACAAGAAATGAATAGATAAATATAAATCTGTATGTGAGATCGAAATGCGTTTTATGTCACAATGCGAAACAAAAAAATATCTTTGGTACTCTTGTCTATGGTACCTGTTACATAAAGGGTTAGTCCGTATTCTTTGATATTAAAGTATCCACAAATGCATGTTTGGTCCGTAAGTATACTTGTCAATAGTTTGTAGGTTACAGAATATATATATTTATTTACTAGGCAGAATATGCATTAGTTTTCCCAAGGGTTTTGTTTTGCGATTACAACAGTTATTGGACCCTCATTGTCACTTTCATTTTCATCCATATTTTTACAATGTTCCCTCAACAGTCTTATACGAGAGTTCATAATCTTTTTCTGTTCGTATTCATGAGATAATTCTGACTTGATTTTGTCAAAAGCGTTTGAGAGAGGTACAAACAATTTTACCTGATTATCAGTGACTGTTGCCAGTGACTTTAACATCCACTGCTGTATTTCCTTCATAAATTTGTAATCAGACGAGAGCGTAAAACTGTTTTGATTTTTTTAGTTGTAACGAGTCAAAATCACATAGAATCTTTACAGCATTAAGATTGTCAACATTGATACCATTATATTGTAATTTTTTAATAGCAGAAACAATGGCATTTATTGTTTCAGTATTCATTGTATAATAAATATATATATTTAATATAAAAATTAGCAAAATATGTAGTGCGAACTGACACTCGATCTACCGTTCCTAGTTGATCAGATTAGCATAATGAGGTTCTTGTTCAGATATTTACCCCACTAGAGAACCCCTAAATCTCCGAAACCGAAACTTTAGAGACTCAGAGGGTTTTGTCCGCGCATGTGTACATGTATACCCCTACAAGTTCCTAGGACATCCGAAACCGAAACTCTAGGAACTGAAAGGGTTGTTTATGCACGTGTAGGTCTTATTTTAGTGACCAATTATATATGCTTTGCAAGAGTTCCTAGAAATCTGTTATCGAAACTCTAGAAACTCAAAGGCTGATGGTCACTGTGACCGAACCTTATTAGGTTTTAAATTTGCGATTGTGTCTTTAGGAACGGTACCTTGTGTGATTACCCTTAGTAGGTCACAAAGTCACGAACTTGTATCAGTTCCCGCTACATATTTTGGACGGCACAAGACGGCTCAAACACATAACATATAATGATGATGATGATGATATGATATGATATGAACAAATGCCATATTCACTTTTGGACACCCACCTCCAATAATCAACTAATGGGTGATCGACAAAATGTCAATCCACTATTTGTTGACATGGTGGGTAGGTGTGCGCACATGAAGATGGGGCGGATCCCCAATAGGTTATATTTCGTGGCGTAAAATCGCCTTCTCGTAGACATTGTCGTTCACAGGATTAGATTCCTGACCGGCTGGATCATAGATTCCGCATGTTACCATTCGAGCTATACCACGCTTAAGTGTTTAAAAGAAAATTAGTTAATATATACTTACCCAAACCACAGAATCGAAAAAGTAACAAACTGCACAGTTTCTGGTATATTATTTTTCTAGTTTCCAAAAAAATATATATGATTCTGTATAACACGAATAAAATTAAATTCGCCCGAATATAACCGTTTAATTTAGGGTCAAGCGGACGTTATGTGTTCTTAAAATAGCTTTATGCATGCGCAATTGGCCACAAGGTTTACTTAGTACATACTGCTGCCGCTATGTAGTATCACGTAAAATACAGGCAAAATACACACATCCCCCCACGTGATAAATGAATTGAAAAGCACTATATATATATATATATATATATATATATATATATATATATATATATATATATATATATATATATATATATATATATATATATATATATATATATATATATATATATATATATAGTCGCACACAATACGTGTATTTATTATATAGCCAATTTCTCTTAAACAGAATCCACGTTTTCATTGTTAAATGCATACAGCAAATAATTCTCTGTTCATACTACGATAAAATCGATTTAACGGATCTAATTATAACAGCGAGCTTAGCTAGCCAATCACTATTGACTATGCACTATGTGAATCCTGCACGCGGCTTTTATCTATAGACAAAGAATGCAGTACGTGGATTTTATATAAACAATGGGTAAAGTATTATTTTATCAGTAGGGAATGAGTTGCCGAATTAGCATTGAAAAGACCCATGGTAGGTTTGTATAACGTTACTATGTTATCAATCGTATGTGTATATAGTGATTCTCCATCGAAGAATTATAATATACCTGATTATACGTGAAGTGTGAACAAAGATTTTCGTTGAGTTTACTCGTTTTCTTTGGGTCAAAACATCAGGAAGGTTAACGGGAATTGACATTAGGTTTTAAATATGTTGATCAAATACTGGTTCTTTCCAGTTCTTTTGCTCGTATTGTTTAGATTTTTATGAGCGAATAACAATTAAAAACCGGGGAAAAAACTAGTATTTGGTCAACAAATATAAAACTTAATGTTAATTCCCGTTAACCTTCCTGGGGCTTTTACCCAACAAAAACGAGTAAACTCAACAAAAAACAATGATAAAATCGACTAAAATGCCTGAAAAATAGCGTAAAAAACAACAAATTTGATAAAAATCGAACAAAATAAAAACTTTATAAAAATTAATTACATCTGATTAAGTAGAGAATTGTTTCATGATATCGAATGCAGTTTATATATCTTTGTGGAGAACCATCTTATAATATTTTCTGAATTGATTACAAACTAAATAATATTATGTTCCTAACAATAATTACAATACTGAAAAGTTCTATGCTTGTCCTGGTTGTCGCGCTTGATCATCTAGGTACTGGAACATAATATTTTGCTCAAATTTAAAAGAAAAAGCAGACTTTGTAATTCCATCGGCAACTGATTTAATTGAGGGTGCTACAATGTTAAAGTTTTTACTAGCGGAATAAATTGACTTGAACATAATTTCTTTTCCCTGATTCTTTATTCACGGACTTAATATCTTTTGCAAATCGTGCGCCGCCAGTTTTTCCAAATTTGTAGTTTTTACTTTGCGTAATAATACGTAAATTTTGAAGTGAGTTGTCAAGTTTATTGTTGTTGATGTGGTCAACCACATACCCGTCTTTGATCTGTCCCAAGAAACACTCGATTACAAATCTGTGTGATAAAAAATGTTTATTTCCTTTTGTATTAAACGCAAGATAACCAGCATTGGAAACATTACCTACTGTTTTTTTTCAATCTACAATTTCTAATAATACCATCACGATTCGCTTCAATTGGTTTTGATTTGATGAAGCACAAACTCATTTTGCTCCATTTATATAGTATATACTATATGTTTAAATCATTATTTTGAAAATCTAGCTAGATAATCTTCTTCGCGCTTTGTAATAGAGTCAGGGTTATATTTTTTATCGTAATATCATTTTTAACTCCCCGTATCTGTTACCACCACATTGCGCACAAAGGTGTGTCTTTCCTCACACACGAACACCAAACCGTATACACGATTTAAGTCCTAGACTCCCATTTCTAACGCATTGCATGTGATAACTACAGAACTCGTTTACGCAATTTTTGTTACACAAAGATGTATAACCAATCTTAAGCCAGCGGCATTTATGATTTGGTTGATTCATAAATAAATGATTAATACTTCAATTTAGATACATATTTGCCTTAATTATAATATGCAGGAATTATTCGCAATTGAGCATGCCGCCGCTAGATTTGATCTTGAGAGACTACACAAATTTAGTTTCTCGATGCAAGATCTAGCTTTAACGAATGTGGATATAACCAAACGTATTAGTGAAGCCAAGTAGGAGTTCCACCACGATGATGCGGTTCATGTGTGGTCCACATTCAGGATTGGAAATGATATCTATGTTATGAATGACAAACGAGCAAGAGAAATCATTGACTATCTCGATTTTCGGAAATATATTATTTTAGTAAAATTTATTGTAAATAGAGAGGATGATATTTGGATCATCCGAGACAAACGCGAATCCGTCCAGAAGTCATGGAATAATATTATCCTCGGTGCAAATACCAAACCAGGAATACTGATTGAAATAGACAAGCCGTATTATGAGCGATATTATCCAATAACTGCTGTTGTGTACGTGCTCGATCGATTACATGATAAACCTGAAGTAATGGATCTCAAGAAAATGAAACTGTCATCCTTGACTTTGTCAAAAATAAACTGTGTAGCAGAGCGAATTATAGAACCCTTCACAAACACGATACGGGGAAACGGTTTAACAGATTTAAGGAGTAAAAAAATAAATATGTGGGCTGAAAAAGTTAAAGATACTGGAGTGTCTATCATCGACGTTGCTGAGCTAGAAACGTTATTACGATTTCTAGTAACAGTGAAGACGTTGACAGAAGAGATTTTGTACAAAACAAAATATAAATCCAGAGGAGCTTCCATAAATATTATTGATCATAACGCATATGCATGGACTAATGCTGTAACTGTATTTCCACGAGAAAGAACGGTTAAATATTACCACGATGATGTATTCGATGCCATCAGTGATATTAGCAAACGTGACTCTGTTTCTGTGTAGCTGTTTCAGAGTTCTGAATGTGATCATTATGATCAGTTTGCATGGTCTAACGGTGATATTTATCGTACAGAATCTCTTTATAAAGAAATGGAAAACCTTGCGCTGAAATATACTTCTGATGATGTCAAATTTACACAATTACTAAGTAATTGTTTTACAGTACCATCGGTTGCTGCTCATTTCGCTCAAGAGAAAAACTGACACGATTTGAATTTCTTAAAGTTGTCGTGAGAAGTTGTATCGAATACGGACACGGTGGATTGTGGAATACTATATATAATTACAACGACGTTATCTAGTTGATATGGTAGTGTGTTATCCTGGAAATTTTCTTGGATATGGAGAGTGTTCTAAATACTTTAATAGATTTCGACATCCTACATATGACATGACCAGAGTTGCGATAAAAGGATCCTTACCAGATTTTGACCTAACTGGATTCGTCCTCATGGAATTGTTTGAGATACACTCAGATCTCCATCCGATTGTTTATGCGCGGTTTGGAAAACACTTTTCAGAATAATGTTGGGCTCCAATAGTTCTGCTAAGGTATATGCTCAATGTTGGAATTTTAGGATCGTTGAAAGTAACTGAAGCTATTATATCATATCGCGTGCAGACACAAGTTTGGTTGGCAGAACCTGCAAAACACGATGAGAAATTTGCAAAAGATCTCGGCAAAAAATAATCGGTAAGTTTACGCAAGGAGGATCACATGATCATAAACGAACTTGTACAAGATTGTTTATGGACGATACTGAACTCGATTTCATAATCGCTGATACGATAAAGAAAGACAATTTATAAGTCGATGTAATGCTTATTTATCAGACAAAACAAAACTAGGTACCATTGTGAGCTATACTGATGGCGAGTCACCGCAGCTTACTCATTTAACATCTCCGATGCTAGCTTATCTTTCGATAAATTTATTATCGATGATAAACAGATTTTCTCGTTACAATGTCAGAGTTGCTACGGATTCATTTTATGTACACAAAAGATATAAAGATTCATTAAATCTCGGTAATGATGAATGGGGAACGTGGAGGATAAAACAAGAAAATATATTAGTTATTGTGAATCTGCTGATGTTGAAATTATGGTGACATACCACAGAAATAATCAAGCATCAGAATCATCTGCGCCATCCGTGTATGATCCTGTATCTAGACATAAGACCGTTAATCTTAATCGGTGTGGAGGTTCAGGTCAAACAACACGCGCGATTAACTTATTCATAAGTTTAGATATGATTGTTTTGACACCAACGCACAAGCTCGCCAGGGAAATAAAACGACGAAATGTAAAATCGTGCACATATCCTAGTTTCTTTAGATGGTGCGGAGATACATGGACCCCATCACGAATGGGTGAAAAATATATACCTAAAATTATCATATGGGACGAGATATGCATGGTGTCTCTGGAAGTACTAAAAATATTTCTTGATTGGCTGTTAATAAGGAATACTGTTGTGATTATGTGTGTCGATCATGGTTAATCACCACCCTTTGTTGGGCAGTCTCCGCATGAGTGGCTAAAAACATTTGCAGATTATTACGAAGAAATATCTGTTAATCATAGAGCTATTGATGAGGCTGAAAGAATTCAAAAGATTAATACGAATTCAACAAGATAAAATACAGTGTGAAGTAATGCGTGAGATAATTCCAGAAACATCCATGAGTGATTTTTTGACCCTTTAGAAACCTGCTGATTTGATTGTTGCCAGTAGAAAAATAGTTCGCGACGAACTACAGAAGAAATTATATGCGTTACACAAGGAAAAATTCCTAAAGTTACCTGTACCGTTGTGTTATCGCCCTCCAGA
This sequence comes from Potamilus streckersoni, assembly GCA_016746295.1. Classification (NCBI taxonomy): domain Eukaryota; kingdom Metazoa; phylum Mollusca; class Bivalvia; order Unionida; family Unionidae; genus Potamilus; species Potamilus streckersoni. Next base: position 310,600 of record JAEAOA010002314.1, on the reverse strand, counting down.
TACTAGACAACAAAATGTTGATGTTAAGATTCCTAGTGTAGACACTGAAAGTGTCCGAATACAAAATCTTGTGTTAAATGATATTGTCCTTGACGCTGTTGATGTTGTTGAGAGCGCTTTAAACATCGTTAAATCGCCATGGATGTTAGGGTACGCTATAACGATTCATTCGTCACATGGATTAACTATCACTGATACTGAAGTTTGGATAGTCGATGATCGTATTGAGTGGCCAAATTTAGTTTATCTCGCAGTATCTAGATTTAGAAGACTATCACAATTAAAACGGGTTATCATGGATTGCGTAAAAACCGAAGAAATCACTAATAATGTCGATATGAATAAAAAAAATAGTCAGCTATAAGCAGTGTGACAAACAAATAATAGCGAGTTTGATATAGATGTGAATATTATTATGATGTTAAAACAACGACAAAATAATCATTGCGCAAATTGCAACGCAATAATGTTGCGAGGTTAATTGTTAGGGTCCAAGACAATTTACCGTTGATAGAATTAATAGTAGTTTTGGTCTCACGCGCGAAAATGTGATGCTGACCTGTTTGGAGTGTAATCGTTATCGAGACTCTGCAAGTTTATAAAAGTGTACTCGGTGGTAATTGCGTATCCTCAGGAATTATTTGTAATTGTTCACGTACAAATCCACGCTGAGGAGCAGTTAAATCTAATTTGTAGTCTATCTGTGGACCTTACCACGCTGGATATTTTGTGCGTCGTCACACTCCAAATAGGATAAGTTGCCCTTTTTCTGCCTCCTTCGAGTTCGCCAGATTCGTATAAATATCTAACCGTAACATTGCCTAGTACTGGTTGAGAAATAGATTTACGTTTTATCGGTATATATTTTTTGTGATCGCATCAGAAGGTTTCATAGTAACTTCATTATTCAGCGCAGCTATCACACTCGGTAACCTCGCAACCCATTCACGAGATCTTGTATCTGTGGATATTTACTTTGCATATTGATACCCGAATAACCGTTCAGCAAGTGTTCGATTAAATCGTTCAACGATTGCCTGATCACGTTGAATCTCAGTATGTCCTCGTCTGATTTTAACGTTGTGCTTGTTCATCAACGATGATACTGCATCAAGAAATTCTTTGCCAGGATCAACCTGTAGTAGTTTTGGCCATTGTAATGGTCCTCGCTGATAAATTCGTTCGAACGCAGAAGCAACTTCAGATGCTGTCTTTGTTGATAGCGGTTTATCTTCTTTATGTCTGCTCGCAACGTCAACGACGATTAAAGCGTATCTGTATGTGTGCTGACGTCTGTCTGTTTTAATGGCATCGTGTGGTAAAAACAAGCTAGCCGCTTGATGAACTTCATTAGGAACTTTGACATCGAAATGTGCGTATTGAATTTATTTTTAGGTGGATTTAGAAAGATTTGCCATATTGCCTGTCGTGCTAACCACTCTGCAGCAACATCAAGTATCACGTGAAACTTTTGCTGAAGTGGCAACTTTACTAATCGCTGCCTTACCTCGCCAATACCCTCTCGGGGAATAATATACAGATTCCATTATAAAAATCACTTGATTAGTTACCAGCCCCTATCATTATTTTACCTTTCATAGCAGATTTTATTAGGAAGCTAGCGAGAGATTCTCTAAGAGATTTATTAGGTATAGAATTTAACGCGTGAATCAATTTCACATCTGCCAGATGCCGTTGTTGCAAATCTGGATTTTTATAAGCAACGTCATGAATATGACACGCTTGATCGATCTTATTTACTGGATACTCTCCTGGTTTTGGTTGATCTTTGTTATCGATTCTGATATCGAGACGAGTTCCAGGACCACAATAATTATATCTGGGAAGGTGGTTCTCACCAAGGTATTTTGCCCATGGAGTTCCTGGCAATTTCCCTAACGAAGCTGCTATATTACCACCACGCACTATTTGCGACGCGGAAACAAATTTATATTTCTTTGTACCACATTTTGCACACTTGCCTGTGAGTGCCCGTCTTTTATGTTTTGTTGTTATCGTTGTCAATCCAACTGTGGGTGATGTCTCTCTACACGAAAACAAGAGCCAGTAAGGCATCATTCCGCGTACCCAAATTCTATCAGAATGGTCATAAGACGCAATCATTGCTTAATCTGATAATGCGATGGCTCAAGTGGAATAAGTTGTATTTAGTAGCGCCATCTGTAGATGATCAATGATGTTACGAAGTACTTAAAAATTTTAATTAAAATGCGAAATTACTGGACAAAAATGATATCATTGATTTTATTACCGATATTGATGAAGCTCTATCCGTAGATGACTTAGATGGATTCATCAATAACCTCGTAGTGTACGAAGATGTAATGCTGGACAAACAATCCAATCCAGCTAGAATATTTTCTCGAGGGCGACAAAAATACTGACGTGATTTATGTTACTCAGAGATATACTCAGATACCTAAGGTGATCAGAGATAACTGTAATATTTTGGTTGTGTTTAATGGCGTAGATCATTATGCTTTGCAAAATATTTATTATACTTGGTGTTCAGGGGAAATGAATATGATTAAATTTAAAAATTTCTTTTCTAAAGCACAAGCTGTTTCTTTTGGATTTGTAACGATAAATTTACATGATCCTAGATCAAGGTATCGTGTAAGTTTAAATAAAATCTTTGGTTAATTTATAGCAGCAGAGAGGCTGAACGACATATGCGTAGTGACCACATCGTAAAAAATCGAGCAAAAATCTGGTCAATTAGAGAAGTTTTCATTATTAAGGCAAAAACGTTTTTTCTCAGCCTTCGTAGGAACATTTAGATTTCAAAAATAAGGTCTCAGGCAAAGTTGTCTGTTCAGCCTCTCTCCTGCTGAAAGTGTTTTCGTATCTGAGTGGTCATATGAGTCGGCACATTACGGTAATTAACATGACGCATTAGCCCATACTCCAAAACTCTATGGAAATAGCAATGTTACAAATGTCTATTCGATTGTCAGGCCCTCTTAGTGGAAATATAATTTTAATTTGAGTAGTGTTATAGGACGTTTCCATGTTTAAAAATGTCAGCCCTATATGGTAAATATATACGTTAAAAAATTTGGGCTACTATCTAACACACGTTTGATCATAATTGTCCAACACACCAGTTTTTGATATACTATCCAACACACTCGCTTTCACGTGTTCATATTCATGCCATACTTATATACATACAAACATGCTATCACATTGGTAGGTAGTGCTTATAAAAAAAAACAGTAAACACATACACGCACTCTAACATACATAGAAAGATAAGGTCTTTCAAATTGAATTGAAAGCACAAGCAATGTCATAGACATACAAAAGAACATAGTCTTCAGTGTTTTAAAAATATCTCTCTTTACAAGAAAGCCTGCTATTTAATCGCACTACGAAATAACGTGGCTGCTGTTGTCACCTATTAGTTATGTGGCTTCAAACAGTGTGAAGTAATATCTCATGTAATTTTTCTGAGCAAATTAGGTTTAGAATGTCTGGTACACAACTTTTGTCCATATCGAGTGACTTCTATCTTGAAACGTTGAAATGTTGGAATTCGAATGGACTGTGATGGATAACTCCGTTTGGGGAAGCATTGCTTACTATGAGTACACGTTTTGGTCTTGCCAGCAGCAAGCAACACATTGTTCTTCCAGCCTTTGTAAATAATATTTTTAGTGTTAACTGATGATTAAGTTTAGGAGAAATTGTTTTATATGCGTCAAAGCTGCATCCTTATATGTATATATACCACAAGTCTATAGCCATTTTTAACATTACCATTAGCATAAGGGCCCAGAGTGTTGGCTAATATAAAACGATGGAGAAATATTAATTCCTTTAAGGGACTCGTACCAGATTATATAGTGTATTAACTAAACGCAACTAACCAATAAAAATGTATTTTTTGTCTTAGGTCAAATAATATACGGTATTGTTCCAGGGGTTGTTAAAGGAGAGGCTTGGTTTAACGATCATTGGTGGTTATGCCAGACGATCGCAGCAATATGCATGACAGGGTGTTTCTGCGCCTTCACTAGCCTGACCATGCTGACCGTCAATCGCTACGTCTTTATCTGCCACAAACACATCTACCACAAGATCTACAACAATGTCTTATGTATCATCATGTGCATTCTCTGCTGGGTTGTGGCCTTTCTCTTCGAGATCCCCATGTTTATTGGATGGGGAAGTTATTTCTTTGATCAGAAAAACCATCAGTGTGCCATGAACCGGGACGCAAGCTTCTCCTACGCCATGTTTGTGTCCATTGCTGTGATTGGTGGGCCAGTAGTATTCATGGCCGTTCTGTACGTGCTGATCTTTCGCCGTATCTGGGTCCGAAAGTTGGGTGTATATAGCCTTAATAAAGATGACCCATTATGGTGAGACTATTTTTAAAATTTCTATCTAATCTCACTATTTACAAAATAAACTATCATTGTGTATGTTTAATCTCTTATTATGTTACCTCTGAATTCACCTTCATTTTCAAGTTGTGTTTATTATAAAGAAAACATTAGGGTATTGTCATAGATTGTATTTTCAGTCATATTTGCTCTTTCCTCATTGCCGGATTAAGCCAATACAATATCTTGGCCATATGATGATGTAAAGTATATATTTTTGCATGCAAATATATTGTATCACGTGTGATTTTAGTCCAGATCTTATTAAATATAAAATCGTTTACAAGAGTTTGATATCTTCCTTCACACGTGAAATATAGGGATAACATGTATTCTCTGTTGAAGGGTACTTATTTTAACCACCATTAAATTCAAATCATTTCATCAATAAAAACCATTGACTTAACAAGCGATTATAGTTGAAAGTAATAATGATCTCTCAGGAATTGGTCGCAGGAGTTATTAATCTGAAAATAATTTTATTTTTCAAAGCATGTTTCTATTACTAGATGAAATTTTATGTTAAGGTCGTCTTGTTCAAATAATTATCTCATGTCTGGCTGTCCAGGTTGTGGAAAGCAAGGAGAGAGACCGTCCGCAGTTCTAAGACCCTATTTGTTGTATTCTTGGTTTTCACCCTCTGCTGGACACCCTACGTAATCGTGACGTCCATGGACATGACGAACAGCTTCTCCGAGGAGACCTACCTGTTTACCACCCTTCTGGTCCACTATCACTCCAGCCTCAACTGCATCGTCTATATACTTTTCAAACGGTAAATATATTTAAATTGATCCATGCTGTTCAATAATCACTTAATTCTGGACATGCTGCATTATTAAGATTGACAGGTATTCATCAAGTGTTATGGTGGATATAGTGTTCATATTTAATACAATATGCGATACATAATCCTAGAAGAGAGTGCTTGTCTCTGTGAATAGAAGATATGCCATGGTACAAATTATTTAGCATATATGTACGATGATCGAATACCAAGCGTTGCAAGATTAAATAATTGCTCGTGAAAACTGTCTTATCCACAACATGGTGACTTGGTATATACTCAATAAATAACATATAATGACAATACTCTCTTTTCAATTATCTGTGTACAGCAAAACAGCAGCAGAGAGGGTGAACCCTACAAAGTTGTCGAGACTTTATTTATAAAAACTAAAGGTTTCTATGATGCTGAAAAAATGTCAATAACGTTTAAGCCAAAACATTCTCTCATTGGTCAGATTATATTTTGACTCGTTTTATTTTGTACGCGCTGGTAACTCAACATTGATCGTTCACCCTCTCTGCTGCTAAAATTAAACAGCCAGTATAAATATTATCAATAATGAATATTGGATAACAACATTCAGTTAGATTAGCTCGAAATCGAATAGGGACAAATAGAAAATGTTTACTTGTTCGCGATTCTGTCAAACAAAAACAGCAAGAACGTCAGGAATCTCATTTTGAATTTGCAGAAGGCACAGAACATATATTTAAACAGATTGTTGAATCAATAAAGAATATTGTTACAGCAATCGAGGCAACACAAAGAGCTGTTGAAACATTCCATGTTGACATTTCTGGTGGTATTCAAGCAGCTTAACCATCACCCGTTCAACCTCCTCATCCACCAAGAACCGAAACTAAGATAATTGACAAATTTACGCCTGAAGGTTTTGCTGCTATCAGGGACCCAAACCAATTATTTGACATTGCCGCATTTGGATATTATGAAAGACAAAATTATGTAAAACCAGAACATGATAAATCTCTAAGCTCTGCCAATTGGATAAAGAATGTATCGCTACTGTTATTTCAGAAATAAGATTTAATGTAGATGTTAGAAGTGATAACAGATTTGATGAGACTGTAAATAAGTATATAGAAGAAGCTAAACAAGGTAAACAATTATCACCACCACCACATTTTGAATTACCATCACCACAAAAACGAGAACAACCATTGCCACAACAAGAACAACAATTTCGAGAAATGATGAAACGATTTCAATCACAACGACAACGCCAATCATTCGGAAAGAGGAAGAATGTCAAGATACTGGTGCAACTGGAAGTGGTCGTATTACTTTTCCCAATAATGTCCTTCCTGAAAGCCTCATTAGAGGAAAACGAGCTGGTAATAATTCATCAGAAATCGTTAATGAAGTAGCTGATATTTGCAAACGATTATTTACAGGCGGTGTCATGGATATTAATGTATATCGGTCCCTTATTAATGAAATCGCCGATGACTACCACAGTGATTAGATAGAATTAGTGATAAAGTCAATTAATACTAAAATGATCATACGTAGTACTCAATGTGGAACAACCCTGGTCAGGGTAATAAACTCTCGATTACCAGTATACAAAACAAACCACGGAAATGGACTAGGTGATGTGGTTCAGGATATGTTTAGAAGAATATTTCCATAGCGATACCTATTGCAAAGCAACTAGGTATGAAAGCTAATGATGTTGTTCGTGGAAAAGGTGTAGGCGCTGTTGGTAATATTGCTAGCCAAGCATTTTCACCAATTAAAGATAGACTAACACGATCAATACGCAAACCGGAAGCGATTCGAACTCAACCAGGGAAATTGACCAGCACTGAAGTGATACCCGCAAATGTAAGTAAGACAAATACGACAATAATAAAGAAGTTCAAGCGTATATCTGATCCAGCGCGTTGGACATAGAGGCGCCAGTTTTCAAATATGAATCCATTCGAGATTATCAGTATTATTCTTATGATCCAAATCAGCGAGAACGAATCGAACTACAGGTTCAGGATACAAGAAGATATTTCTAACCCAATGAAGCATTTATTGAAGTCGAGGGTGAAATTTTGGAAAACAAATAATGCTTAATATGTACTAGTTGATCTTAGTGTTGGTTTTCTTAATAATGGTATTATGGCATTATTTGATAGCGCTACGTACATGATCGACGGATAAATATTGAATCTATTCAGAAAGATGTAGACGTTGCAACAACGATTCTAAGGGTTGCAAGACACAGCGATGAAAATTCAAGATTAGCTGGTCTATCAAAATTGTTTGCAAAAGATACTTATAATTCTACAGAGTACCAACAATATTTAATAGGACAACAGTAGAACGCTGCCAGAAAAAAACGCCGCAGACGTAGAAAGAAAGAGTATAAATGTAGATCCAGATTTCAACTTAGGAATTAGACTACGTCGAGCAATATTAAAAAGATAATAGAAAAGTGTTTTCATGCGCAATTCTACTGTCACATATCTTTGGATTTTTGGAGTTCAACAGACAGTTATGCTAGTACGTAAAGAAACCTACAATTATGCAATTTGGCGACCCGTTGCTGATGCTGGTATGGTAGTACTAACAAAACTTTCACTGTTAATGATGGTTCCATCTATATCTGATGAACACAGGTTGTTATCAAAGTGGTAAATCAACATCATCATGGTTAACAACATCCACATATGCTTTTCAAAGTAACATTAACGGTTTATTCACATGGCAAATATCTTCTTAGCAGAGTATTTTTGCACCAAGAAACATATTTATTGCATTTCAAGATGCTGCACAAGTAAATAATTAAACGCATAGTATTTTGGTATTTGATAATCTTGTTGACAATCGTAAATATAATGGTACATATTTATGGAAGATTTTTTTCAAGGTAATGTTCAGCAAGTCGATTTATCTAAATACGCAACTCTTGAGAAGCTCAGAAATGAACTCGATGATTTATTAAATGCCACAAGTGTGGATCAAAATGAAGTCGTCGTTTTTCAGGATAAACAAGGACGATTAAAAACTAACAACATACAGCTACCATATTTACGTATACGAATTTCAACTGCGGTTATTAATGATATCGTTACGTTTGCTTTTCAAGGTAAAAGACAGTATTCTAGTAAGTCAGTTAACGACTATGTTAAGAAAACTGGCGATGTATTTACTGGTGACATAATAATGTCAGGAGTTTTCTTTACAAATCTTGGAAACCCAACCGCAGATAAAGATACAACAACGATAAAATACGTCGATGATCAAGAATCTAAATACATATTGAACAACGGTGGTATCATGTTTCATTTCGCAACATGAACAACAACGGCATTAATAATATCAGAGCTCCAGAAACAGATTTCGACGCTGCAACTAAAAAAGTCGATGATAAGGAATGTTTAATAGCAACTTCGTCAGCAACATTTGCCGAATTTAAAACTGATTATAATATTCACATACAGACGTTGCTAAATTTTCGTAGAAATTTAAACAGATATATGAACGGATTTTTGGAACTCCACCAACCGTTGATATTAAACTCGTTGACATTAACGCAAGACTCAAATATGTCATTGTTGGCATTCCTAATATTGTTCAAAAAATTAAACTTGTTAAAATTCCTCACATATCGAGTATTTTCCTGTTAACCAGTCAGAAAGTATGATGTTCCGGTCCAAAATGGCGGTTGACCACGTCAGACGAAGGCTAACAGCAAATTCTAGAATTTTCACACTAATCAATGTATGTGTTGTCCCGTTCCAATATTAGGGAGAAAATGTCCAAATAGGTAATGTTGTTCTCTAGGAAAATAATTATAAAAAAGTGAAAAATAGTTCCTCTAACACGGCATGTTATTTTACGAAGACACAATGGCAACTTCTTCTGGCACAACAAATTAGAAGTTGTATAACAGACTCGACTACAACAGTCTGTCCGTGACTGTTGACTCTCGACCATTACAGTCTGTATGAATTACAAAATCTCAAAGCATATATGGGAAGGCTAATGCGTAGCCTGAACTGCACGCGCATGAGGAAGCATGCAATTTTTTAATACTTCTGGATATCCAGGAAAGCCTGACCCAGCATCAGTCAATCGCCCTCGTGGCCATTCCTGAATGTTTACTTGCAATGAATTTGATACCATACACAGCACGTGCTAACACGAGTCACATCTACGACTCAAGCAAACACTTTTTATCAAAAACGTATTAGACGACATCAATATAATGAAATAAAATGTATAAAAAAAGAGATTTACACAAAATTGATTTCTTAACACATACTTTAACTCCAGGATCGTAACACTATATGGTACCTATATGGATGCCTATATGGTACCTATACCAAATCCAATAAGACGAATACACTGAGGACCCTAATACAGCTCCTTAAGTGACTTTGAATATGGTCTTTCTTTGAGATTTTATATCTAGAGATATGTTTGACCCAAAGAGAATTATTTTAGAAATTTATCAGATAAATACGCGAATCTTATAAACCAAAAGTATATGGAGTTGACCATTAAATGTTTTCTTGGTGTGTTGAGTGAATCAAAATGATAGTATAAAAACGGGGCCTCGTCAGGCAAGTGAATCTTAAAACAGGGCATGTGCGTTATCAATTTCTAGAACTGTTTAGACGCAATTTGTCGATCCAATTTGAAATAACCAGAGGCAAAATAAAATTTGACTATATGAACGAAAAATCTTACTTTAAAGCAAAGACAAGTTCGTGAGAAAGAGAATTAATGACAAGTTACATGTGTCTTATATTCGTGTTGTTGCATATCTTATTTGAACTGATATAGAAAATTATGAAACATTCCCGCAACGTAGATGCAGATATTTACAGAGTTAATTTTAATAGGAAGGAGAGAGAGCTATAGGAAAGCAATTAATTAACAATTTCGAAGTCGTGTGATTTCACTATTGTATCTTGAATCATTCAATGCCTGTTCTATACTGATACCAAACTGCATATCATATCCTTTTCAGATCTTTCTGGAAGTCGTTTGTGCGGATCGTCGGTTATTATAAGTAATAACAATACCCATCTCGGATACAACAACTCGGTCCACGGACGCATATCACGGACAACTTTCCAGACAAACGCTTTTCTTGGAGATTCATATAATGTTCCAGTTTGTCTTTATGAGGGGAAGACACTGCAGTGCAAGAACTGCGGCACTTAATTCGTCAATGCTTAGATTTTATACATTTAATTATTATTATCTTTGAGCAACAATAGTTTTTCATTTGTTTTCTACAAATATCTCAATTGTACGATATAATAAGGAAAGATTATACGGTCTATTTGAGAGTTATTTCATATATTTTAAGTATCATTTCAAGGAATCTACATGATGATTTGTGCGTAACTGTTTTCTGTTTGCTAACGAAGAAAATCACTGTCACTGTAGTTTTCCACAGATAATTAAAGTCTTATAGCTAAAATATAAATTTTGACTTTAATGAGGTGAACTGAATTGTTACGAAACAGTAACCCACACACTAACTGACAGTTTTTCCGTGTCAACTGTTGCATGATTATATCAAGATATCAATTTTAAAAGAAAGAAACGATAACATTAATTTGTGTAGAATATATTGAAATCTCTAGTTATTGAAAGACAAAATCTGCAAATTTAAGAGGAGTGCTATGATATTGATTTGGATTGTAAGAGAAGCATGGCCCAATCAATAATTCATATCCTGAATATAATAGAACGTTGAAATGAATTCAGATTAAACATTATCTTTGTTTCCAAGGCTTGACTTGCTAATGGAAAAAGCCTAATTAATAAGCCGGTTCAATAGTTCACCATCGGATAGAGGCCGCGAGTGGCGTGCTATCTCGCGGTTCGGTCAATAAAACCTTTTTAAATTGCGTTGTGATGCTGGGAACAAAGTAATTGATAATCAAGGAAATTAGTTTGAGAGTTCGTAATGTGAATGACCGCTTACTTAGGAAAAATACTGACCACACACTCACACTCTATCTCCCCCATTAACTTGGTATAAAGTTAAAGCTGTCCTTGACTAGCACGCAAGAAACACGCGTGACTTTTTTAGGACATAGGCATAGTTCATCAGACAGACCTCTGACCTTGAATGAAAACGTGGGACACTGATGATCAGGCAGCTTCTAGGATATAAATAAAGCTCTGAGCTGCTTTGGTCTCAGGGCGATTTCAGGATCAGAGAGTGTCGTGTCTTTTTTTTACAGGTAAGAAAATTATGCTTTATACTCGCTTTTGAAAGTTAAAGATTTTATAGTAAGTTGTAATATTCTTCTGAATTATTTTTATTTTATCAATGTAATTTAATAGTGAGTTCTCTTTTCTACTATGAAATATTTTACTGATTTAATATTTTACTGAATTGATGTTCATTGTATTTATAATGTAATATTATTGAGTTTCCTTCTTCCATAATCATAATGTAATGAAATATTTACAGCTTCGATGTTCATTAGTATTAGTTTAAAATAATTACTAGCTTCATGTTATAATCTAATTGAGAATAAATATATATTCTTTAAATAATAGGTATAACACTCACAGATCTTCTTCAGGTCGTTACCTTACATTAAATAAAAAAATACATTTATTACAGTTATTGAATTTTAGGCTCTTTGAATATTTAAATTACTTGTATTCAAAAATACAGCAAACTGAATGGACAAATGAAATACTAGATTGTGGAAGAACTATTTAATAAGTATTGTAATATGTATTGTATGTAGTTTCAACATAAATAAATTTACATGTTGTATCTTTAGAATATATATATATATATATATATATATATATATATATATATATATATATATATATATATATATATATATATATATTTAAAGTGCGATTTCAGGATCAGAGAGTGTCGTGTCTATTTCTTACAGATTCTTGGTACCTTCTCGTAGCCAAAGCTTCTCCACAAAAAGATGTAACCGTATCTACACCATCATAAGTGACACCTTATTCTTATGAATGATGAACTTTCTTCCTTCTCGTAACTAGACACGAGAAGAAGGTTTTGATGGAAAACGTCTAAACAACGCCAGACTTTTCACACCATAATAATTATATTATTTATACTGACGGCAGTTATCATTCTACTTCAGCAAATTGAATCTCGCCTTTTTTTACCGCCTCAAAATGCAACGAGTAGTTTGCACCTCATGATTTATGTGTGAGCTACGTAACTTTTCCATTGTTCCCAAAATGTGTCATCTCAAAACAGACGAGATCCAAGTACTATTTAATTCTTAAAAATAAGTATTTGCTGTTAAGTTATTAATTCTTTTATGAATAAAAAAATCCAAATAGCAATCGTTACTTATTTAGTTTCATGTTGGATAAATGCATTGTTCACAAATAAGGAACATAAGAAACTTTGGATAAATTATTTCGTTATACAAACTGGTATCCTAGGAAAGTTTTAGATAGCTTTCTCATTCCTTCCCCCATTCTCTCTCTCTCTCTCTCTCTCTCTCTCTCTCTCTCTCTCTCTCTCTCTCTCTCTCTCTCTCTCTCTCTCTCTCACACACACACACACACACACACACACACACCTATACAAACATCATGAGCAATAATATTACTAATAACTTATATACTCTGTCAGCCCCCTCTGACACGTCGTGTAAACATAACGACAACAAGGTCGTGGGTTCGATTCCTGGTCGAGTCATACCAAAGACTAACAAAAATGGTATTAACAGCTGCCTCTCTTGGTGCTCAGCATTATGAGGTTAGTGTTAGGACTGGTCGGCCTGGTGTGAGGATAATGTGACTGGGTGGGAAGTCATGCCACATGTCTGCGGCATGATTCCTCAGTGCTAGACTTCACTATAAACTGCAACACTGCAGAAATCGTAGCGATATGACTAAAAAAAAGGAGTTAAAGCTACGTTAAAAATCATAATCACACCTCACATTACAATAATAACAATCATAATAATGATAATAATAATAATAATAATAATAATAATAATAATAATAATAATAATAATAATAATAATAATAATAATAATAATAATAATAATAATAATAATAATAATAATAATCTGGTATGTATCCTATTGAGTAGAGTGATTACATAAAATAGAATGTCGTTTGACATTAGTTTTTCTTTCTTCAAAATATTGCACATCAAAATTTACTTCATTATCAGTCGAACTTAACACGGGTATCGATCATTATGTTTTCCACTGCTTGTCTTAAATAAACAAGTTTTGAATAAAAAAAATGTTTCAAAAATTTGTTTAAAAATTCCCAAATACATTGGTCACATTGCGAGCATCAGCTGCCTAACAAACATGCACTATTTTAAGTCCTTATGTTGCTTAATTTGCTTATAGGGGGCGACCGTGCTGGTCATAACAATTGTTCACTCAAGTCTTTGGCGTAAAATCAAAATGGCATGGCTTAAGGTGTGTAATTTATACACGCTTTGCGAAAGTCAGAATTATAAACAATGGGAAATCTTAATTATAGCAGTGAATTTTACCCACGCTTGCCAAATCATATTGTGATCTTAAATAATGTCTAATAAGAAAAACTGTTTTCAGAAACTAATAAAAATATAATTTGACAAGGACCATTTCTACCATATGAATTACTCTTCTGTTCAAAAACTCATCAAAAGTAGCTTAATATATTAATTTCTCATTGCCTTGAAATAATTGTAAAATGATAGCTTGCTGTTATTTATTCTTACACTCCGATAATAATATTATAAGGAATATGAGAATAATAAAATGGACGCTGGTTTTGTTTTGTCTTTTGTTTGTTTGTTTCAAGTTGGTTAGGGAAAGGTGGGGACAAAACATAAGGGTTAGAGTTGTTAAGTTTTTTACACTAGGGATAATAGTGTAGTAAAGAGGCCGGAGGAATTTATTTTTATAAGCAATTTAAATTTTATTGCATACTACCTTCGCATCCTACCTGTTGTGAATGATGGTAATAATAATTAATAATAATGAGATTAGGAGACAGACCTATAAGTGCTTGAGATTTGTTTACTTTCTAAGAGGGTTGTTACGACCCTGTAGTTAAATTACATGTGTGTTAAAATTAGAATTCTTTCGAATTCTTCGTTTCAATGTTATGTTTTATATTATTAATTGTAATTAATATTATAATAATGATTATGTCTGCATCGGTTTGGTATTTTATTACAAATGTCGTGTTTACTTAAATGGTAAGTGTGACTCGTGTGAGCAAAGTTTTAGCATGAAGGTTTTGTCGTTGCAAGTAAACAGTCTTGAAAAGCTATGTAAATGATTCGGCTGTGACCACATTATTACTAATTACACTTATTAATGTTTTTGTAATGAATGGTGTGATTTTGAAATCATACGTGTCCTTCGTGCATGTGTACTTGAAATGACGTACTAATTTGTTTTAAATGCTCACTTACTTGTAAGAAATATTCAGTCGTGGTCATAAGTTGAGTCACATCATAACATCTTATAGAGTTTATAATACTTTAAAACGTATTTCTGTGCTGGAACGAGTTGTTCGTTCGTACATATGAGGAACAACATGTGTTTTGTTAGTGGTGGTAGCTGTACTTCATCTCATTTCTAAATAATTATTTACCTTGGAGAACATCACTACTGGCTTTGGACAAAGACATTTGCTGAAATCGTTTCAAAATTTGAATAGAACAATACTAATTGTGATTTACAGTGAAAAGTCTTGACATTTTGTGTTAGCATTCGTCTGACGTCCGCCTTCTTGGAGTGTAACTGAGATTCAGACTGAATCAATTTAGAACTGTTTATTTACATCACTTATGTGTTTTCACAACTTTTGGACAAGTTTTTTGACCTTCGTAAATTGTGTATCTTATTTCAAATGTTTACCTTTTCTTCGTGTTGTCTAGGGAAATACATTACTTTTGTTAAAATCTACTTAGCTTGTTCTAGTTACTCTTTCTTTATGCTCTGTCTGCGTCGGTTCGAATCTTGGATTCGGCCAATGTGGGTATGTAAGAAAGCTTGCCAATAGCTTCTCGTAGGTAGGTGGTTCTTTCCTGGGTTTTTCCATGTTCTACCTCAACCAATAATACTGGCCACTATTTATAGCCAATCTTGTGCTGAAAAATGGATTTAAACTATACAATAACAACAACAATAACAACAACAACAACATTTCTATGCTGCTTTGAACAAGCCGATAAGTAACATATAAGAAATAGGGTGCTCGTCCTTATGGATATGAAATTGGCTGATATATGGCATAGGCAAACAGTTGAAATTTAAATTCCCATAGTTCATTATACATGAAATCTTAGTAAAAACAAAAGGCTTTTCTCAAGAATATCAAAAGTGGAGAGTTTTCTTCCCAGTCCAACTCAAGAAGAGAATAAAGAAAGACGAGTTGCTTTAACTTGCCAAAAAGTACGATCTTTCTGAAGCAAAAGCTCCCTTGAGAAAACAAGAAATCAAAACAATTTTAATTCAATATTTGGTAGGAAAGAATATTTTTGATGACTATTTCATGATGATTTCATGTTTTATTCTTGTAATGTTTAGGCTAAAGATCATTTTATGTGGTAAATGGCAGAAAACTTCATCCTATTACTCTTCCTTCTGAATAGAACATACGTTACTAAGAGACAACATCCTCGTCTGAAATGTAATACGCCATTTCATTTAGAAAGCAGACCTAAATATAATATTACACTGTTACAGCCAAGATGATGGTCTTTCAAATGGTATCCTAACCATGAATAGCTGTCTGTCAGTCATCAAGCGTATATTCCTGTAGTATAATTTTAAATCCCGTTGGGTTCTTTTTTGTTTGTCTATCAGACGGTATCATATGCAAAAAATGGTATCCTATCCATGAAGTGCCGTCTGTCAGCCATCAAGCGTATATACCTGTAGTATAATTTTAAATCCCGTTGAGCTCCTTTCAGTTTGTCTATCAGACGGTATCATATGCAAAAAATGGTATCCTATCCATGAAGTGCTGTCTGTCAGCCATCAAGATTATATACCTGTAATATAATTTTAAATCCTGGTGGGCTCTTTTCAGTTTGTCAATCAGACGGTATCATATGCAAAAAATGGTTTATATCCATGAAGTGTTGTCTCCTAGCAGCAGGATGGAATGGACCGATAAATTTGTGTTACACATTCAATAAACCCTCCATTGTGAAACAAGACGCTTCACTGAACAAGAAACAAAAAAAAATTTCACTCGAAGGGCCATGAATTTATATGAGACTCACAATGCTACCAATTCTGACCTAGAAAAAAAACAGCACAAGAAAGTGTGATATCAACCTGATTGACGTTTGGTATATCTTAAATATTGGGTAATTATTAAGTATCCATTGTATTTGTTCCATTATTTCAGAGTATGTTTTCTTTTTCCATCTTCCGTGAACCCCCTTCCCTACCCATCCTGGTGAATCATTAAAAGTAAAACTAAACTTTAAAGATTTGGAGAGCTGTCCAGGCTAAATTACAGTATTGTTAATTTATGATCAAGCAGCCACCCCCGGATGATTTAAAATGAACGTCATTTAGGAATCATGTAGAGGCCAAGTAAGTTGCACATGTTACGTTAATTTTAGAATTACCCATTTAAGTATATCTCGTAGTTCTGTCGATGCACCGTGGGTTCCCACACTTTATAATAACATTTTACGCCACTTTGACAACATGTCTATATTTTGCTTTTCGTTTTCTGGGCTAGAACTCATGAAAGTGTTTCCTTTTGTCGTTTGAAAGTTTTTTTTTTAGAACGCTGAGTAGCAGGGAACCATACAATTTTTTGCTCGATTCCTTAACAAAATAAAAGGTTCTTTCAACTGGCTAAAAAAAGGTCAATTACGCTAAACCAAAGTCTCTAACCGAGTATATTTCATACGGTTAAGAACCGGCAATAAACTGCATAATAAAGTCATGAGGTTAGCTCAGTTTTGTTCCCCTATTGTTGACGTATTTTTTTACGATTTTTATGCGATTTTGTTTCCTTGCGTAGCGGCACTCAATTGTTGTCCTTCATCCTCCCTGCTGCTCTGGATTAACCAAAGATTTTATCCAGACCAGCTCAGTTTTATTACCCCGTTTCAAATATCTTTATTTTTTCTCCAAATTATAATATTTACTCTACGAGCGTATGTACAAATTAATATATAAAATTTAGTTTCTCAAATCAATAATATTTCCATCCTGATTTGTGAGTTTGCAATTCATTCTTGACAATATGGATTATGTAAACGCAGTTAGACTTGATTTATTGGATCAGATACAATGAGCCACCCGGGGGTGCTTGAATACTGGATAAATATAATATATATATATATATATATATATATATATATATATATATATATATATATATATATATATATATATATGTATGTATGTATATATATGTATATATATGTATATATATATATATATATATATATATATATATATATATATATATATATATGTATGTATATGTATATATATATGTATATATATATATATATATATATATATATATATATATATATATATATATATATATATATATATATATATATATATATATTTATATACTGGGCCTGGTTAGACCTTGAACAGCGTGGTAACTACTGTCAATTATATCACACACCAGACTCACTGCAATGGTGGATGTTATATTAACAATATTAGGTAAAATATGACGACCTGTTCTATATGGGTCATTATGATATATGAGAACTGTTGTTAGTGGGGCTAATTTTCTCCATCAATCAAGTATTTTTGGACAATATTCATCGATATTAATAAAATCAAGAATATTTACTTCAGATGCAAGATTACTGGATATTGTTTTTTGTTTTCATCGGAAATAACAGCTACAGATCTAAAATGAAAACGTACATTCCTGACTAAAATGCGATGAAGACAACTAAAGTCATACAATATTGAATTTAAATATCGAATTCCTTCAAGGATAATTTCTTTTGTGTCATTGCTGTAATGTTGTATTATGCTGGAGATATGATTTTTAACCACATTGAAAGAATGATTAAATTCATCATTCATTGCCCTATTTACCGCATTGATATGTATTTTACATTTTATGTAATTTTCCCTTAGATAATGAATAATTTTGGTGTTGTCAACGAAATATTTATTGACTGTCCATGGATTAATTTCTTTGTAATTAGGAATCTCCTTAAACGTTCTGTTATTTGTTTAAAACTTCTCGATTTTTTGGCTCTGTCGTACATTGATAGGCTGGTGCAACTTCAGGCCAACCTAGTCATGGTGTAATCTAACTTTGATAAATATCTACAGCATAATCAGGAGAATTTTTTCAATCACCGTCGATAATGTTGGTTCGTATACAGTAATTACTATTTTAGATTCTTTTCCTGTAATAAATATTATTCTGCGCTGGAATTCCTCATTGATTTGCTCTATTTGATAACTGCCAGTTGGAATACTAACTACTTGCCAATCAGGAGTTCCATCAGATATATTCTTATTTGCAAATACTAATTAATTATTTGGCTGTAGTCCGCAATGGTTTTGATTTAGTATTAGGTCAGCTATAATAAACCCGTAACTGAGCTAACGCTATCTCTATTACTGGAATTGCGGTTGGAAAAATAACGCTGAATTCAGGACTGGTCGAACGTATTGATATCATCGTATTTTTTGACGGTATTGTACTAGTGAGGATCTGCTGTAATAACGCTCTCGACTCAATAACCGAACGACTTTCAGACGCTGACATTATTATTATTATTATTATTATTATTATTATTATTATTATTATTATTATTATTATTATTATTATTATTATTGTTGTTGTTGTTGTTGTTGTTGTTGTTGTTGCTGTTTAATTCTCCATTGTTTTACTTTGGTTATTATCACCAGAATCACAAACGATTCTGAATGCTTCATCGTAGGTTTTCATTGTCGATGCGAACTCCTCGTCAGATATTTTACCATCACTGAGATACGTGGAAATATACCCATATATTTTACAGTAGGTTGCTGTTGCTATGTGTAATTTTATCAGTTTTTCACGCAATTTATCATTTGCACATTTCGCTATCTTTATAGCAAAAATACTAAGAATATCTGATATAGTCATTGAAGTTGAAACAATAATTGTTATAACTACTGGAGCTGTCATTGTTAATGTTGATATTAATCCGGCTCCAGCAACAATAGCAGAAACTGAATAAACAACTATATCAATGACAACCATTCGTCCACGATATTTTTTTTACTATTTCTGTATAATGGTCGATGGTATATTTTAGTTTGGTCAGGCATTTACATGCTTGATTATATCTGTGACGTTGAACGTCGATAGATGACGTAGTCATTTGATCCATTATAATATGACGTTAAGTAATTAATTGAGTTACAAATTCAAAACACCACTAGTAATTAGCTGATGCCATGTTTTTATCAGACGATTACAGAGTATATTTTTCCTCAGAATGTTTATCTAACACTAAAGATACAGTTTCAGAAAAATTACCAGTCGATGGAGATGTAGTGTATATTCTAAAATCTACACCGCTAAATACGGATATCCTATATACACCTGCGACTTCCGCGATGTGCTAGATAGTTCTATTTTCTGGATTTCATATGCTAGACCCAGATGCAACTGTATTCGCAATATTTTTATCTGTTTATGAGGAATTTAAATCAGGCTCGTTTTTAGAACAATATCCGGAATTCTACTATTAATATTGTTCAGTTTTTTGTCAATATCAGAGAGTTTTATGTCAACAGTTGGTGAAGTTCCAAAAAATTCATTATTAGTTCTGTTTATGTTTCTGTAAAAATTTAAAGACGTGCTTACATGATTAGTAAAATCAGTTTTGAGTGTGTTTATTTCATTACTGATTGGAACTTCTTTATCATTGATATTATTTCGTTGCAGCATCAAACTCAGATTCTGAGTTTATTAATGCCATTATTATTCATGTTGAGAAATGAACTCATTATACCACCGTTGGCTAATACGTACTTAGATTCTTGATCATCGACGTATTTCTTTATTGCAGAATCATTGTCTGTGGTTGGATTTCCGAGACCTGTAATTTTATTTCTGTTAATAATAATACACCGCCAGCTTTCCTGCTATTATCATTATCTGACTTACCAGAATCTTGTTTTTACCCTGATCAGTAAAAGTAACGATATTATCAGCAACTGCAGTAGGAATTCGTATAAGTACATCTGGCAGTTGTATATTACTCGTCTTAAATCGTCCTTGTTTGTCCTGAAAACCAACGACTTCATTTTGGTCCACACTTGTAATATGTAATAAATCATCAATTTCATTTTTGAGTTGATCGATTGTTGCATATTTAGACAAATGATCTTGCTGCTGAGCTTTACCACGAGCAGATCTTCCGTAAATATCTACAATTATATTTACTGATGTTTGTTTAAATGTGACAGTGTGGTATATTCATGCATGACTTTATGAAGTGGTTCGTTGATTTTGATAAAGCATAAAGTACATTAAGTACTTCACGGCAACATATTGGTGATCAGTTAATGTTTGTGTTGGTAACGTTGAATACCAGATTGGAGTAATTTGCATGTTGTTAGCATAGTCTAAAACTTCCTTTGGAGTCGCTAATCCATATGAATCAAGATAAATAATTCCACGTGACCAATTGCATACGCTACCCATTGGGTACCTGGTACAGAATTTCTATCGAGATTAATAATACCTGTTTCAGTATTGTTCGGTTAGTTTGGCAATTGATAACGTATAAGAACACCTCTAAAGTTTTTTAATTTTGATTTTTTATCAGCATCGAGTAAATCAAACAGGTGATATCAGTAAACAGTCCCCGGAAGTCTTAGACCTTTACCGTACCATGAATGTGGGGTTGCTGGTAATCTGAGACCTCTTCCCTTTTTTAAATGTTCGTTTTATTCCATGTCCGGTTGCTTTCTTTAATGCCATTCCAGCAGCAGTTTCAACAGCGCCTAATGCAGCTGCTTTTGCAACAGCTAAGGATTCAGCGGCTATAAATGCCGGTATAGATGCGAAAAGGGACATATACCACCCGTTTTAAAAGTATTTTTGATGGCGCTAGGAGAAAGACTAAGTTTGACGCCTTTATTTGATTTGTTTGCTTCATTGAAGGTTTTGAATTGACGCTCGGTCAACGATAATTTATTTGAACCGCTCATCTGTTCCTTCTAATGTAATAATATTATTCCACAGTTATTGTTTGATGTTGATTGCAGTCTTTTAATCTGCCCAGAAGTCAGGGTAACATTAGCGTGATTATATGACATTATAATATTCATTAATGATCTAATTACCTGTTACATATTTTCTACTGGGACATCAATGACTCTTTTTCTTGTATCAGCACCTTCAAGAAGCATTTATTTATCACTAAGTATAACAGCAATTGCTATGTAATTAGCAATAACTCCTATGGCTACACTAACTCGAAAATAAAAATGTCTATCGACTACCAATTGTCTGGTAAAATCTAAATGCTTGAGCAAAAAGTAATAAATCGGATATAAAATTTTAAAATCCAATTGTGATATTTGTAAACCAGAATAGACATCATTTTGATCACGCCCCATAAATGTCATAAGACGATGATATGCACGTGCTACATGATTTTTATCGAAATTAAGTAATATATCCTATGATTGTTCTTGATATCAATTTATTCTTAATGAAATCTCAGAAACACGAAAACTGTCAAATATCATTGAACATTTACTCGTGCAGCATCTTGTAATGCAATAAATATGTGTCTTTGTGCAGAAACACCTTGTTGAGAGGCTATTTGCCATGTAAATAAACCATTAATATTACTCTGGATAGCATCTGTGGTCATTGTCAGCCATGATAGCATTAATTTTGCCGCCTTGACTCATAAAAGATAGTAGCCGTTGTTCTTCAGATATTGATGGAGATAATATTGACATCCATAGTTAAAAGCTTCGTAAGAATTACTCTACCAGAATCACCGGCGGGTCTCCATATTGCATCATCGTCTGTAGCCTTTCGTACTAGTACAACTGTATGTTTGGCTCCAAAAATAAACTTTCTGACAATTCTACAGAATCCAAAAATATGTGACAGTGGAATTGAACATGAAAAACTCTTCTATTTTCTTTTAAACATCGCTCGACGTGATCTAAATCCTAAATTGAAATCTGCATCTAAAGTAATAATCATACATTGTACATCCGCATTGGCGTTTCTGGCAAAGTTTTGTGATCGTCCTATTTCATATTGTTGGTGCTCTGGAGTAATAGAAGTATCTTTCACAAACGTCTTTGATGGACCAGTTGATCTTTAATAATCATCACTGTATCTTGCAAGGCCAAGTATTGTTGTAGCAACGTCAACGTCTTTCTGATTTGATTCAATATTGTTCCGTCGATCATGTACGTAGCACTATCAAATAATGCCATAAAACCATTATTAACAAAACCAACAATAACATCGGCGTTATATTCAGTATTATCTGCTTATAATGTTTAACCCTCTACTTCAATAAATGCATCAGCGGGTAAGAAACATCTGCTTGTATCATGAACCTGAAATTCAATTCTCCCACGCTGAACTGGAATTTTGTGCGTTATAAGAATAATACTGATAATCACGTATAGACTCATCTTTAAGAACCGCTGCGTCCAAGTCGCATATGGGATCACTTATACGTTTGAACATATTTATTATAATTATTATCTTCTAAAAAGAAGACCATTTCGAGAAGTGAGACCACTTCCTGCTATGAGACTGCGGTTATATTTTTTTCTTTTTCTGGTAAAGGCACATCAGCCCATTCCGCTAGTTTTTGATTAGCAACCTGATTTACTTTTTTTACTAATATTTGCAGTCATTATTTCAGTGCTAGGTAAATTTGCCGCCTGAGGTCAGACCGCTTGAGGTCTGCGTATTAATCGTGTTAGTCTATCTTTGATTGCTGCGAATGCTTTATTAGCAACATTACCAAAAGCGCCTATACGTTTTGCACGAACAACATCAATAGCTTTCATACCCAGTTGCTTTGCAATTGGTATAGATTTTGGGGCTATCCTTCTAAATAAACCCTGAGCAACGTCATCTAATCCATCTCCGTAGGTTGTTTTGTATATCGGTAATCGAGAATTTTTTACCCTGTCCATGGTTGGTCCACGTTGAGTATTATGTACTATCATTTTATTACAATCATTATATTTAATTAAATACTCAGTCGCTATAATAATCATCGGCGATTTCATTAATGAGAGACTGATACACATTAATATCCATGATACAGCCTGTAAATAATCTTTTGCAAATATCTGCTGCTTCATTAATGATTTTTGTGGAATTTTTACCAGCTCGTTTTCCTCCAATCAGATTTTCTCGTCGTTCAACATCAGCAAGTACGTTTTTAGGACACTAAGTAATAAGATTACCTCCCTGTGCGGTAAGGCCACTTCCAGAAGAGGTTCTGACGGCCAATATTCTTCTTTTTTTTCACTTGGGATGGCTGAGGTAGTGGTGGTACTAACTGAGGTAATTCTTGTGGTGGAGGTGATTGTTGTGGTAGTGGTGGTAGCAGTGGTGATAGTGGTAATTTATATCGTAGTTGTTTTTGTGGCTTTGGAACTTGTGACAATTGATTTGGTGGTGATAATTGTTGTGAAATATAGATTATTTATCCTCTCTCTATAATTATTATATCTTGATCGCTGTCTCGAATTTGATTAACTTTATAGTATATGCGATATATCGATTTGTCTCGGGTATCATCTTTAACTTGATCATCTGTGAAGTAAGATTTTTAAAATTGTTTTTGATCATAATAATTCTAGCAGCAATGTCATGTAATTTAAAATCTTCGGTTTTTCTAATAACATTAAAAACGTCTTCAGTAGATTTATCAACCAATTTAACCCTGGCTCTTGCTTCTGATTCTTTTTCTTGTTCTGATATACTATCTTTTATATCATCTATTTCAGCACAAACTTGGTCAATACTTTCAAGTATTTTTTGTATTGGTTGAACAGCATCTATTTCGGCTGGAAGTTCTTCAAGAATTTTTTTTCTTAGTTCTTTTTGCTTTTTTCAGTTTCTTCAGCGGTTTTCTCTAACTCATGTTGAATACTTTTAGTGGTCTTATTGATAGGTTTAAATAATAGTTTTGTATCCTCTTCAAAGTCAACTCGAGATTCCTGACGTGAATGTAGTTCTTGTTTAACAGAATCATGAACAGGTACATTTTTTCAATTGCATCTAGTCGCTCTCGAGCTAATCTAGCTGAATGTGGTTCTCCAATTCTCCAATATTCATTTTTAATACCATTTGTAATAAATGTTTAATTTAAGTGAATTGAATTGAGTGCCGCTTTGCAAGTAAAGGAAATCGTGAAAAATACGTTTATATTCTCTGACAAAAAAGATATAAAAAAAAATTATTAATTACCATGTCTATCTGTAAATTTATTTTAAATATGTGTATTTTCTCCTCAAAAAACTGTTAAAAACTACCCATTAGAATATATAATTAGGCGCGATAACTCAGCTCTGCCACTCTTTTGGGCAATAGACTATTATCTCCCTTTGAGTATAAATGCAACATATTTTCGATCTTTGATACGTACAAATATAACGTTTTCCAGACAACTATTGCTCGTTTTTCTGTTATTCAAAAACAATTAGGTGTTAGTAATCAACAAATGTGCAACAGGGAGGGATACTGGTGCATATATTTGTCTATATAGCCTAAAATTCGAATTAACTTACGTATCTCAGGTCAAAGGTTATTTATAGTTTCGTATCACATTCTTTAACGGACGATAACTCATGCAGAAAATGCAAAGTGATTATATTTATGGTATTTTTCTGTATTATGTTTAAAATTTCACTCTACAGTTCTATAATATTATAAAATTTATTCAGTATCTACTGCTCGTGAATAATCTTCCTTTGCATTTTCGTCCATATTTTACGTATATACAAACTTTATTCAACAAGAATATGCAAGACAGATCCGTGGACTAGTGGTATAAGCGATTGACTGACTCGTGGCAGCCAGTGCCGACTTGCTGCGATTTTAATGCCATTTTTCTGTTAAAAGTGGGGAACAAAATTCAGACATATTGAATACACTCACATGCTATGCACCACGTGGCGTGGTACATTTTTGTTTATGTTGGGTGAGTGTATTCAATCTCCTAGATATAGGTAGATTCCCCGTTAGAATGTTTATGTTTATACCGTCTGCAAAAATCAAGATCATTCGTATATAGTTCATATTCATGTTCATACAATCGATTTATGTGACCTCTGTATCTGCTCGGGTGCCAAGAAGGCAACTGGGGTGTTAACATAGGTCAAAATGTGCCGTCTTCAAAAATCAACACCACTTGACCATATGTATAGAGTTCATATGCATGCAATCGTTATATGTGACCTCTGGACCTGCTCGAATGTCAAAAGGCAACCAGGGGTTCACATGTGGTTTGTGATTCGTCTTTCGAATTTCATCTGGTCCTAATAAGATGTTGTTTGACACATTAGCGGATCACATGGGGATTAATTCAAATGCTCCTGAACTTGCCAGCATGTTATATGACAAGTTAGGTGTTCATATGGAGTTGTGTTGTGATTATATGTTTTGTAATTATTTTTTGTTATATATATATATATATATATATATATATATATATATATATATATATATATATATATATGTGTGTGTGTGTGTGTGTGTGTGTGTGTGTGTGTGTGTGTGTGTGTGTGTAAAGGATACAAATCATATGGCGAATAACAACCCTTTCAAGCGTACTGGATCCACCAAGGGATCACGTGTGTCAGGGATTGATTAAAATAGATGCAATAAACTGACGATGAACAGTACGAAACTAGTAACTAACTAGCCTAAGCGCTTTCGACTCTTAATGAGTCTTTTTCAAAGGCAAATACAAAACATATATACGACAAATTAATAAACACAAAAACGTTGTGTTTGTAAACCTCTACATGGCTGTCTCCACATGGGATAAAACTATAAATACAACCAGCTTGTATAGACTAGTTGCGGAAACTGAAAACGGTGTATAATTCCCTAAAAGTCTACAAGCCAAAGCGACATCTATTTTTACTTTTTGTACATATATGTAACGCAGATTATATCCCGTATATTTGATTCTATACGGGTTATTCTTATAAAAAAAAAAATGAAGGATAATAAGAAGATTTAGAAAATGTCAAATTCTACTAGTGCATAGTTTTCATTTTCTAGTCTTCTTGGTTTAGACCGCTTGGTTTCAATGTTCTAAGGCGGCGTATCCAGTATGATTCCTTTTCCTTCCTGGTTTCGGAACTCCAGCTGTGGTTGTTAGCAATAGCGATAAGTGTTATATCACTGAAAGTGTGGCCAGGGGAGGAGAAGTGTTCTTCGATCGGGCTTCTGTACAGCTTTTTTGTCATCCAATCAGATCTATGAAGGTTTATCCTTTTGTGTAGCTTTTCAAAACAAGAACTGTAAACAATCCACCCACACACTTCTTAGTGCAACTACTGGAACTTGTCCTAAAACTCAATAACTTTGAATTTGATGAAGAAAACTACCTACAAATCAATGGAACTGCAATGGGTACAAAAATGGCCCCTTTGTATGCTAACATTTTCATGGGAAAACTTGAGGGTCAGCTCTTAGCATCGGTTGAGCGTACACCATACTAGTGGGTACGCTTTATCGATGATATAGAAATGAAGTGGCAGTATGGAAGAGAAATTCTGGATGACTTCATATCAAAGGCAAACAACTTCCATCCTTCAATAAAATTCACGGCAGAAATTTCCAACTCAAGTCATGTTTTCCTGGACACAACAACCAGACTGGTGGAAAACAAATTACACACAGAAATCAACTCGAAACCAACCAACAAACACCAGTATCTTCTCCCAACCAGCTGTCATCCAAAACACTGCATTAGGAACATTCCATATAGCTAGGCACTGAGGATACGCAGAATTTGCTCCGACGATGAAAGATTCCTAGAAAGGTCTGAAGAGCTGGCTAAACATTTAATTTACCGAGGCTACGACAAAGACCTGATTGCGGAGGCAATCCAAAGGGCCAAACAAACAAACCGTGATGACCTACTCAAATATGGACAGAAAGAAAATGTTGACAGGATACCATTTATTCTGACCTATCACCCAGACAATCCCAAAGTAGGAAAAATCAGCGCAAACCACTGGCCAACCGTGCAATCGTCAGACATACTAAATCTAATACTTCCGAACAAACCTGTAGTAGCTTACCGGAGACCAAAAAACCTAAAGGACATCCTACTCAGGGCAATGCTAACGCCAATCGCTAGTCAAAACCAACCTAGTCAATCTGGACCCTGTGGCGATAAAATTTGCATAACCTGTCAACATATGATCGAGACCAAGACATTCACTAGCACAGTGACTAAAGAAAAACTAAATATACATGGTCCAAAAGAATCAAACTGGATACGCCGCCTAAGAACATTGAAACCGTCTAAACCAAGAAGACTAGAAAATGAAAACTATGCACTAGTAAAATTTAACAGTTTCTAAATCTTCTTATTATCCTTCAATTTTTACTATAAGAATAACCCGTATAGAATCGAATATCCGGGATATAATCTGCGTTACATAAATGTACAAAAAGCAAAAATAGATGTCGCTTTGTCTTCTATACTTTTAGGGAATTATACACCATTTTCAGTTTCCACAACTAGTCTATACAAGCTGGTTGTATTTATAGTTTTATCCATTGTGGAGACAGCCATGTAGAGGTTTACAAACACAACGTTTTTGTGTTTGTTTGTCGTATATATGTTTTGTATTTGCCTTTGAAAAAGACTCATTAAGAGTCGAAAGCGCTTAGGCCAGTTAGTTACTAGTTTCGTACTGTTCGTCGTCAGTTTATTGCATATATATATATATATATATATATATTATATATATATATATTATATATATATATATATATATATATATATATATATATATATATATATATATATAAAGAATACAAATCATATAACGAATACCAAACCTTTCAAGCGCACTAGATCTACCAAGGGATCACGTGTGTCAGGGATTGATTAAAATAGATGCAATAAACTGACGACGAACAGTGCAAAAATAGTAACTAACTAGCCTGAACGCTTTCGACTCTTAATGAAAAATACTCATTAAGAGTAGAAAACGCTCGGGCTAGTTAGTTGCTAGTTTCGAACTGTTCGTCGCCAGTTTATTATATATATATATATATATATATATATATATATATATATATATATATATATATATATATATATATATATATATATATATACCAGGAACAACAGACTGTGCTAGCGCTGGATTATGTAGTAGAATCTTGATAATAGTGGGCAGAAATAATAGTTTAATACAAACAATACTATTATACAGGTTAGAGAAATTAAATTCGTACTCTATCGAGTTTCTAACCCAGGTCCGAGAGCAAATGGCACCCATCGCCTTGCCTGCACGCATATACCCATATACTGTCACGACTAAGCACGCATCACCAATAAATGATGGCACTGAATCGGTGTTACATAAGCTCGTGCGTAGCAAACACATCCGCATGACGACCTAGTAATTAATTCTGATATATGTACACAGTCGTTCCAAATTTCTATGAAAGAAATCAAGGTATATAGGATTTTTGTATTACAAATAATTATAAATATATACCAGACATAACAGACTGTTTTATATATATATATATATATATATATATATATATATATATATATATATATATATATATATATATATATATATATATATATATATATAATGAACAGTGAAAATATTGATGATATTATTTCTGCTATTATAAAATTAAAACAGGTCGGAATACATTTATCTGATCATCTTGATCCTGAAAAGATTATGTGTGACTTTCAATCATTACAGCTGAGAAAATATCAAAATAAATTCACATTGCCTTCAACTTGCCGTTTGGTAAAATCAATTTATAATTCTATGTTGGAATCTATAGCTATGGTGAATGACACAAAGGTGAAGCTCTTTGCACCTCAATCGAAAAATAAAAAGTGGATTGTCTCACGAATACGAAAGAAAACATATGA
Source organism: Potamilus streckersoni (assembly GCA_016746295.1). Classification (NCBI taxonomy): domain Eukaryota; kingdom Metazoa; phylum Mollusca; class Bivalvia; order Unionida; family Unionidae; genus Potamilus; species Potamilus streckersoni. The sequence goes on along the minus strand of JAEAOA010002314.1, from coordinate 281,277 downwards.
TAGACAATCGTGTAATATATATATATATATATATATATATATATATATATATATATATATATATATATATATATATATATATATATATATATATATATATATATATAATGAACAGTGAAAATATTGATGATATTATTTCTGCTATTATAAAATTAAAACAGGTCGGAATACATTTATCTGATCATCTTGATCCTGAAAAGATTATGTGTGACTTTCAATCATTACAGCTGAGAAAATATCAAAATAAATTCACATTGCCTTCAACTTGCCGTTTGGTAAAATCAATTTATAATTCTATGTTGGAATCTATAGCTATGGTGAATGACACAAAGGTGAAGCTCTTTGCACCTCAATCGAAAAATAAAAAGTGGATTGTCTCACGAATACGAAAGAAAACATATGATAGACAATCGTGTAATGCAATTGAGAAAGACTATGTTATTTGATTCTGTGATAAATGACAGTGACACTGAGGACAGCAACAGTGAAGGCAGACCCATAACTGTAGTTGTGGCTAAACAAAACCCTTGGCAAGATTAAGAGATTCGAACTATTTACAGTAAAAAATAATATTGTTCTGAGTTAAGAGAGCACACTTATTAGACGTATTCAAATATAATCCATTGACCATATTTTATTGAATATGCAGATTTGTATGTTTTATTTTAATTATTTTGTACCGATTGCGGATATTTTTCAAAATATCTGGCAGCTGCACGAATTGATGAGAAAATTATCTCCTGACATGTTTCTATATTTATGGATTTAATTGATCTCTTTTCGAATATTTTACACCTTCCTGTATTTATACATCTGCAATTTTGACTCTGCGTAATAGCTTGCAGGTTAGATAAATTGTTATTTTGGGAAACCCCATCAAGATGATCAATTACAAATCCATCTTTGATGTTTCCATGACAACATTCAAAGATGAACCTATGTGATAGATATATTTTTTGTCCAATGGTAAATCTAAAAACACCAGCATTATGAAGACTACCGACTGGCTTTTTCAATCTGCAGTTTCTAATCACACCATCTTGTGACGCCTCGCAATTTATATATATTGGATATCTCATAAATTCCTTTTGCTCCAGTTATAAAATAATATTATTCGTCTAAATCATTATTTTGCAATCTGGTCAGATAATCCTTTTCCGTCTTTATAAGGGATTTATCTGTCCATGTTACTAAATATTCTAAGGGATACCCTAGTCTGCATTGATAATGAAAAGCAAACAATATTGCTCACACACCGTGCAATATTTGCCTCTATTTTCATATCATTGAATCTTATCGAATGGGCAATTCTTTTCCCAAAGTCGATGATGTCGTCCTCCAAACGTGGTAATCCATATGAATCCAAGTACTCCACACAACCGTCTTTAGGGAAGTACACGGCGAACCAGTGGGTTCCTGGAGGATGACTCTCGTCCGTGTTGATGGCATAAGCTTTATTGTCTTAAGGTTTAATCTTTAGAACACACGCAAGGATTCCATGAAGCAGTGTATAAACCATTGTTCGAAAGGTAATAAAATTCACAGATAGCTATTTTTTGTTTACCTTTCTTCTTGTTTTTTCCACACGTAATGATAAGTCATTAATTCAGTTCTAACTTTTTGAAAGTAGCCGTCTCTTTATTTCCTTTCCGCAGTCCTAGGACAGAAGACCTTCGATGTGATAGATCTGCAGAGTAATCAATGCAGGTGAGCAATAATCACGCAATTCTTTATACCACTGACACAACACTGCTTTTTCTGAGATGAGTCTCCTAGCGTACTCCAGATATTTATCCAGTTTTTCTTCTGGACTCATCATCAAACATTTATCGTGTTGAATTTCAATGGGGTGATCATTTTCCCATCCATAGCAATCTTTCTTTGTCAAGTAGGAAACAAAACAAGACACAATTTTTGTTCTTGTTCTGGTCATCTGGGCATGACTACCACGTCCTCTTTGTCTTTGTCTTTGAGTTCTGCTTCTACGGTATATTCTCATTCAATTTCCAAAGAGATTCTACCGTTCAAAGAAGGATAAGAGTCTTCCATAGTTTCTAATTGTTTAGAATGACTTCCCTCGAGCTGCTAATTTCTATCGTATTATCGAATTCGGCAAACAGGATGAAGATCAGCAGGGAGAGTGAACCCTACAAAATTTTGGTCGAGTCCTTAACGAACAATAAAGGTTTCTACAGAGGCTGGAAAAAGGTCAATAACGCTAAACCAAAGTCTTTAACTGATTATATTTCCATACGGTTAGGTTGGCTCATTTTTGTTATATCCATCTGAGTCATCTACAGACGGGACTTCATCTATATCTGTGATAAAATCAATAATATCGTCACCGTCTTTATTAACTGATTTTGCTTTTTCGTTAAAATCCTTAAGTACTTCGTAACAGTGTTGATCATCTACAGACTGTGCTATTAAATATAGTTTACTCCATCTCAGCCATCTCAATAATAAACTTAATAAAATTGTGTTTTACCTAATCCAGATGGACCTATTATAATCATTCTTATCGAATTTGGTAATGCTGGATGGTTCTTCACTGGTTCCTGTTTTTGTGTCGCCGAAAAGTCAATTATTGTGTCCATATTATGAATAACATGAGTCTATATTGTGTTCGATGTATATCATCTACACCCACCACTGGATTAACAACAATAATAACGAAAAATAAACGATGTGTATTAACAGGTAAATGTGTAAAATGTGGTACACAAAAATATAAATTTATCTCATGGACAACAAAGATAAGTGGGGATATTGCTGCTTCTTTAGGAAAATTACCTGGATTAACATGGGCTAAGTATGTTGGTGAAAAACATCTTCCTGGATATAATTATTCTGGTCATGGAACTAGACTTGATATCCGACTTGATGATCAAGATCAACCAAGACCAGGAGAATATCCAGTAAATAAAATTGATCAAGCATGTCATGTTCATGACGTTAATTATAAAGTAAAGATTTGCAGCAGCGGCAACTTGCAGAAGTAAAATTGATTCATGCATTAAATTCTATACCTAATAATTCTGTTAGAGAGAATCTCGTCAGTTTTCTAACAGAATCAACTATGAAAAGTAAAATAATGTTAGGGGCTGGTAATTAATTATATAATTATTATAATGGAATCTATTTATTATAGTGCTGGAGGGTTTCGGAGAGGCAAAGCAGCGATCACTAAACTTGCTGAAGTAGCAAAAGTTTCTCGTTCTGTTGTTGCAAATTGGTTAGCATGACAGGCAATATGGCCAATTGATCTACCACCACCAAAAAAAATTCAATATGCACATTTTGATGTCAGTGTTCCTAACGAAGTTCACCAAGCAGATTTTTACCACACGATACTATTAAAACACGTGGATGAAAGTCACGCACGTAGAAATACGCATTGACTGTTGTTGATATTGCAAGTAGGTATAAAGAAGTTAAATCATTATCAACAAAGACAGCATCTGAAGTTGCATCTGCGTTTGAGCGCATTTATCAACGTGGTGGTCTACGATGGCCAAAGCTATTACAAGTAGATCCTGGCAAAGAATTTCTTGGTGCAGTATTAACTTTGATGAAAAATCATAACATTAAAATCAGACGAGGGCATACTGAAATTCATCGTGATCAAATAATCGTTAAAAGATTTAATCGAACACTTGCAGAGCGGTTTTTTGGATATCAATATGCGAAGGAAATATCTGCTGACTTTAAGTCCAGTGAGCGATCTATTGAATGGGTTGCAAGGTTACCAAGTGTGATATCTGCATTAAATAATGAAATTACTCGTGCAACTTCCATGAAACCTTCTAATGCAATAACAAAAAATATATACCACGTAGCGATGAATACGAAGAACGAGGTCAACAACCAGTATTAGGTAATGTAATTGTGAGATATTTATACGAACCAGGGGAGTTGGAGGGTGGGAAAATATGAGCTGTCGACCCTGTTTGGAGTGTGACCACACATACAATTTCTCAGTGTCCTAACAACGTCCATGCTGATGTTGAACGACTAGAAATTCTGATTGGAGGAAAACGAGCTGGTAATAATTCCCCAGAAATCAATAATGAAGCAGCAGATATTTGTAAAATATTATTTACAGGCAGTATGATGGATATTAATGTTTATCAGTCTCTCATTAATGAAATAACCGATGATTATTATAGTGACTAAGTATGTAATTAAATATAATAAATATAAAATGAAATCATAGTACATAATACTCAAGGAGGACCAACTATGGTCAAGGCAATTAATTCTCGAATGCCGATTTACAGGGGAAACCTACGGAGATGGGTTAGGTGACATTGTACAGGGTCTATTTAGAAGAAAAGCCCCAAGAACAATGCAAATTGCAAAGCAGCTAGGAATGAAAGCTATTGATAAAGTTCGTGAAAAAGGTATAGATGCTGTTGGTAATGTTGCTAGTAAAGCATTCGCAGCAATCAAAGATAGACTAGCACAATTAATACGTAAACCTCAAGCGGTCCGACCTCAGCCGGTAAATTTACCTAGCACTGAATTAATGCCCGCAAATATTAGTAAAAAATAAACCAAGTTGCTAATAAAAAAAACTAGCAGAGTTGGCTGATATACCTTAATCAGAAAAAGAGAAAAATATAACTGCGAGTCTCATAGCAGGAAGTGGTCTTACTTCCAGAAGTGGTCTTCGTTGTTGATAATAATAATTATAATAAATATGTTCTAACGTATAAGTGATCCCACATTCGACATGCATCCACCAGAACTCAAAGATGAGTCTATACGTGATTATCAGTATTATTGTTGCGACACACAAATTCCAAATCAGCGTGGAAGGATTTAACTTAAGGTTCATGATGCAAGTAGATATTTCCTACTCTCCGAAGCATTTATTGAAGTCGAAGGTGAGATATTAAAAGAAGATAATACTGAATACGACGCTAATGTAGGCGTTGGTTTTGTTAATAATGGTATTATGGCGTTGTTTCATAGCGCTACGTACATGATCGACGGAAAATAATATTGAATCAATTCAGAAAGATGTTGACGTTGCTACAACAATACTTGGTCTTGCAAGATACAGCGACGATTACTCAAGATCAGCTGGCCTCTCAATTATGTTTGTAAAAGATACTTCAAATTTTCCAGAATATCAACAATATGAAATAGAACGACCACATAACTTTGCTAGAGGCGCCCCAGCAAACGTAGAAAGAATGATTATTAATGTAGATCCAGATTTCAACTTAGGATTTAGATCACGTCGAGCGATCTTAAGAGGAAATAGAAGAGTATTTTCATGTGCAATTCCACTCTCACATATATTTGGATTCTGTAGAAATGTCAGAAAAGTCATTTTTGGAGCTAAATATACAGTTGTACTAGTACGAAAGGCTACAGACGATGATGCAATATGGAGACCCGCCAGTGATGCTGACAAGGTAATTGTTACAAAAGTTTTACTATGGATGTCTCCAACAATATCTGAAGAGCAACGATTACTATCTTTCATGAGTCAAGGTGGTAAATCAATACTATCATGGCTGACAATGACCACAGATGCTATCAAGAGTAATATTAACGGATTATTTACATGGCAAATAGCCTCTCAGCAGGGGGTTTCTGAACCCAGACATATATTTATTGCATTACAAGATGCTGCACGAGTAAATGATCAAATGCGTAGTATTATGATATTAGACAGTCTTGGTGTTTTTGAGGTCTCATTAAGGATAAATGGATATCAAGAACTATCCAAGGACATATCACTGAATTTCGATCAAAATCATGTAGCACGTGCATATAATCGTCTTATGACGTTTATGGGCCGTGATCAAAATGTTGATACTGGATTATAAATATCACAACTAGATTTTACAACCTTATATCCAATTTAGTACTTTTCACTCGAACATTTAGATTTGACCAGACAATCTGTAGTCGATATACGAGCTAGTGTAACAAGAGGAGCTATCGATAATTATAGAGCAATTGCTATTATACTTAGCGATAAATCAATGCTCCTTGAAGGTGTTGGTGGACGAATGAGAGTTATTGATGCTCCACTACAAAATATGTAACACGTAATTAGATCATTCATGAGCAATAAAAATGGTATACAATCACGTTAATGTTACTCTGACTCCTGGTCAGATTAAAAGACTGTAATCAGCATCAAACAATAACTGTGGAATAAAAATATCGTTGAAAAAGGAACAGATGAGCGTTACAAATAAATTATCGTTGACTGATCGTCAATTCAAAAACTTAATGAAGCAAAAAATCAAATAAAGGCGTCAAACTTAGTCTTTCTGCAGGATCTATCAAAATACTTTTAAAACGGGTGGTATATTTTCCCTTCTCGCAGCGATATCAGCATTAATAGCCGCTGCAGCCCCAGCGATTGCAAAAGCAGCTGCGTTAGGCGCTGTTGAACCCTCTGCTAAAATGGCATTAACGAAAGCAACTGGACAGGGAATAAAACGAACATCTAAAAAAAGGGGAAAGGTCTCAGATTACCGGTGGCCCCGCCTCATGGTACGGAAAAGGTCTGAGACTTCCAGGTACAGTTTACTGAACTCGCCTATGTCTAATTTTGATTTACGCGATGCTGCTAAAATAATTACAAATACAAAACTTTTGAGGTGTTTTTAGGCCTGATCAGTTACCAAAACAACCGAATAATACTGAAACAGGTATTATTAATCTTGATAAAAACTCTTTACCTGGTACCCACAGGATAGCGTTTGCAATTGATCCTCCTGGAATTATTTATTTTGATTCGTATGGATTAGCGCCACCCAAAGAATTTATTCATTATATCAGCAATAATACTACTACAATCTGGTATTCTACATTACCAACACAAACGTTAACTGATCCACCAATATGTGGTCGTGAAGTACTTAATGTACTTGATGCTATATCCATGGCACCACAAAGAAAGCCACCTCATAAAGTCGTGCATGAATATACCATGCTGTCATATTTATACAGACATCAGTAAATATAATGGTAGATATTTAGGGAAGATCTGCTCGTGGTAAAGCTCAACAGCAAGGTGATTTATCTAAATATGTAACCCTCGATCAGCTCAGAAATGAGATTGATGATTTATTTAATATTGCAAGTGTGAATCAAAATGAAGTGGTTATTTTTCAGGATAAGCAAGGACTATTAAAAACGAGTCATATACACCTACCAGACGACCTTAAACGAATTCCTACTGCAGTTGCTGATAATATCGTTACTTTTACTTATCAAGGACAAATACAAGATTCCGGTAAGTTAGTTAACGATTATGTCAGGACAACTGGCGGTGTATTTAGTGGAAACGTTATTATGAACAAAAATAAAATTACAGATCTTAGAAATCGAACTACAGATAGTGATGCTACAACAAAAATATATGTTGACAATCAGGAATCTAAGTACATATTAACCATCGGTGGTATTATGCATGCATTTCTTAATATGAATCATAATGGTATTATTAATTTAAGAACACAAGAATCTGATTTTGATGCTGCTACAAAAAAAAATACGTCGACGATATAGAAATTACAATCAGTAATGAAATAATCACGCTCAAAACTGATTTTACCGGTCACGTGAATACGTTTTTGAGTTTTTGAAGAAATATAAACTGAATTAATAACGATTTTTTTGGAAGTCCACCAATTGTTGATATAAAACTTACTGATATTAACACAAAACTCAACGATATTATCGGTGGAATTCCGGATATTATTTAAAAAAAACAAACCTGATTAAAATTTTTCACAATCGTATAAGAAATATTGTGTATACAGTTACATCTGGGTTTGGATTGTGGACACCAGATAATAAAACCATCAAACACATCGCGGAGATCATTGTTATATAAAGGATGTCAGTACTTAGTGTTGCAAATTTTAAAATATCCACAACATCTCCATCAACTGGCGATTTTTCTAAAACTGTATCTGTGTTGTTAGGTAAAGATTCTGAAGAAACGTTTATGCTGGAACCATCGAGTAGAAGTTTTTCTCAAGCTAATTACTGGTGGTGTTTGGAATTTGTAACTCAATTAATTACTTAACGTCATAGTATAACGGACCAAATGACTACGTCATCTATCGAGGTTCAACATCACAGATATAATCAAGCATGTGAATGTCTGGCCAAACTAAAAAATACCATCGATCATTACACAGTAAAGGTAAAAAATATCGTAGACGTATGGTTGTCATTGATATAGTTGTATACTCATTTTCTGCTATTGTTGCTGGATCCGGATTAATATTATCGACATTAACAGTGACAGCTCCAGCAATTATAACAATTATTGTTTTGACTTCAACGGCTATAGCAGGTATTCTTAGTATTATTGCTAAAAATAACTACATGTGCGAATGATAAATTGCGTGAATATATAATAAAGTTGCATACAGCAACAACAACCTACTCTAAACTATCTGGATATATTTCTACATATCTCAGCGATGGTAAAATATCTGATGAGTAGTTTGCAATGATAATTAAAACCTACGATGAAGCATTCATAATCACTAACGATTCTGGTGACAATAACCAGATTAAAATAAATGGAGAATTAAACAATAATAATAACAATAACGTCAGAGTCTGAACATCGTTCGGATATTGAGACGAGAGTTGTTACAGCAAATCGTCACTAACACAACTCCTTCAAAAACTACTATGATATCGATAATTTCGACCAGTAAAAGAGATAGCATTAGCTCAATTACGTGTTTATTATAGCTGGCCTAATATTAGATCAAAACCATTTGGTGGACAATGACCAAATAATTTGTTAGTATTCGCAAATAAAAATAAGTCTGATGGCACTCCCGATTGGCAAGTAGTTAGTATTCCAACTGGCAGTTATCAGATAGAGCAAATTAATGAGGAATTCCAGCGCAGAATTAAGTCTATAACTGGAAAAGAGTCGAAAATAGCAATTACTGTTTACGAACAAACATTATCGTCTGTGATTGAAATACATTCTCCTGACTATGCTGTGGATATTTATCAAAGTTCTATTAGATCAGTATTAGGATGGCCTGAAGTTACACCAGTTTATCAAGGTCCGCCAGAACCACATCGATCCGACTTCATCATAGATGTTAAAAAATTTATACAACTTCCAGAATACCGATCAGAAGAAAAAAAATTCTTATCCATGGCGACGACATTTTGGTGATGTAGTTATACATTATAAAGATAGAACAGAAGCCCATTTTACAACACCAATTGATGGTAATAAAGGTAAAATAATAATACTTGATATTGATGAAATAAATTCATATGCTAGTGTAATTAAGTCCGAACACGAGCATGTCTTAAATTATCTAAAACATTTATTTTCAAGCATTAATGTTTCTTATAACGATGATTTAAAAATTCAAATAATTGAAACAATACATTTGAATCAAGTTGCTTCAGACCTATAGTTCATGAATGATATAATTGTTAACAGAGAAAAAAGATTAGTAAACACAGCAGACAGAATATATAGAGCGTATGTAGTTAATGAAGACGATCCAATTCAGGATGTTAGAGCAAATAATCTTTTCACGACAGTGTTTCTGAAACATTTTAGAATTACAAGAAAACAATTTATAATAGCTCGATTTTGACTCTGAGGAGCTAAAAAAAAGTCAGTTAGTGATCTTATTGATGAACATTTTAAAAGAATATGTAATTCCTGGAAAAATTTAATTCCACACCCAGCAGTTCTCAAATATAATAATGACACATATGGGTCAGGTCGTCATATCTCGCCTAATATTGTTAATATAACATCCACCATCGCACTGAATTTAGTATGCGATATAGTTAATAGCAGCTACCACGTCGACCTCTCTAAGTCTAATCAGGCCCAGCAGGGATATATATTATATTCGTCCAGTATTCAAACACCCCCAAGGTGGATTATTGTATGTGAGCCTATAAATCCATTTTGTGGATATGTGAGAAAGCTTGCCAGTAGCTTCTCGTGGGTCGGTGGTTCTTTCCGGTGATTTCCCGGTTTCTTCCTCCATCATTAATACTGGCCGCCATGAATAGCCTATCGTGTGCTGAAAATGGCGTTAAGCCCCAAAACAACAACAACAACATTAATTTATACATACGCTCATAGATAAGTCTGGATAAAATATTTGGTTAAAATAACCCCGACAAAGTCAGGACAGTCAGGAGCAGCAGGGACGGTGAAGAATAACAAAAATTGGGTCGCTTTACAAGTAAACAAAATCGCCATACAAAGTCAGGACAAAATAACTTCAATAATAGTATAACAGAAATGAGCTAACCTAACCATATGGAAATATAATCAGTTAGAGACTTTGGTTTAGCGTTATTGACCTTTTTTCAGCCTCTGTAGGAACCACTTATTTTTCGTTAAGGACTCGACGAAAATTTTGTAGGGTTGACCTTCCCTACTGCTTAAAGTTGACCGTCTCGGAGAGAGCTTCTTCAAACTGACGTTCCACTCGCAATGTCCCTTGTCGCTGTCGTGGTCTGGAGTGAAATCAAGGACCCACAATGTGTAACCTCTGGCATAATCTTCGTACGAAATGCCGTCACTGGTGTTGGTTCTTAGCTGTCCGGTAGCTTCATATAGGGACGAGTACGATTTTAAGCAATTCTTTTGGGTAACGATTGATTGAAATGATCTGGTACATAAAATCTTGTCATCGCTACTAACTTTGATCTTGGACACTCAGTTGTGCTTAAACTGGAAAGGATTGGCAGTGACATATCCGTTGAGGTCTGCATTGCCTACGATACCAACGATTTAAAGTTTGCGCAACTGTCCTTAGAACAGATGATCTTCGATGTTGGATCACAGTCCAGCAGCAGTTGTGAAATTGTTCACTTCTACCTGTTGAAATGGATACTTGGATGTTGTTCTGCTCAAAGAGTGACTGATGTCGTTTTCCCGCTGCACACGTAAAATCTGGCTTCTTGCATAATAGTTTTGTGCTCGCTGGCATATATATATATATATATATATATATATATATATATATATATATATATATATATATATATATATATATATATATATATATATATATATATATAGATATATATATATAGATGCAATAAACTGACGACGAACAGTACGAAACTAGTTACTAACTAGCCTAAGCGCTTTCGACTCTTAATGAGTCTTTTTCAAAGGCAAATACAAAACATAGTTACGACAAACAAATAAACACAAAAACGTTGCGTTTGTAAACCTCTACATTTCTATCTTCACATATATATATGTATTTATAGTTTTAACACATGTGAAGATAGAAATGTAGAGGTTTACAAACGCAACGTTTTTGTGTTTATTTGTTTGTCGTAACTATGTTTTGTATTTGCCTTTGAAAAAGACTCATTAAGAGTCGAAAGCGCTTAGGCTAGTTAGTTACTAGTTTCGTACTGTTCGTCGTCAGTTTATTGCATCTATTTTAATTAATCCCTGACAGACGTGATCCCTTGGTGGATCCAGTACGCTTGAGAGGGTTGTTATTCGCCATATGATTTGTATTCTTTATATAGATATATATATATATATATATATATATATATATATATATATATATATATATATATATATATATACATATATATAGATAGATAGATAGAGAGATAGATAGATAGAGAGATAGATAGATATGTATATATATATATGTATATATATGTATATATATATATATATATATATATATATATATATATATATATATATATATATATATATATATATGTATATATATATATATATATATATATATATATATATATATATATATATATATATATATATATATATATATATATATATATGTGTATATATATGTATATATGTATATATATATATGTATATATATGTATATATGTATATGTATATGTATGTATATATATATATATATATATATGTATATATATATATGTATATATATATGTATATATGTATATGTATATGTATGTATATATATATATATATATATATATATATATATACCTGGTGAACTTGAATGAGGTTAAACAAGAGCAACTGATCCTATCTAGGGTGTGACTACTCATACAATTTATAGCTTGGGATTCACTGTTAGACCCGCCATCTACAGACTAGATTCAACTACTGCTTAACATGGATTTGTACGTGAACAATTACAAGTAATTCCTGAGGGCAAAGAATTACCACCACGTTTACTTTTGTTTACTAGCAACTCTACGTTGATTGCATTAAATACATGTCAATGTGACATTATTACATGTATGACCTAGCTCACTATTAATTCTGTCTAAGGTAATTTTTTTGTATTTTTACAAAAATACTTGCACAACATGTGACAGTTTTAAATTATTCAATAATTATGATATTAATGTTTTAGTGTCATAATAAATTAAGCACCGATATCAAAATCACGATTATGTTTTGTCACATAGCTTATAACTGGATAATTTGTTTCTTATTACGCCAACAACAACTTCGGTGTTACTAATAGTTGGTTTGTTATTTTCTGTGGAGTCTATGATAAATCCGTGTAATTGAGATATTCTTCTGACTCTAGATAATGCTAGATAGACTAAATTTGATTATTCAATTCTATCATCGACAATCCCGATATTTGTAATATTTAATCCTTGTGACGATTGGATTGATATAGCGTATCCTAATTTCCATGGTGAGTTCTTCATGTTCAACGCGCTCTCAACATCAACATCAACAAAAACAATATCATGCAATTCAAGATTTTGTTTTTCATTTCTTCCTGAAATTTCAACTTCAACATTTTGTCGTCGTGTATCTGCTGGGCGATAACACAGCGGCACAGGTAACGTAAGAAATCTTTACTTGTGTAACAGAAAATATTTATCTTGAAATTCATCACGAACTATTTTTATATTTGCAACCATTAAATCATTTGAAAATATCCATAAGAAACAATCTTTATTAATTGTTTTGGGTCTTTGATAGTGGTGATACCTTCAGACGTGAACTTATTATTTTGATTTTGATTTTTAATGGTTTAGGTTTTGGTTGAATTTCAGGTGGTGGCCGATGATGTTGCATGGCTGGTGGTTGAGGATGCCCAGCATTATCGACAGGCAATGTTTCGAGAGCTTTTTGAGTTGCCTCAGTTGCTGAAACAATTTTTTTTGTTGGTTCGTTAATTGGTTTAAATAATTGTTTTGCTGATTCCGTGAATTCTTCTTGTGTTTGTTAACGCTCTTATAATTGTTGTTTGACGCGATCACAGACACACCTATATTTCATGATTGCTTTTATTGACGCTCTCGAGCTAACCTTGCTGAGTGAGCTTTCACAGATCATTATTGATATAACGCATTGGTTTAGTTACAGCAGCAGGAAGGGTGGGCTAACAAAATTCCATGCACAATCACATAAACGATCACAAAAAAAATACAAATACATGCGTCAACGGTGAAGTAACAGCTCGAAACTAACGCTGCTGAGAGAATCTCGATTATTTAGAGGTTTCAGTTTGATGTCATTAACCTTTTTTAAATTTTATTTTTCGTGTGAATATTTTTAGATGCGTTTGCTCAATCCAATTTGTAGGGTTCACCCTCACCGCTGCTAAATAAATGTTTTAATCAAACTTCTTTTTGAGTTTTTACAATAAGACCCGGTTTTTTTATACCATCGAAACAAAGGGAGAAAAAAAATGTATATAAAATCCTTTATATCTTTTGGACCAAAGTAGAACACTTGAACTGTATATGGTGCCAGGACTATCCTCTGCCACATCATGGTAACCTTGACAAGTTCACAAAGTCGTGGGGTGTGTGTAGAAATACTAGATTAGCTACATAATTTAGTTATTTTTCTACATCAAAATTCTTGAATATTTATTTACAAATATTAGATCCTTATATCTTCCAGAAAATAAACTCGGTATTATTTAAGACAACTAAATTGTAAAGGAAAAACAAATCTTGTGAGAAAACAAATAAACACTATCATCACTATTGAACACCGTACGGATGTTATTTAACACATAAAATAAAATATCTAACACTGCTCTTCCGCATTCATTTGGCATATCTCGGTAATTTTCCATTTTTCAGCAAGAAGATGGCTGAGACAGGGGTCTTGCCCTTCGTTCGGGGCATTGATTTTTCTAAAAATGATTTTGAGGTAATCTTTATTTTGGCCTAGGGTTATAATTCAAAGGTGTACATGTTCTAGTTGAACTCTTTAATTTTTGTTTGATGGAATTCATAATTTTTTCCAAAGATTGATAGGTTCCAAAGAGAGAATAGAATTCGCTACCACAAATATTATTGTCTAAATATACCTCCTCGTTTGTTTGTATCCTGTACCAATTTCAGTAACGGAAATCTTTAATGCGATAAACAAGTGCACAGAACTTAGTTTATACAATGACTATAGTCTGGCGCTACATCCCCGTTTGTAACCCCCCCTACCGATTTCAATAAAACGTTTGATGTGATAAAAGTGCACAGAACTAAGTCAATTGCATCATTTATTTATAATTTCTAACTTGACTGTAACCAGAATGGCACTAATACTGGCATTCTCTTGCACCTTTCAAGCTTAACGGACGTTCCATACTTACACGGCGCCATATAGTACTAATATTAGTACCTTAGGCCTTTTGTGGACACGGTACTAACATGAGTCTATGTGTGTTACTGGAGCAACCAGGTGCGAGTCACACCCGGCTCTTTTTTAGTCTAATATTAAAAATCTGAACATGTATTTTGATATATTATGAAATAAATTGAGTATTCCCCTTATTTAATGCTGGAATAACGCAAACCATTGTAGAAATAGTGGTCAAATCTTGTTTACTTTTTTTATCCAATATTTTCGTTTTGATCGTCCGCCATATTAGTTCAAATAATGCATACTTCAGTTCTCAGCCTCGTTTATTTGTGTGCCATATAAGGACCTTAATGCCTTATCTGGAAATGTAAACAGATTGTAGTAAAAATAATTGCACGGTTTGAGTCGGAAATTCTGAATATTAAAATATGGTTTACCGGTAACTTTGAAATTGTTCCAAGAAGCAATTATTTTCTCTAAAAAACCTATTCTGCAATTTATGCAAATGGCCATTCTCCATCTTGCGTTATGTCATTCAACAACTAATACCATAGCTTAGAATATCCATATATAGTCTGGCAAGCCTTTTGTAGAAAAGGGGTAACGGCGAGAGTCTCGCATTATCTGTCATGGTGGAGACGGTGAGGTTAACATAACTATGCCAATTTATTTTACCATATAAGGGCTTAATAAATCCAAAAAAAGCCAAACTTCTTTGACAAAATGATTAAACTTATTTAGTAGATTTCTAAACTATTTGTGTTTTTGACTTAGGTGAGGATGTTTTTTGCTCCATTACATGATATGGAATCAGTTCGTAGCCTCAACCACAACAAAACAAGTTGAGGCTACAACATCATAGCTAGGCACCATATTGCATACACTATGGGCTAGTATATTTCCCTCAGACAACATAATGACATAGTTCATCCTATTGGGTTACTGCCAGATAATTCCGTAAATTGCCATAACGTTGAGAGTTTGGAATTATATTCCTATGCACACATGAACATAATAATTAAACTGCTTGTTAAATCCATGAGAAAGGCAAATTTGTTGTCATGTATTTCTTTTCCTTTGTTTGATTTGACAATGTCACTATCGGAATCAGACAACATATACATGAACATTAATTGTTGCAAATACACCCCTCTTCTGAAAATCGACTTGTTCAGGAACTGGAAATGGGTCTGAAGCATGTCCTTCTATTGAAAACTTCCGTTCAGCATGAAATGCACAGATGGTGACGGTGTTAGGGTCATTATACTCAAGAGTCAGGTTATAAAATATAAATCAGTGAATCAATTGACTAATTTCCTTGCACTTTTTATCTCTTTAAAGATTTCTATTATTGAAATTGGTAAGGGGGTACAATCAAACAGGTTGCTATACTTGGAATATAACCTGATTGTGACCAGAGTGACCCTAACACTGGCATTGGCTTCAGCTTGCAGGAAAGCAATGGAAGCCAGAAATACCAAAAGTTTGTAAAGTTGAAGTATAATTTTTTAATGGAACAAATAAAAAATATATTAATATCGAAGAACATATTCATTTTGTTCAAGATTCTTATCATCCTTTTAACCGATTTTGGTATTCCTGGCTTCCATCACATTCCAGCCAACAGAATTTGCAAACAGTTCCATTTGCTTGTATAGGAATTTGAATTTATTAGGAAAAAGACATCAGAATAGGTAAAGTCTGGCTAAAACAAAACTTTAATTGGTAAAAAAATCTCCAATATGGGCTGCCAAGTCTGTGAAATATTCATGAATATTTGACTTATTGTTCCCATGTTACTGACATCAGAACATGCTACACAGTGCCATCATGTGGGCAGTAATGACCTCAGTGCCCAAAACATAAATATCAGGGTCAAGACTTACGTTGTAGGATTACTTCTGCACATAGCATGCATAATGGACTTTCCATACCAATATGCCAGCATATTGCAAACACTTTGGACTTGGCTTTTTACCTCATACATCAGTAACATAGTTCATCCTATTCAGTAACTGCCAGATAATTCTGTAAATTACAATAAAGTTAAGAGTTTAGCAGTGATGGTCCTGGCTTTTAAAAAATTGTCACCCAAAAAATCGCCAACCGCAGTATTTTGTCACCAATTTTCAAAAAAGTGTCAAGAATAAATAGTGAATATTTTAAGTCTGTTAATGTAATAGGCTATGAAAATTGAAAATTGAAAAATACAGCATAGTTATTACTTTATTGACAACAAGAAGTACAGCTATAATGTTATAAAATAAATTATTACATGATGATGACTATTTTACAATTGAAAAAAAGCATTATCAAATGTAAAAATATCAACTTTGCTGTCATCTACAGCATCTAGCTCATTTTTTTTATTAATCCCCTCCCCCATTTTATGGCTAGCTTCACAAAGTACATCTCACTGAATGCTGTAGAGTTTTTCTTGACACACAAACTTGGATCTCCATTCCCACCAATGAAACTTACAAGAGTCAACACCTGGCATAAATGTACCATATATATAGACATTAGTGACCATCATATCAATTCAGAAAAAATGTGTTATTGACTGAGCCAACATTATTATATGCATATACTAGTTAAGGTGACCTGACAAAAGCATACCAGGACAAAAGCTCGTCGCCATGCATCTGCGAAAGATGTAAATAATAAAAACATCATTTTTAAACGTTTTCTGAGTTTTTAGCCTATAGTTCTTCTAGGTAAGACCAAATATTTCAAATAATAAGAAATAATAATTGTAATTTTAAAATGTTCAAATTTTCAACTAACATTTACTGAGTTTATTACTCTAAATGCTAATATTGTATGCGATCCCATTGTATTTGGCAAATAATCGGCAGTCAGTTAAAGTTAATTTTAATTATTTCATCTGGAAACATGAATGTAAATTATTTTGATTGTGCGTTACAGTTAATTAGAATTGCAATGAGATTAATGGTCTTGGCTTTGGATTATTGAATACCACACATACTGTTTAACTTAATTTACACCTGCACGATTTTGTCGTGCGTGCTTTTGTCGAGGTTGTTTAGCATTGCACTCATATTTTGGCGCACTTTTGTTTGTGCACTTTTGTTATGGAGCCACTAGTTAACCATAAATTGTTATACAGTTTAACGCCAATTTCAGCACAAGACAGGCTAAACATGGCGGCCAGTATTAATGATGGAGGTAGAACTCTGGAAAACCCTGGGAAGAACCACTGACCCACAATAAGCTACTGGGAGGCTTTCTCACTTTAACAATAAGGAATTATGGTGTGATATAAAATGTGTAAAATTGTTATCATATGTATGGTGGCTTGAGACCAAATTTGAAAAAAACAAATGTATACCCCTTTTAGGCATTATTAGTTATCACAGAAAAGGGTTTATTTGTCAATCAATTACTAGTGCTTCACTCACTGTGACAGGCGGTGTCTTTGAAGTAATGCGCAGAGGCTCAAGTCGAACCTTTAGCTGTTGTATAAAATGAGATGGGGGCACATTGGGAGGGGCAAATAACTCTCTCCACAGAGAGAAATGGCATGTCGTTTTTGAAAATTTCATGTGTATTGGACATAAGATTGGAGAATATTATTGAAAACGATGATTAAATATAAAAACATAATGATGGCAGGTTCAAATCTGCGTATTTTCAGATTCAATCATTTTGAGAAATAAATTGTTCAATTATGCAAAACTTGTTTGTGCTGATATTTCTTGTTGCATAGTTGAAGTCTTTGCAGATGTAACAGGATTGATCACAAAAGTAAAAGATCAAAGAGCAGGAATGCCAGGAATATCATCAGGATCAGCGACCGTGTTTGTTGAATTTGCATTAAATTCAAATGCTGTTAATTTTGCTAATTTCTTAGGCTGAGATGATGAACATGCAATGTCTAACTTGCATTTACCCATGATAATGTTGCACTGCTGACAGTATATAATTCTGATAGATTTTTTCCATTTGCTTGGTATTTATACACAGCATTTGGTACTTCAAATTTAAGGTAATCAATTTTTTCTCGAGTGTTGGCAAAACTATCTATTGGTATATTTAAAATACAAGCTTGTAGCTGTTTCGGTTCAAATCAGGTCAGTCGATTCTAGGTATAGCCTGGTAGAATGATTGAGTTATCATAGTAAACAGTTCATAGGCCAGATGTCAACTTTAGTGGATTATGATATAACATTGCACTGTACAGACCAGTTTGTCAGAATGAACAAAGGATTTGTTCATGTGGGAATACAGATCTGTGTATAAGTCTGAATATAAGTCTATGACTTCATTTCATGGTCACATTGCATTTCTCCACTCCAAATCTATGATTATATGCACAAGTTAAACTTCCAAAAAGGCTGTTGCAAAAAAAATTTCAAACTGGTGTTTTTGTCGCCAATAAGGGAAAAAAATCGCAATTTGCGATATTGGCGAAGCCCAGGACAATCCCTGGTTTATAGTTGTATTCTTTGCATACATGAACATAGCAATTACAATGCTTAATAAATCCATGTGAATGGCAAATTTGTAGTCATCATTCTTTTCCTTTCCTTGATTTGACGTAAATTTCAAAAGCAGAAGATATATTTTCCTTTTTTGTACGTACATGATTAGTTGTTTATACATTTCTTTCCTAAAATTGGACTTGTCCAGGAACTGTATATGACTGGCAAGCAGAATAGTCTTTTACGCTGAAAACTTCCATGCAGACGATAATGGTGTTTGGTCTCCTATGGGCATAATTAGATTTGAAATTATAAATAAGTAAATGAACTAAGTTCTATGCATCTTTTATCTCATTCATGCTTTTTATTTTTTAAATCAGTGGGGGTTACATACAAACAAGAGAGTATATTCAGACTAATCACTACCAAATCCTCAGAAAATAAGAATGAAAACTTTTCAGAAGAAGTATAAATACATTGTTTCTAAACTAAGTTGGTGTTGTAAAGAGTGAAGTTGTGTGGCACAAAAAGAATGGCATTATGATGTACCACAAAACTAATCAAGACCTGCCCCCACAATGTCTCATGCATAACTTAGAATATTTAGGTAAATCCAAACTTTATGCACTAGTTAATACCATTCATGTGGCTTGTCTCTCAGGCATGCAGGTACTCACTGGTAAATACCAATATTCACCATAGTGTACTTGTGCAATGCAGAACACTTTGCCACTGGTCTTTTGCACCTGGGATACATGGGGCATCAGTGGTCCACAGGTGCTCATACAGTCCTACCGGTTTATGTTGACATCCTGGGCATGAGGAAATATTTTCGACATAGGCAAGATAAATGCTGGGGTTGGGGATCTGAATAAAAGATACATAAGGGGTGACCTGTCATCAGTGCATTGCATTTACACTTTGAGAAAAAGAAACAATGCAAATTTTGATAATTGAAGACAAAACTAGTGTGAAATACACTTGTATATTGACAAATTACATTTTGGTTACCTTGTGTAATAAAATCCACCATAAACTATTGCATTGGTCACATACTGATATGAAAAACATTCACTAATATTAAATAAGCATATGGTTGCACAGTTTTTATTTACATGTTTCAAGTACATGTACTTAAATTGGTCTAGATTTTGGTTGTCTGTTCCCATCATATTGACGCTATGAAGGGGATGGGCTATTCACAGGGAAATGAAAACCAGTCAACAAATTGGTTTAAACAGTACTTGTATTTAGTTACAGAAGTCATCATGAAAAGTACAGAAAGCGACCTAGAGATATGCAGCTGATATGACTAATGAAGGCATAGTATTGTATATATTGATACATGCTAATAACGTATTAAAAGAAAATGATTCTTCCAATACAATATTGTAACAATGTCAGTTCAAGTGGTATACATTTAAAAATTTCAGACATCTTTGTGAGATGCCCCACCTTCAACTTCCTTAACAGTCAGATATTTAGTTTCCAGAGACTGTAAATTTAATCTGCGTTTATACTGTCATTGGTAGTCATCTTAAATATAAAGTTAAAAAAGAAACTTTCACAGCACAATAAACTTGTTTTAATTACCAATCATTTTGGAAAATGCAAGAATAAGATCAGATTGCATTGCTTTTATTTAAGTCACCGTGAGAGACCGACTTTTTAATCTAACCGTGACATTAAAGCCTGACAGCAGGATCAACTAATTGTTGAATATAGTACAGGTTGGAACTGGTCGCTTGCCGACATAAACGGTTAGGCAAGAAAATTAAAGCCTGTTGGTAGGATCTACCAATTGCTGAACAAAGTTTGGGTCAGAAATGGCAGCTGAATCGACATAAATGGTAAGACAATAAAATTAAAGCCTGGCAGCAAGATCAACTAATTGTTGAACAAAGTATGGGTTGGAACTGGCAGCATGTTGACATAAATGATTAGAAAATAGGATTTGTTCAAGCTGGGCCCAAGGGATTCTATTGACGTGTGCATTTCTTTTTTATCTCGATGTCGACATAACCATGACCATTTTGTTAGTAGACCAGGGGACTGGGACGTTTCATTTTTGTCATAATAGGTGGCTTGTTGACATAAGTGATATCAATATAATTGGGTAGGATTGTATTATTGCCTGACAATTTAACTATCAGTCATGCATCTAATATAAAAAATACAAGGGAGGACACTCCTTCCTCACATGACCTCATTATGAATCAGTGGTAATATTACAGTTCACATAGCATAATGATTTTGTTGTTTAGCTTAAGAATTTGACTTTGTATGCCTATCTGATGTTGGGCTTACTATAAAGAATGCCAGACCATTTTCCCACACTGCAGCTTGACATGGCCATGATCATGCCTGCTTAATTGGAACCCTACAGAATGGAATAGTCCTCTCATTGGTTAAAAGAAAATGATGTCCTGCATTTATATGTAACTTATTTTTATTTGGCCAGTTAGAAGGCACTATTCCATTCAGTGCATTGTATTTGTATTTGAATGGGCATGATCATGGCTATGTCAAGCATGAAATGTTTAATGTGGCGTAACATGAAAACAAGGTCTCTTAAGATTCACAATAAAATAGGCATGAAGTAAGATGTACAAAATGGCCTGGCATGAGAAAAACATCTGGCAAGATGTACAAAATGGCCTGGCATGAGAAGAACATCTGGCAAAAGATGTACAAAATGGCCTGGCATGAAAAGAACATCTGGCAAGATGTACAAAATGGCCTGGCATGAAAAGAACGTCTGGCAAGATGTACAAAATGGCCTGGCATGAAAAGAACATCTGGCAAGATGTACAAAGTAATGTGGCATAGGAAATTAACAGTATGGCATGATGCCATCCTAAATTGGCCTATGGGAGAGACTAAATGAATTTTTGTTCCTAAAAGGGAAAACTATGGGGAATTTAAATGAATTTTACGGCTTTTAAAGAGTCTCCACTTTTCTTTTTTATAATCAAAGAAAAAGCGCTTTTCTGATGAAGTTGTGCATTATTATCTATATATCACATTTATTTTCACATGTCCAACATCTGAAACATCGATGACATTATTACATCTGGTTTCAACAACCAAACACGGTATGTGAAAACATTCATGTATTCAAGTAACCAGACTAACTGTTGATACACTACTAAACAAGATTCCTTTTCATCAAAAACACATAACATTTTTTTCATCAAACAGTTCTCTATGTCGATACAATATTTATATTTTTCAGTTAGTATAATATTCATGCTGTGATTTCACTGCAAAAGAAATAGTGAAACTTATATCGTGCTTGAGGATATCTCTACATGCAAATTCAAGAAATCTCTGAAACTAGTTTTTCTCACAATGATCCGTATCTTTAAAACAAAGCTAATTATTTTATGAAATATTTATTTTGCTTGGTTGCCTTGTAATTTTTAACCACATTTATGACTGAGTAGGTAATTTTTAAGGCAGTTAAATAGATATCTGATATGTACCAAAAAAAATGTATCACAGTGTTTGATCTATTTTTGTTAATAAAAGAACCGTTTAATGCATTGGATTTAGTGAAGAACCGTTTAGTGCATTGGATTTTTTTAAGTAGGGTGTAATTAACAGAATATTTATGTTCAGTATTCAGAATTGAATATTTGAATAAGTGTTTCATGTTCACATTCTTTAATTTTTTTAAAAGTGTTGCCTCTTTTTTTGAGTTTGGAGGTATTGTTATGGGATGCACACACTTTTTCAGTATGCGAGCTACTTATAAAATGACTAAGCCAAAATGATCTACCTACCACAAAAATGCAAAACATATAAGCTGATGTCTATTTTTTTTAATGCTACATAATCTACTCACACTACCTTTGCGATCAACAGTCAATCGTGCACCCCTGATGTAACTCAACATCATCTGTGCAATTCATGTATTTTTGATTTTCCCATGTAAAGCATATGAAATGCAACTTTGTAAAGTTCTTGCTAAGTCACAGATAAGAATAGAAAATATTAGCAGTATACTATGCAAATCAAAGCAACAGAAATATGAAAATAAACATGATAGTACAATAGCTGTAATTTACAGTACATAAGTTACATCCCTCTTTAGGTGTAGCTATGCAGGACTTGAAGTAGACTTCATAATGTAACCATTTGATTTTATTGTGATCATTTATACACAGACAATGTAGCTCAACATCTTCTGTGCAATTCATGTATTTGGATTTTCCCATCTAAAGTGCTTTGCACATGCGGCACAGCATGAACCAATCACCCTCTGGTATTGTTGTACAACAGTAACGAAACCTGAGTTCATGTATTTACTAAAGAAATAAATTTATACAATTCCGTGACAAAGCTCTTTCTTCTCCCTGTTCTATCCAAAAGGAGAAGTCACTTCTCTTTAAAATTCAAGTCTAACTTGAAACCCGAGTACATGTAGTTAATAAAGAAATAAATTTATACAATTGCGTGACAAATCTCTTTCTTCTCCCTGTTCTATCCAAAAGAAGAAGTCACTTCTCCCTAAAATTCAAGTCTAACTTGATCCCCGTGTATAAAATTGGGGAAAGTAACTTTTATATGACATATGTGGGCCCCCTTCCCTTGTGAAGAGTACTTGCTCACACATCATTGATACCTACAAGTGAATTGACACAAATAATTTCTTTAATCGTCAGTAGACCTACAAACCCTCATGATTTGCATGCAAATAAATCAAGAATTCCCCGCTTAAATCAGGAAGAACTTTATTCTGTTAAGTGTAAGTCAAAATAGCAGTCACTTATGCCAGTCGCAATATTAGTATAACTGTATCTAATTGTCATAGTTTGCCCTGTAGCAAGCATTTTCAAGTATATAATCTCTATTTAAAACAGAAGTTTTACAAAAGCTTATAAATAGAGCAGGGGCCCAACTAATTTTTTCTAAAAAAATTGGCACATGTATATACTCATAGCAACAAGACTCTAAATGAAGACAGCTTTTTCAAGTGTTGGAATTTTTTTTATTGAAAGATTGAACTGCTCCAGTGGCAGTAGCCTAGTTGTTGGAGTTTCTACCTTTGATGCAGTAGGTCACACGTTCAAACACCGGCCAAGTCATACCAAAGACTTTATTTAAAATATGGTACTAACAGCTGCCTTGCTTTGCACTCAACATTAAGAAGGTTAGTGTTAGGACTGGTTTGCCTGGTGTCAGGATAATATGACTGGGTGGGGCATCATGCACATGTCTGAGGCATTATGCCCCAGTGCTAGACATCACTATAAACTGTCACACTGCAGACATTGTAGCGATATGACTGAAATATTTTTAAAGCTACGTTAAAAATCTAAAACACTTAGCATATATCATAATTTGTGTAGTTCATACTTTGCTGCATATGTGCCAACACCACTAATCGTTAGTCATTCAGCATATCCTCTTTTGGATTAATACCATTTCTTAATTAAGTTACACTAAAATATCTTCATCTCCAAGGGTAAGGATATATTTTCCACAAAAAGTGAAATATAGATTGGAATACACCAAAAGGTTGCCTTGCATTCAGCCATGAAACATCGAAGGACTTTATAATTTGCGCATAATTGTGTGCCATGAATTTTAGAATTGGGAATGTACACAGGGGCTCATAATGCTTATAATTTACCTGTCATACATGTACTATACAATAATATATATTTAGGTGTGTGACAGAACAATGTGAAAAAAGCACACTGCTTGAAAAAAGTATATAGATATTGGGAAAATTAAGACACCCACAACATATTTCAACTGTGGAGTACTTGAAGCACACCTACTCAAGTCCTGCAATTTGCCAATGCTGAAGCATTGTATTTTCAATGTGAAAAAAGCACACTGCTTGAAAAAAGTATATAGATATTGGGAAAATTAAGACACCCACAACATATTTCAACTGTGGAGTACTTGAAGCACACCTACTCAAGTCCTGCAATTTGCCAATGCTGAAGCATTGTATTTTCTTGTTGAATATGACATGTCTTTTTCAGTTGGAGATCAATAACAGTGACTGTGAAAGAGTATTTCCAGTTGTATGGAAAAAAAGACAAACTTTATTGTCTCCTTAGGTAAATTTGCAAGATTAAACAGCTAAAAGCCTGAACTGTTTGAAAAACCCATTTTCCATAATGCCAAATGAGGAAGTCTGCCTCAGCATCTTATTATGACAAATAGCTTGAATTTGTACATGTAATAATATGTGTATATCAGTAAATTTCTACATGTAATAACATGTGTATATCAGTAAATTTGTACATGTAATAATGTGTATATCAGTAAATTTGTACATGTAATGTGTATATCAGTAAATTTGTACATGTAATAATATGTGTATATCAGTAAATTTGTACATGTAATGATATGTGTATATAAGTAAATTTGTACATGTAATAATGTGTATATCAGTAAATTTGTACATGTAATGTGTATATCAGTAAATTTGTACATGTAATGTGTATATCAGTAAATTTATACATGTAATGTGTATATCAGTAAATTTGTACATGTAATGTGTATATCAGTAAATTTGTACATGTAATAATATGTGTATATCAGTAAATTTGTACATGTAATAATATGTGTATATCAGTAAATTTGTACATGTAATGTGTATATCAGTAAATTTGTACATGTAATAATATGTGTATATCAGTAAATTTGTACATGTAATGTGTATATCAGTAAATTTGTACATGTAATGTGTATATCAGTAAATTTATACATGTAATGTGTATATCAGTAAATTTGTACATGTAATGTGTATATCAGTAAATTTGTACATGTAATAATATGTGTATATCAGTAAATTTGTACATGTAATAATATGTGTATATCAGTAAATTTGTACATGTAATAATGTTTTAGTTTTTTGGGGGGATATTCATATAATACAGTACTGCCATTAAAGTTGGAGCTGGTATCATGATATAATGTTTCACTAATTGTATTAAGAATTCATTAATGTTTATTTCTCTTCACTAATTGCGAGTCTGGAGGGTTGGCATCAGTATTAATAATAATAATTTTTATGACAATGATAATAATGAGGACTTAGTACAGTGCCTAATCTTTAAGAACTCTAAGCACTAAAGAATAAGAGTTACAATGTAATAACATCGAGAAGATTAAATAAAACAAACACCAAAATTACAAACAAAAAGTATTCTGAAAAAATTCAGGATAGGGAATCATTAAGATGGAAGTATGTTCTTGCAGTCCAAATAGGTGAGTTTTTAGAGCTTCCTTAAATGAGATCAGCGTCTCTGTGTCTAAGCTCAAGTGGTAGCTGGTCACTAGAATGTTGACAATAGGATTCATTTTTTTATAGTTAGAATAATAGGAATGTGTGTCTGAAGAGGAGTGTAAAAATCTAGAATGAATGTACATATCTGTAAGGTCATATAGGTATTTTGAACAAAATGTAAGAGAGAGAACAGATTTTTTGTTTCATTCTGGAGAGAATGTGTAGCCACTGGTGTGTACAAACAGGTGATTCATGCTTAGTTTTTATGCTTTTACAATGGTTTGAGTAGCTGGTTTTTTAACGTTTTTAAGTTTATGTAGAAGATAAGATAAACCATATAGTAGTGATTTATAACAGTCAAGTCTAGAAAGTACAAAGGAACAATTTTAGTTTTTTAGAGGCATCAACAGAAAGAAAATTGCAATGGAGCTGATGTCTCAACTCCAGGTATGCAGCCATGCATACATAATGTTCATAATGTGTTGGTATAATGAGAGAATGCTATGATGCCTAGGTAATGTTTGTGTCCTTGTTATCAGTGCTTAAAGAAAACAAACATTCAGATGCTAACCCAAGGCTTGTAAATTTAAAAAAATCAAAAGCCCTGACTGAAATTCCACAAACATGGACTTTAATTTCCATGTGCCCAGTTTCCCCATTTTAAATATTACTTGGCACTCAACATTGTAATTGATATAAATCAAATATATATTCAGAAGGAGGTTGAAACTAATGCAGGTGTCATTAGTGTTCATCACTACACTTACTAGAAACTAGATAGTTCAAACTTCACTACTGGATTCTGTGAGCGATTCCTTGACAGAACCAAGTTGATGTTTGTCAGTGTGTTGTTTGCAGTTTGTGCAAAGTAATAATTACATCTCCCCCACCTTTTTTTTCTTTTTTCAAGCATGCTTCACAAAGTAGACCTCCATTGACAAGTCCCCAAAAAAATTTTTTTCATCTTCACTGATGCTGTTCATAGCTAATTGCTTCCTATATAAGCTTTGAAAGTATATAATGCTTCTAACAATTGAAATGATCATGCTTTTTTGCATTTTATATATGCAGTAATTCTGACTTGAAAGAAATGTGCCTCTATTCACCAATTTTTCAAAACTGTATAATACATATGGTTTCAGCATTCTCATTCAAAGCAGTGACATATACTAACTTTTGTTATCCTACACACATCTAGCATCTCTTTGATTTGCCTATATTGGGTTGTGCCTCATCCTACACACATCTAGCATCTCTTTGATTTGTCTATATTGGGTTGTGCCTCATCCTACACACATCTAGCATCTCTTTGATTGCCTATATTGGGTTGTGCCTCATCCTACACACATCTAGCATCTCTTTGATTTGCCTATATTGGGTTGTGCCTCATCCTACACACATCTAGCATCTCTTTGATTTGCCTATATTGGGTTGTGCCTTATCCTACACACATCTAGCATCTCTTTGATTTGCCTATATTGGGTTGTGCCTCATCCTACACACATCTAGCATCTCTTTGATTTGCCTATATTGGGTTGTGCCTCATCCTACACACATCTAGCATCTCTTTGATTTGTCTATATTGGGTTGTGCCTCATCCTACACACATCTAGCATCTCTTTGATTGCCTATATTGGGTTGTGCCTCATCCTACACACATCTAGCATCTCTTTGATTTGCCTATATTGGGTTGTGCCTCATCCTACACACATCTAGCATCTCTTTGATTTGCCTATATTGGGTTGTGCCTTATCCTACACACATCTAGCATCTCTTTGATTTGCCTATATTGGGTTGTGCCTCATCCTACACACATCTAGCATCTCTTTGATTTGCCTATATTGGGTTGTGCCTCATCCTACACACATCTAGCATCTCTTTGATTTGTCTATATTGGGTTGTGCCTCATCCTACACACATCTAGCATCTCTTTGATTGCCTATATTGGGTTGTGCCTCATCCTACACACATCTAGCATCTCTTTGATTTGCCTATATTGGGTTGTGCCTCATCCTACACACATCTAGCATCTCTTTGATTTGCCTATATTGGGTTGTGCCTTATCCTACACACATCTAGCATCTCTTTGATTTGCCTATATTGGGTTGTGCCTCATCCTACACACATCTAGCATCTCTTTGATTTGCCTATATTGGGTTGTGCCTCATCCTATTCATACCAATGCAAATTAGCACTATGGACTCACTCATTGCAGTTTACAAACACATCTCTCTAGCTATTGTTAGCCAGTTAAGTAATGTGAAATAGTTTTTTATAGCTGACCTCTTTGCCTTTTAATTACCGCTAGTTTAAATTGCCCAAAGGATACTTTTACAACAGCTCCAATTTTGACTGTTTACTACTACAGAAAGAGGTGGAGTGGGGTTTTTTTCTCTATTTTTGAAGATTATTGAAAATTGTTTTCTCAAAATTTGATTGTGTCAGGGGGTTTTGGAGTATAAAATCATGTTTTTAGCATGACATTCTGTGCTACAATTTTGATTAAAATCAGATTTCCACTTCACATAGAACAGTGGCAATCTGATTTTAGTCAGAATTGCATTGTATTATAGTAGGTAGGTCAACATCTTGAAACAACATTTCTGCATTTCATCAGTGTGATCAAAGATTTCTCCCACAAATTTGATTATTTTTTTTTTACAAGCTCAATGGGCTTAGAATACATGACAGGCCTGATGCTGTATATGAGGGGCCTCAGGCACTGGTTATGTTGCTGATAAATACATGTATTAAATGAGGTAAAGGATGGGAATGAGAGTGTGTTTCCATGGTGATCCCAATGTCTTCACTTTTGTAAACATTCATCTACAGTCTGTGAAGACAGATCACAAATCGCATCTACTAAAGTTGGGTGACTAGATTTGTATAATTGTTGTAACATCAGCTGATGCTCTATCACATTTGAATGCATGACATGAAGACAATCAGTCCAAGAACATAACCTTGTGGAA
Source organism: Potamilus streckersoni (assembly GCA_016746295.1). Classification (NCBI taxonomy): domain Eukaryota; kingdom Metazoa; phylum Mollusca; class Bivalvia; order Unionida; family Unionidae; genus Potamilus; species Potamilus streckersoni. The sequence continues at coordinate 252,021 of JAEAOA010002314.1, read as the reverse complement.
CACTAAAACATATTTGAACTGGGCATCTGATTGTAAGTGGCATATCTCACACTAGATGGAAGCAAATCTGTTACTTGGATTTCTTTGTTTAACTTAGGACTAGACAAATTTACTAATTATGCATCCTTCTTTTCAGGGAGAGAAATTACCACCACAGCTTGCTGATATGACTGGGCTGCGTTGGTTGAAGCTGAGTCGAACTAACCTTGATGCCATTCCACGAGAGATTGCCAACCTCAAGAAGCTGGTGAGAGATTTAAGATAAAAAAGGTGTCTGTGTTGGACTTGACTGGGCAAATTTGATAATTTTTCTGGCAAAAAATTAAATATACCATTAGAAGATTTGAGTTGCCCAATATGAAAATATATTACAAATAAAATTTTAAAAATTAAGGTAAAATATAATATGAAATGTATTCTTGAAATTTTGTTATATTTATTTTACAAACAACTAGTTTATCTTTCATATCTTCTTTCAAGCATTAAAAGCTTTTACCCCTAATTAAAAATTACAAAAAATATATATTGTGAAAGCACATATAGAGATGTTGATGGCTCAAAAAGGAAGACTTGATAGTTTGATAATAAAATGTTTTGATATTTAGCTAAGAGTATTTAGCTGAGCATAGATGAATGGATAGATAGACTAGTTTTGTTGTTGTTATTGGGTTTAACACCATTTTTCAGCTTATGATAGGCTATACATGATGGGCAGTATTATTGGTCGAGGACGAACCCATGAAAACCTTGGAAAGAACCACTTACCCACGAGAAGCTACTGGCAAGCTTTCTTACTTATCCACATTGGCCAAATCCAAGACTCAAACCCATGCAGATAGAGGTGAGATGGCAGTGATCCATAATGAAGAACGCTTTAGACCACTTGGCCACTCTGGGCTTCCGAATGGTTTTGTTATGATTTGATTATTTGCACACCTAAATGATATCCAACCTGTTTACCTGTCCATATATTACCATATTTGTACGGAATGTAGCCCATCCATACGGTGCACATGGTGGAAGGAATGACTGTTAATGTCATGTTGAATCAGAAAATCATGCAAAATTGGAATCTTTAGTGAAGGGAAATATTTTGTTGGTGATGAAGGGAAAGGAAGTCAGTAATCAGCACATTCTACAAAAGCAAAAAACACGTACTGAGTGATTCTATGTGAGTTGATTGTAAATATGAATTTGTCATGGAGCACAGTTGACAAGTTAAAATGTTACATATCAGAAATCCTCACTTGCCAATCAGACCATTGAGGCTGTATTGGTCCTGAAGTTAAAACCAAAGAATTTTACCAAAGAGTGGACAGATGACCAGCTGAATAAGATAAAGAGTGCCTATTAGGTCGCCATTAAAAACACATAGACTAAGCCTTAATTAAAATATTAATTCCAAGTGGATCAGTTTGATATTGTTGACAAACTTTGTACAAAATAATATATAAAGCTCATTTCCATTCTAGTAAATGTTGACAATTCTGATACTAGATTTTATGAAATAAATAAGATTGCCTTCACCTATCTCCATGAAGTTAATAGTTTCTGAGTCAATGAGTGGTAACAATGTCCGTCGTAATGTTTTGTTTCAAGTCTTCCATAACCATGTAAAATGTAGAGAATTGGCTTTATTTAGATGTTATGGATATATGTGAAGCTGAGAAAACAGATTTTCTTGAGAAAGTAATGGAATGAATTTGGGTGGTTTGGGGATATATTTTTTTTTTTTATCACTATAATATAAACAGGAATTTTAAATCAATGTTGTTCAATTTCTGCAGATTTTGCCTTGAATCACAGAATTGCCTGAATATCAGTGTCTTTACAAGTTAGAAGTTATTTACAGAATATTGTATAGTCAGTGCGTCATGGTAATTATAGTATGATGTTAGAAACACTGAATGAAAATACTGACTGCCTTCTAAATATACTGACAGACATTGCTTAAAATACTGACAAGAAAATGTATGGGTAAAGATATCTGTGATATGAGAATATTTATTTTTACCCCAGAAATTATATTTTGCTGAAACATCAAGTATGGATCAGTCCCCAAAATTGGGGTGAAACGATTATTATATTGATGCATTTATACTTTTGCTGTAATAATACACATATTGATATACTAGTGGCAGAAAATTTGTCTTGTTGGCTTGTTATTCTTTAAAGTGAGAACTTGTCTGATTCAGCTTGTCTTGTCATACCCCCATCTTAGTTGAAACAAAAAGGTTCTGACAACACTTACTCGTCACATACAAACTAGCAACAAGTGACAAGGTTCTTAATATTAACACCACCCTCCTGCCTCAACAGTTCCATGGTAATTATTTTATTACAACAGCTTGTTTACCATAAAGTAGTCAGAGTTTCCTCTGACCCTTGCCACCCCATTTTTAATATTTGGACATTTATATTGGGGTGAAGGATTAGAGCCAGTTGCCATTTTGAAAAAAAATGGATTTGCAGACTCCATACAGTGTCATCATAGGGTATCCAATTACTGTCCTGACACCCTTACATCAGCCTTACCTTAGGGTATCCAATTACTGTCCTGACACCCTTATATCAGCCTTACCTGCATGAACTCAATGGGAAGATGTTTTATTTCTCAGAAATTATGAGCATAGCAATCTCTAAGTCTTTAATCTCCTGACTTACAAGATGAAACTATAAAGTTGATGAGGTTTGACCTGGAACTCACTATGTTAGTCACATGACATAAATAGTTGTTAAACTAAATTTGATTGGCACATTGTGCCCTTAAACAAGCATTATTTTGTAATTTGAACGTGCATCATGGAAGTTGTTGGAATGCATGTTTAAAATATGGGCTACCTAGAAAACCCATAATGGCTGTTTCCCAGCATGGTTCATTTTGCTGATGATAGTTATGATGACATTACAGTGGTTCCCATCTTATACAGCCATCCCTTCTACACATTGAAAGAAGTGGCCTTATAATTCTAGTGGCTTAGAAATATATGTAATGTATGTGGTAAGAAAGTTAGTTACATTAATGCATTTAATATCTTTGTTTAAAAGTAATATTAATTGTTAAAGGTTTTTCTTGTTATAATAATAGACTTATTTCAACTGAATATATATTAATAGCTCTTATTCTTGGAGTCAGCATATATGCCAGTAAGTATTGTTCTAATTACACATTACAAAAACTATTAAAACATGACATTTAAATTTTGGTGCATACATAATTCTCTTTCCATTGCTCCATTTTCCCACTGCTGCTGAGTAAACTCTTTATGAGTTACGATTACAGCATAACCGACTTTTGATCCGGAAATCAGATTCTACCGGATAGTATGAACTTATGAATCGGACAAGGCAGGAATGACTGATTCAGATAATAAAAATAATAAAGTTGAATTTCTATAAGGCATTTCATGGTTGCAATGGAGTTACTGATCATAGCGCTTAAAATTACCCCTGTTAGTTCCAGTGCGCATGCCTACAAAATATTTCCAGTTCTGGATAGTTCAGAATCTTAGCTGTACTGCAGATCATTATGGTTAAACCAAGGAATAAATGAAATCTAACATATTTTGCATTTTGCTATAGTCCTGCCATATCCTTACCCTTTTGACATCGGTGTGATGTGCAAAACGTGTGTAATACGGTTTAAAAAGTTAATTTGAAAAACCTTTTAATTTAGCATTTCCGATTAATCAAATATTATCTGGAATTGGAAAAATTTCATGCCGGAAATCGGTAGAAAATGCTAATCGGTTATACCCTAGTTACAATATTTTTTATTCGAGTCTTTTCTACATAAAATTGTACAGCAGTTTTCCCCACCCAATGTTGTGGAGTAGAATAACCAACTTCTAAAATATTATTCTTCATTTATAAGAAAACATGTTAGTGATTAGTAATGATTTATTTGGATGTTGCTAACTGTATGCAATTAAATTATGCAAACAAAACTATTGTAGAGTGGACAAAATACCTTCTTTGAGATAAATGTGTTGTCAACTGATTTTTTGGTCTTTGGTACCCAGGTTTGTTCAAGGTTAGTTTCTGTGTGTGTGTGTGTGTGTGTGTGTGTGTGTGTGTGTGTGTGTGTGTGTATGTGTGTGTGTGTGTGTGTGTGTGTTAATGCACAAAACCTGTTTGAAGGCTATGCTGACCCTGTTATGATCTTGACAATTATGTCCGGTTGTAATCATCAAAGAGAAGAACTCGACAGATGTGTGAGGCCCTAAGCCTCTATCCTAACATTGTTGAGCCTTATTAACATAGATGAATAACAAAACTTTAGAAACATTAATTTGGTTACTAGAAAACTGACAGTCTGGTTTTAGATAGTTGATTGAATCTTTCCAGGAACATCTAACTGTTGTGAAGAACCAAATCAGCAATCTTGGAGAGGACATGGGAAGACTGGCAGCTCTTCGAACCATTAATTGTCGCCACAACAAACTGACTGACAAGGGGATCCCTGATGATGTCTTTCATCTTGAAGATCTCTCTGTTGTGGTAATTTTAAACCATCCGTCTACTGTTATTGTGTTATTCAGTCCATTTGGAAATCATACTGAATGCTAAATTTCATAAAATATTCAGAAAACAATATTGAATTTTAATTTGAAATAAAGTAATTTTTTTAATAAATAAAAACCTGTTTTCCCAAATTTTACCAGGAGACCATTTTAAATTCCCCACAAAAAGTGAGATATCACTTTTTCTTCAAGACAAAATAAAGGGACACATGAAAGACCATTATGAAGGCTGGATATATTTCAGTAAATGCAAAATACATCTTGTAGTTTTAGTAATATTAATGATGATTAGTGTAGTAGTTAAAGTTACACTTAATTCTGTATATTTATTAGACCAGATAGATAAGAGTTTCATTTGTTCATGTCCATTTTATGAGTTAAATTATAAATTGTTACTGGATATTATTTTTCTTGGTCTTCTCCCACAACTTCGTATATGGTTTTTAGAGCCAATTTTAGAATAGAGTGAAGTGACAGTTTTAGCAAGGCAGGAAGTCACAGTTTTAGCATGGCAGGAAGTGACAGTTTTAGCATGGCAGGAAGTGACAGTTTTAGCATGGCAGGAAGTGACAGTTTTAACATGGCAGGAAGTGACAGTTTTAGCATGGCAGGAAGTGACAGTTTTAGAGTGGTATTAAGTGACATTTCCACACAGATAACTTGATTCATGATCCAGAACCAGTTTCAGGTGGAAGAGATGTTTAGTGCAACTGCCAATTTACTCATCTGCAATGAATTCATCTTGCTAGATGGAATAACAGTGGATGTCTATGATGTTTCTTTGCAAAAAATAAACTTCTTGTATTGATGCTTGTAATTTCTGAAGTTGTTTCTCATTTAAAATAGTTATGTTTAATTTTTGAGGAAATGAATCTACCATATTAATTGAATTCATCATTGTAACTGCTCACAGTGATAGCCATGTGTGATAAATCAGTGATGGTCATGTCTGATAAATATTGTTTGACTTGTATCTTCAAATTGCTAAAATATTGTTAAGAAACATTTTATCTCCACGGAGACAAAAGATGGCAAATCCAATATGTCTTGCTTCATTTCCATTTTAGAAAGCATCTTATTTTCAAGTATTATGTACAGTTTAGTTTCTTGAATTGTTTAAAAATAATATCTTATTGATCTCCAAGGGTTCCAGTTTAAAGTTTATATTTGTAGGACTTTAGCCACAATGAACTGAGTGAAGTTCCCACTGAGCTTGAAAATGCTAAAGGTGTAATTGTCCTGAATCTAAGTAACAATAAGTAAGTATTTCCAACATCTTTATGCCTTAACATTTAAATAGTTTTTACATTTACATTCATCTTCTTTTACAAAGTCTTACACTAAGTAATAGAAAAGAGTGAAAACCAACAAGTTTTCTAAAATTCAACAAATAAGTTATTTCTCTAAAATACAGAGTGAAAATTTAAAATGAACTTACAGATTGTGAATTAAATCCCAAATAATCCTTAAAGTTTGATCACAAGTCCAGGTATATGAAGTTCCAGCTGTATTCCATTGGTATGTTGAATAAGTGCTGATATTAAATGTATGGATGTGTCTGTAGTCTCAAACATGCTAATATGCCTGTGGCATATTTTAGTGAATCAAAAATATAATCCAAGATATTCTTGTTTGAATTCACTATAATTCCATATTAATATCTGTGCAGGAATGTTATTGAGCACTTTGTAATTCCAGTGAATAATAATAATAAAATAATAAATCCAAATGAAAAACTGAACAAAACAAAATAAATGGTTCTGCTTTAGATGCTAGGGCAAAAATGAGTAAAACAAAGATTATTTCCCCATCTACTTGACTTTCGTTGCTATTACCATTTTCTTAAAATATGGAATTTTCCATTTTAGAAGGTTATAAGGTCAGAATCAAGACTATCCTTTAACTCAAATTCAGATAAACATGTATATATTAATAATTTGAATATTTAATCAACACTTATTGAGAAATATTAGCTAATGTATTATGTTGTTAATAAATGTCACTGGTCAGGTATTCTATGAACTTGATTTTGAACAAAGATACAAAATACAAATGTATATAACATAAAATCATGAATAAAGGCAATCAGATAATACAAGTTAATATAAATAACACTTCATCTTTTAACATACAAGTATTTTTGACATTTGTGTGTAGCCTTATTGATAAGCATTTTAGTAATTTTTGACATTTATTTTTATTCCCATCCTTTAACATATAGAATTTGTTGCATTTTAGGCATGTTACAAGTTTATGCACTTTAAGTAAGTAACAGAAAAGAGTGAAAAGTGACAACCTTTATAAAATTCAACAATTAATTTATTTTCATAGAATACTCAAGTGAAAAAGAACTTAACAGTATTGCAAATTAAATGCCAAAATAATCCTAGAACTACAGACCCAAGTCTGATAATTTAAAGTCCTGAATAAAATTAAGTAGAATTTCCGAATTAAATCCAGAACTGAAGGTGATGATGTGTCTGTGGTAGCCAACAGTCTTTTGTTAAATCACAGTTATGTCATTCCAGGTTTGAATTGACTATAAATTCCAGTGCATGTCTTTATCCAAGAATTTTATCAGGGCACATTTGTATTTCCAGAGAAAACAAACACTTAAATTCAGTAATTTGAAGAAGTACATTCCAGCCCAACAGGACACAACATATAATACAACTTGAATGTAATAGATAGTAAAGTACAACTGAGAACAGGACACAACATATAATACAACTTGAATGTAATAGATAGTAAAGTACAACTGAGAACAGGACACAACATATAATACAACTTGAATGTAATAGATAGTAAAGTACAACTGAGAACAGGACACAACATATAATACAACTTGAATGTAATAGATAGTAAAGTACAACTGAGAACAGGACACAACATATAATACAACTTGAATGTAATAGATAGTAAAGTACAACTGAGAACAGGACACAACATATAATACAACTTGAATGTAATAGATAGTAAAGTACAACTGAGAACAGGACACAACATATAATACAACTTGAATGTAATAGATAGTAAAGTACAACTGAGAACAGGACACAACATATAATACAACTTGAATGTAATAGATAGTAAAGTACAACTGAGAACAGGACACAACATATAATACAACTTGAATGTAATAGATAGTAAAGTACAACTGAGAACAGGACACAACATATAATACAACTTGAATGTAATAGATAGTAAAGTACAACTGAGAACAGGACACAACATATAATACAACTTGAATGTAATAGATAGTAAAGTACAACTGAGAACAGGACACAACATATAATACAACTTGAATGTAATAGATAGTAAAGTACAACTGAGAACAGGACACAACATATAATACAACTTGAATGTAATAGATAGTAAAGTACAACTGAGAACAGGACACAACATATAATACAACTTGAATGTAATAGATAGTAAAGTACAACTGAGAATTGCTCTAAGTTAAAAGATTATAAAGTTCTCTACTTGACCTCAGGTCACAATCAGCATTTTCTAACAAAAACTATTTTACCTAATGGAAATTTCAAAATCTAGACACAGACCAAAATATTTTCCATATAATCCTGATATTAAGCCCATACACATAGAGGATATTTTAGCTGTGTATTGTTTACAAAATAAAAGTAAATTCAGATGAGAAATTAATTCAGTTTTGGACAAGGTAAAGTCTCCAAAGTTACATTAAAATAGGATGTAATGAAATAAAAAAATAAAAATAATTAACAAACAATGCAATATACATATACATGACACTTTCCCTCACAAAAGAAAGAAAGATTTACTCAATAGGGCTTTTCTTTTGTTATTAGTCAAATAACTATGTGATAAAATAAATTACATTTGAAATCTTATGAATGACACAAAATGTACATGAACAATATATTTTTATACTCATTAAAATAGCATGTATTGAAATGAATGAAGTATCTGACAAACAGTGCAAATTAAATACACACAAGAAGTATCTCAATTCTTTGAAAGCATCTGACAACATCTAATAACATAAACAAGTTTATCTTAAAGTTAAGTCTCTGAAAATAGCTGGCTTTAAAATTAAAGTGCATAAAATAAAATGTGTAGCAAGTATGACTTGCTAAATTTCAGCATTCATTATCCAATTTGTGTTGACTTATCACCAACAAGCCTAAGTTAAATGTATGCTAGACACTCCATTCTTGGAAACATTGTTATCTCCTTAATGTCTTCTTAAAATATTTTTCAAAAGATTTTGCATTCTTAACTTAAAGGATACATTGTAAGTTTAATGTCGTAAAAATGCTATGTACCAAAGAGAAGCCATTACTGGTATAATTAAGGTAAGGATGTATTGGCGCAAACATGGACCAGTGGTGGAAAATGGTTTATTTACGAGTCGATTCCAGCTGTTTGCTCGCTTCATCTTGATCATGTAAGAACAGTGTTCAGAGTTTGTCAGGGTGATCTCCCTGAGCACTAGAATAAGAAAGAATCAAATTAAAAATTTTAAGTTCAAAGGACTGTACATGGCTTTGTATGAAAAATATATATTAAAAAATTGGGAAAAAAATGAATATTTTAGGAAAGTTAAATTCTTTATAAAAATGAGTCTTCAATTGTCATATTAAAGCCTCATTCAGTTTTTAAATTGTGTAAGCAAGATTACAAAGTTATCACTCAGATTAATTTCACGTAAAAATTTACAAATGTCATTTTGTTGTTGTTTCATGTAAAATGTACAAATGTCAATTTATCATTTCATGTAAAATGTACAACAAATATTTTGTTGTTTCATGTAAAATGTTGTACAAATGTCATTTTGTTGTTTCATGTAAAATGTTGTACAAATGTCATTTTGTTGTTTTATGTAAAATGTTGTACAGATGTCAATTTGTTGTCATTTCATGTAAAATGTTTACAGATGTCAGTTGTCATTTTATGTAAAATGTTTACAGATGTCAGTTTGTTGTCATTTCAGCATTGAGATGATTCCCAATCAGTTGTTCATCAATCTTCTGGAACTCACCTACTTGGATCTGAGTGGCAACAACTTAGGTAGGCATAGATCTGAGTGGCAATTTGGATCTGAGTGGCATTAGCTTAGGTAGGCAAAATAAAAAATTTGATTTGAGTGGCAGCAGCTTAGATAATCATAATATTACACCTACCTGAATATGAGTGGCAGCAGCTTAGATAATCATAATAATACACCTACCTGAATATGAGTGGCAGCAGCTTAGGTAGGCATAATGACTTTGACTTTATACTCTGTACTATTAATATCTTTTATATAAAAAAGAGCCCAGTGGAAAGGAAACAAATCTATAATATCAGATTTGAAAATATTAAAATGGATGAATAATGTTCTCTATCTTATGTAAAACTAATCACTAATTTCTCTGTGTTCTTGATGTATGCTGTATTTTTCACATATATCATTACTCCACGTAGTATTCAGTATTCACATATTACATACAGATAAACAATATTCCTTTACATGCATCCCACTCTTTTTGCCTTTCAGAGACCCTACCTCCACAGATGAGACGCCTGACAAGTCTGCAAACACTGATCCTTAACAACAACCCTCTGATACATGCACAACTTAGGTAACTTATTTCACAAATGAATTATCCCACTATTGTGTGAGATGTAAACAATTCATGTAAACCTACCTTCATTTGAAATCTACAGATATGGTTATAATACCTCAGGGTATTGACCATTATCCTGTAATTTCAGCTGGCCTAAGTTCACATTTAGCTATGAAATGCCAAAATTATTATCCCACATAAATGGGAGTTAGAATAGAGTGCTACCATCTTGGATATATACTTGGTGCCATCATTACTTTAGTTTGCTAACTTTTCCTTTTGGCTTTTTGAAATAAAGAAATTACCACTTTAACTGTAAAAAAAGTTCCACAACCTCAGATAAGTTGTGGCATCATGGAAGGGGGATATGAGACAAAACAAAGCCCCATCCATAACTTTAACCTACATTGACCAAATGACTTGGTTTTGTGCCCTGGTTGAATAAGGCCTTATCAGTGTTTCCTGTTTATGCACAGTTATGCATCAGGGACGCACACTGGAGAAAATTGACGCACATAATTTTTTGCCATGCTTTTTTTTTTACGCAAAGGATTTGCAAAATAGAATCAGAATTTATTTAATATCCAATGCTTTGCATTATAGATGACATTGTGTATACTTCGTCTATACATCATTAGGGATGGCATCGTGTATGCTTCTTCTGGTTTCCTGTTTCATATCCTCTTCTGTTGCACACTGCTATACTGAGCATACAAAGCAGAGAACCAGACTACCATTAGGCAATATTATGACTGTATAGCTTCCCCTGATCTCACGAGCTCATTCGATTCTATCTAGTTCAGCAAGATGTCATCCAGATGTTTGACCTCTATTCTTGTTGCACTTAAATGTGATCTTGAGATGAAAATAGCATGCACTAAGAGTCATTAGTGAGGAAAGTGAAAGAAGCAGAACACGAAAGAGTAAATATGGATCTGATTCTAATGAAAAATGGATAAAATATTCCTTTGAGTAGAATACGGCACATTCAAGGCATTGGGATTACCAGTGTGACTTTGTGATTACGAAGACTACACAAGTGAATATTCCTTTCATGACAGTGTTTGAGAATTTTTAAAAATCTGCCCTTGATCACCACAAAATATCTTTTGAACACATTATTACCTAAAACATTCTTTCAGAACAAAAGAAATAAATAAACTTGCAGGGACATCCATTATTTGGATTAAAAAGTCAGGTGGTTGTTGCAGATTTTGTTAACTTTGTTGCAACAAAAAAGAGGTCTAAAAGTTCATGTGTAACTTGTTAAAGAGAAGATGAATCATTAGCCTCTTTGATTTTTGGATAAATGTTTTTTAACTTTTAGGATGAAGTACAATGAAGCCGATGATAGTACACATTTTATGACAGGCAATAAATTAACTGATGTTTTGTTATAAAGATGTATATATATATATATATATATATATGAAGTTTTGTATTGGCTTATATGTAATGTGTTAGTTTATAATATTGCTACAAAAAATTATAAAGAGGCTGTAAAAAGTATGATACTCTGGGGGATACACTGGCCTTATTTTGAGTCACTGTTTAGAGCATTGCTGACTCATCTCTCTTATAAAAACTGTTCAGCCACTGCAGACAGAAGTAGTCAAATATGTACTTTTGCAGTGCATGTGAACTATCTATAATTCTATCAGTCATGATGGTTCAGTTTCAGTCATGATGGTCCCTGCTTTCATTGCACGCTGAGTACAGACGTAACATTAATGGTCAGTCATTTGTCATTAATCCCTGTCATTATTAGACCAAACACCTCAAGGTCACCTATGGAACCCAGTAAGGGCTTTAAAGGGGCACATGAAACCCTTCACCTCAGGGACACAAATAGGACCCATTTAAAGGTTTTGTTTGGGTTTTTTGAATTGGCACATGAAATGAACTGAGCCACTGTTTGTACCATTGATAGGTTGATATCTCAGTCCAGCTCATGGGATTAAATCAGTCACCATGTAAAATCTAACTGCTACTTAACACAAATTATACATATGGGAGGATAGAGGGCAGAAATGGTTTTCTGTGAATTTTACCTCTGTGATGTTTCATCCTGAAAGTCTTAGCATGGAGGGACCTATAGTACTAGTGCAGCCTGCTACCTTCCCATTAAGTAGCTTCTAGTTGATATTGCCTTTCAACTTCTGATGGATTGGTGGAGGGAGGGGGGTTCAGCCAGCCATGTCTGGGCATATAGAGTCAGCCTGTATAATAGTCTGGAAGCTGTCTTACCTACCCCGATGGATAAGAATGGACAATCTCCAGGGTAAGGGGGATGTAACTCCAAACACCTCCATAAGTATTAAGAGTGGGTTACATATTCAAAGTTTTGGAGTAAAAATATTTCATTGCTGATACCTGATACATTCATTCTACTAGCACAATATGGATTCCACTTCAGTAGTAACGGAAGTGGACTGGATTATTTTGCTATAGTATTGTAGCTGTATTATTTTCAATTTATGTGCAGCTTGTATTTTTACTGCAAAAGTAGCCACATTAGCATATTGCAGTGAAAAATAAAAGAGTTGAGTTTAGTGAAGGCATGTCTATTAGAGAAAGAGAGATGGATAAATTAACCTTTAGGATTTTCCTTTGTCCCATGCTTCCTGATTGTTTTATACATGAATTTTACATTTGACCTGAATTTAATGTAAATACATTCCATCCTGTGCATTTCATTCTCAGAAATTTTACCTTGATCGTCAGACACCATAAAATAACCTTTGACATTTATCCTGTTTGTAGGTCATACCCATGCTCTTGTGTTGACCTGCTATTCAGTTTAATTAAATATGCATATAAGTGCCATGGCTCATAATGCTGACTTTGAAAGTAAACATGGTTATCAGAAATGGAAAGATGACACTCAGCATTTCATAAAAATTGATCAGTGATAATTTGTGTATTACCTTGTCAGTAGTGATATACAGATTATGTGGTATCAAGTAAGACTTGTCTTAATCCAATATCAGTAGATTATGCCATATCAAGTAAAACTTGTCCTAACACAGTATCAATAGATTATGCTTTATCAAGTAAAACTTGTCCTAACCCATTATCAGTAGATTATGCTGTATCAGGTAAAACTTGTCCTAACCCATTATCAGTAGATTATGCTTTATCAAGTAAAACTTGTCCTAACCCATTATCAGTAGATTATGCTGTATCAGGTAAAACTTGTCCTAACCCATTATCAGTAGATTATGCTGTATCAGGTAAAACTTGTCCTAACCCATTATCAGTAGATTAAGCTTTATCAAGTAAAACTTGTCCTAACCCATTATCAGTAGATTATGCTTTATCAAGTAAAACTTGTCCTAACCCATTATCAGTAGATTATGCTTTATCAAGTAAAACTTGTCCTAACCCATTATCAGTAGATTATGCTTTATCAAGTAAAACTTGTCCTAACCCATTATCAGTAGATTATGCTGTATCAGGTAAAACTTGTCCTAACCCATTATCAGTAGATTATGCTTTATCAAGTAAAACTTGTCCTAACCCAGTATCAAAAGATTATGCTTTATCAAGTAAAACTTGTCCTAACCCATTATTAGTAATGAAAGATGTTTCTATGATGGTTTATAAAGACAGCATTTCAATATATGTGATTTCCATATGGTCTGTTCTTGATATTTTCTGTTACAATTATGTTTCTTTTTTTTGGAAAGTTCAGGATCAAATTTTGAATCTTAGAAGGTTCCAACTATGACCCTTCTAATTTTGACTGTCTGCCGCCTAGCTGAACCTTCACATTTATATTTGTTTGAACAGCAGCTGATTCATGTACTGACATATTTAGTAAAGGGTTTTAAATTCCTGGAAACAGAAATGCTGATCCCTACCAGCTGTATTTGGTAAATCCGATCAGAATCTTTCTGATAAATCTTTCCACTAAAGAGCTTTATATCAGATTAGAAGATTTACATTACCTAACAGAATAATGCAGTTTTCTTGTGTTCAAATAGGTAAAAGTGTATTGACAGCAAATACTTGGCTTGTTAGCATTTTGAAACCTGAATGTCCACTTTTCTCTTTTTGTTAGTGCTGACATATCTTCTAATTACTTTATTGTGGAGGAGTTGTATGGAACTGCTGTTACACTTCTGTAGAGATTCACACGGCTCTGTTTTGGGATCTGTCAGATTGATATCCAGCAGAGGGTTGCCTTCACTTCCACTAAAATATTAATTGTTAGAAAGTGATGACTGATGTGCTATGGATGTTACCCTCCCCTCTGCTGGGGTATGTAGTTACCCCCTTTCATTGACTCATTTTGTTACTGTTGTAATTCATCAGAGGGAATTTATGTTTGTTGATACATTTACTCGTCTAATGCAGATTAGTTTTAAAAATGTATCAACCACATCAATTCCTTCTCAGGAATTACAATAACAAAACTGGTCAGGGACCAGGGGTGACTAGATCACCCAAGCAGATGGGAGGGTATCTTCCACATCCTTTCAGTCTTCACTTTCTAATACTAATTAAAATCCATTTTGCTAAGGACTGAAACCAAAAACTTTATAAGGGCTATTTACTACACATATAATTCTGTTCAGGGATGGATTGGTGTAAGAACTTTATAAGGGCTATTTACTACACATATAATTCTGTTCAGGGATGGATTGGTGTAAGAACTTTATAAGGGCTATTTACTACACATATAATTCTGTTCAGGGATGGATTGGTGTAAGAACTTTATAAGGGCTATTTACTACACATAATTCTGTTCAGGGATGAATTGGTGTAAGAACTTTATAAGGGCTATTTACTACACATATAATTCTGTACAGGGATGGATTGGTGAAAGAACTTTATAAGGGCTATTTACTACACATATAATTCTGTTCAGGGATGGATTGGTGTAAGAACTTCCTACAGTTGTGACTTGAAAATTGTGATTTTCACCATTCCATCAGAGAAGAATGAATTGTAAATGTATTCAATAGCCAATGTATGTGTATAATCATCATTGCAAGATGGACTTTCCACTGGAGCTGCATTATCATTCCATTTACAGAGGTCCTTTCTGATAATAATTGCATTTGAAAGCCTGGTAACCTTAAAGTTGTTGATTGTTTTTTTTTCTTTTAAATCTACAGTGGCTTCAGGAATCCATTAAGTAATCTGCTTCTTTAAAAAGACTTTTGTTTTTCTTCTCCTATCCAGCCTTCTGAGCTGCAACACTTTTTGGTCCTTCATGCAGGCTGGATATTTTCTCTGCAACATTCCCTTTATTTATACAGTGGCTGCAGATTACCTGTGAATCTGTCATGGATTACTGCTATTGTTGTTCTAGATTTTTGCATTGAGTTTGGCATATATTGAGATAGCATTTTTTAGAAAACATCAGATGGGTTCAGATCTCATTCTGCATTGTGCATTGTTACTGTGACCAGCATACTAAAAATGAATGATATTGTCGAAGCATTGTATGTTGTGGAGACCATCCTTTAGGACTTAATGATCAAGAGTAGAAATTTTAATGAAAGCAGCATCAAATACATAAGTCATTATATTCTTCTGCTGATTAGGTAGGAAGGCTTGATGAATGAGAGTATACACTTAATTAAAACAGTAGTTACCTTTTAAAAAATATCAAAAGCTTTTCTGCATGATTATATATGTTGACTATTTCTCTTCTTATCTATTTCCTTCATCAATTTTGAATCACTCTAGCCGGTAGTCAGTGATTCACCCCAGGTAACATTGTACGCCTGTACAACAAATAAAGTATAAAATAGATTAATGGCAAAACCAAGTTATTTTTAGCCTTATTCTGTGACACCTTCATCAATACCTCAGGTAAGAATTTGCACAGAGTTAACAAATAGTTAATTTAAGTTTTTAATTGGAATAAGAAATTGGTATTTTTTTTTTCAAATGAGATTATGTATAACATATACTCAGCAGACAATAAACTTGTTGTTTGACATCTAAACTGTACAATATTTTTTCAAAGTTGTTTATTCAAATGTGAACTTCTTGATTCAAATATTAAACACCATAAACTTTTTTTTAAAAAAATGAATGAAATGATCAGAAACCTTTCAGCTTGATGATAAATGGTGATGTCTTTATTTCTTATTTTATTATTTTGATGATTGATTTAAAAACTCGCACCAAATTAATCACCATTTATAACATATGCTTAGGAAACAACACTTTAGTCATGGGGGGCATATCTTTATTACAACTTGGTACTAGGGGTAAAATGGTTCATTGATCAGGGTTCCTGCAGGTCATGGAATCCTGGAAAAGTTTTGGAATTTAAAAAATAAATTTCAAGGGCCTTGAAAAGTTATGGAATTTATGAAAACCTTGCAAAGTTTTGGAAAAGTCATGGAATTTGTGACAATGGGGTTTAAGAAATTGCTTACTTCAAATTTCAATAAATGGTTTCAATTCATATAATAAGAGTAAGTTCCCCTAATGGAAGTATCACATGATTTCTGGTGTAGTTCACTAAATAAAAGAAAGCAACTGGAAAGTAATGTTTTGTTAATATTGTAAATAGGAATACATACAAAGACTACATAGAATTATTTCCTTTTTCTTTTGAATACAAATTACCTTGATCATTGGATTATGACATGAAGTACTACATAAAGTCAAAGTGTGCTAGCCCAGGTAAATTTAAAATGTACATATTAAAAGTATTTGTTGTTAACTTTTTCTTTTTTTAGATTGAAAGATGTCATTCTTTATATTCATTTACTTGACAATGCAAGATAATGCGGTCCTTGAGTTTAATGAAATGGCCCTGGAAAAGTTTTGGAAAAGTCATGGAATTTGTTTTTGTTAAGTCTGCAGGAACCCTGATTGATTTACTGATGCATCAATACTTTTGGCCTACATTTATCGATACAAGAGCTGGAGAATGAATGCAAAATGATAATTACCCTATACAAGTTAATTTAATAATCATTAGTCGTGGATAATTATTGGTTGTTTCCCTTTTTTGTTTTTTACGGTTAGAACTCATCTGAAACAGATGTTTCAGGCACATGCACTTATTTTTGTCAGTAAAAGAAACCCTAACTTTTGACAACATCCATGTGCCATCTACAAAAAAAAAAAGGTGATATGGTTCATCATGTCCCTCAATTCCATATCTCCAATTCCATGCTAATTATGTTATCAATTCCATATCTCCAATTCCATGCTAATTATGTTATCAATTCCATATCTCCAATTCCATGCTAATTATGTTATCAATTCCATATCTCCAATTCCATGCTAATTATGTTATCAATTCCATATCTCCAATTCCATGCTAATTATGTTATCAATTCCATATTTCCAATTCCATGCTAATTATGTTATCAATTCCATATCTCCAATTCCATGCTAATTATGTTATCAATTCCATATCTCCAATTCCATGCTAATTATGTTATCAATTCCATATCTCCAATTCCATGCTAATTATGTTATCAATTCCATATCTCCAATTCCATGCTAATTATGTTATCAATTCCATATCTCCAATTCCATGCTAATTATGTTATCCCGACTATATTCAGGATAAATGAAAATAAGTTCCACAGCTATAATGAAGTATTTCACTCATTATTTAACCTCATATAACTTCTTTTATTCAAAGTTATTTTATGGATTTGTATCTTGATGGCTACACTTCTGTTGTGTCCTGTGCCATTTGTTACAATGAATTCTGTTGTGTCCTGTAAGTACCATTTGTTTCAATGAATTCTGTTGTGTCCTGTAAGTGCCATTTGTTACAATGAATTCTGTTGTGTCCTGTAAGTGCCATTTGTTACAATGAATTCTGTTGTGTCCTGTAAGTGCCATTTGTTACAATGAATTCTGTTGTGTCCTGTAAGTGCCATTTTTTACAATGAATTCTGTTGTGTCCTGTAAATGCCAGTTGTTACAATGAATTCTGTTGTGTCCTGTAAATGCCAGTTGTTACAATGAATTCTGTTGTGTCCTGTAAGTGCCATTTGTTACAATGAATTCTGTTGTCTCCTGTAAGTGCCATTTGTTACAATGAATTCTGTTGTGTCCTGTAAGTGCCATTTGTTACAATGAATTCTGTTGTGTCCTGTAAGTGCCATTTGTTACAATGAATTCTGTTGTGTCCTGTAAGTGCCATTTGTTACAATGAATTCTCTTGTGTCCTGTAAATGCCAGTTGTTACAATGAATTATGTTGGGTCCTGTAAATGCCAGTTGTTACAATGAATTCTGTTGTGTCCTGTAAGTACCATTTGTTACAATGAATTCTGTTGTGTCCTGTAAGTGCCATTTGTTACAATGAATTCTGTTGTCCTGTAAGTGCCATTTGTTACAATGAATTCTGTTGTGTCCTGTAAGTGCCATTTGTTACAATGAATTCTGTTGTGTCCTGTAAGTGCCATTTGTTACAATGAATTCTGATTGTGGTTATTATTCCATGGCAAATGATAACCACCAAGAGAACTTAAAATAGCTATTCCATGCACAACATAGAAGATGAATGTGCAGGCAGAATGCTGATGATGCTCTTACTGAGAAATAAATTATTTAATCCATGAATGAATGTGCTGATTGGATGAACAAAATTAGAATAGAATCAGTGAGATTTTAAACCACATGAGTTTGTCACCTATTGTTAATTTCTTTTATATTTTTAATAGACAAGTAGTAAGTGTTGTCAGTAGAATTCTTTCATAAAAAAAAAACAAGTTCTTGTGGGTGTGGCAGTAATTTTGCATCAGCAGGTAGTACTGTGTGATAGATTTTGTTGGTGTTCATCCCTTCTCCCACACCTGGTTTGTTCCAGATAAGATGTTCCTTGCATAAGGAAATTGCACTATTTTTTCTGTTTCCATATTTAAAGTGAAGACATGATAAGATGCTTTTAAAGCAATCATGCAGAGCAAACAACAGTTGTTAAGCTCAGTCATGCATCCGATGAGTTGAATTAAAATGACTGAAAATTTATCCTTTCATGGATGGCATATAAATAGATGCTAAGTGTCTGTAATCAGCATACAGGAAATAGAACCGGTATGCCTACACAAATGAAAGGGCACCACCTACCACTGACATACCTAAGGATGGACCATCAAGTTGACAATTGTATCAATCATGTATCATGTAGGCTGTGTATAACAATCTTATCAGTAGGTGTAGTACAGGTTTATTGCTTCACCCTTGATTGATATATTTTCTGAGCTGTTTGAAATGGGAAACTCTCTTCAGTTACCTCAAAGTACAAGGTTTTAAAAACTTCATCGGTTTTGATGAGACATGTTATATGCTATTAGCTAATGTCTTCCACCCTTCATTCCAGACAACTGCCTGCTCTGGTTTCCCTCCAAACACTTCACATGAGAAACACTCAGAGAACACTGGCCAACTTTCCATCTGGTTTGGACTCACTTACCAATCTACAAGGTAAGTAGACAGACACACTTACCAAGCTGTGGTAAATAGACACACTTACCAATCTATGTGGTAAATAGACACACCAATCTATGTGGTAAATAGACACACCAATCTATGTGGTAAATAGGCACTTATCAATCTATAAGGTAAATAGACACACTTACCAATCTATGTAGTAAATAGACACTCTTACCAATCTATGCAGTAAATAGACACACTGACCAATCTGCAGGGTAAATAGACACACTTATCAATCTTCAAGGTAAATAGACACACTTATCAATCTACAAGGTAAATAGACACACTTATCAATCTGCAAAGTAAATAGACACACTTATTATACTTCAAGGTAAATAGATTCAGACCTGCCAACCCTTCCAATTTTGCCATAATACTTACAAAATTACCCTTAAAATAGTCTTACAGAATACAGGGAAGAACTGTGGAATTGTTGTGGTAAATTCCAGATAATAGGCTCATCTATAACTGATTTGAATCCGGGTTTCACATTATCTTTAGTGGAATTAGAGAGCCAGACTAGCTTTATAGTTGTTTCTCAGATGCTTTAGACTGCACATAATTTTTTCTAGACAAAACATCTGCATGATCCAATTGTTAATTTAAGAACTTTTTAAAATAGTGTCCAGCTACCAATGCATGTTAAACAAGAAACAAAAACAATAAGCCTCATAAGATAGTTTTGATAATAAGTTCAAAGAATAAAAATGAATATTCATATTGTACTGGATAAAAGTGGGAAGGGACACAATTGCATTTACTGGACATCACATTAATTTCATCAAAATTCGGAACTCTAGAACTTTTTTGTGATTCTGATGTTCTATATAAATACAGTAAGCTAACTGTCTAAGGGGTATGCATTTAGTTAGATTATACCATTAATCAAATGCTGAAATGTGATTGGTCAGTTATTATGCAATAAACAGGTGTGTGGAGTGGTAGTAAGCTTAATTACGACTGTGATAAAGATGAAGAAAAAGAAAAATTTTGTTTGGAAAGATAATTATTAAGGTTACAAGTTATGATCATCAACAATAAACAATTTTTAATCATCTTATAAGTTGTTTTCATGGAATGTAATTGGTATTTGACATTGTTTTCATGGAATATAATTGGTGTCTGACATTGTTTTCATGGAATATAATTGGTGTCTGACGTTTTTATGGAATGTAATTGATATCTGCTGTTTTCATGGAATGTAATTGGTGTCTGATGTTTTCATGGAAAGTAATTAATGTCTGAAATTGTTTTCATGGAATGCAATTGATGGCTGACATTGTTTTCATAGAATGTAATTGGTATCTGATGTTCATTTCATGGAATGTAATTTGGTGTCTTACATTGTTTTCATGTCATATAATTGGTATCTGACATTTTCAAGGAATATTACAGATGTCTGATGTTTTCATGGCGTCTGACATTGTTTTCTTGGAATGTAATTGGTATTTGCTGTTGTTTTCATGGAATGTGATTGGTATTTGATATTTTCAAGGAATATTATTGGTATCTGACATTTTCATGGCATCTGACATTGTTTTTATAGAATGTAATTGGTATCTGACATGTTTTCATGGAATGTATATTGGTATCTCACACTGTTTTCAACAAATGTAATTGGTGTCTGATGTTGTTTTCATCCAGTGTGCATTGAATGGAATTGGTGTATGAGATTGTTATAGAACGCAATTAGTATCTTTGTTTTCATGGAATGTAAATTGGTATCTGATGTTGTGTTCATGGAATGTGATTTTATATCTGTCATTGTTTTCATGGAATGTAAATTGGTATCTGATGTTGTGTTCATGGAATGTGATTTTATATCTGTCATTGTTTTTATGGAATGTAAATTGGTATCTGATGTTGTGTTCATGGAATGTGATTTTATATCTGTCATTGTTTTTATGGAATGGAAATTGGTATCTGATGTGTTCATGGAATGTGATTTTATATCTGTCATTGTTTTCATGGAATGTAAATTGGTATCTGATGTTGTGTTCATGGAATGTGATTTTATATCCGTCATTGTTTTTATGGAATGTAAATTGGTATCTGATGTTGTGTTCATGGAATGTGATTTTATATCTGTCATTGTTTTCATGGAATGTAAATTGGTATCTGATGTTGTGTTCATGGAATGTGATTTTATATCTGTCATTGTTTTCATGGAATGTAAATAGGTATCTGATGTTGTGTTCATGGAATGTGATTTTATATCTGTCATTGTTTTCATGGAATGTAAATTGGTATCTGATGTTGTGTTCATGGAATGTGATTTTATATCTGACTTTGTTTTCATGGAATGTAAATTGGTATCTGATGTGTTCATGGAATGTGATTTTATATCTGTCATTGTTTTCATGGAATGTAAATTGGTATCTGATGTTGTGTTCATGGAATGTGATTTTATATCTGTCATTGTTTTCATGGAATGTAAATTGGTATCTGATGTTGTGTTCATGGAATGTGATTTTATATCTGTCATTGTTTTCATGGAATGTAAATTGGTATCTGATGTTGTGTTCATGGAATGTGATTTTATATCTGTCATTGTTTTCATGGAATGTAAATTGGTATCTGATGTTGTGTTCATGGAATGTGATTTTATATCTGTCATTGTTTTCATGGAATGTAAATGGTAACTGACATAGTTTTCATCAAATGTAATTGGAATCTGACATTATTTTCATGGAATGTCATTATATCTGACTTTTCATGGAATTTAATAGGTATCTGGCATTTTTATCTGACATTGTTCTCATGGAATATAATTAGTATTTGAAGTTTTCATGGAACTGTTATTGGTATCTGACAATGTTTTGATGATATGTAATTGGTATCTGACACTGTTTTCATGGAATGTAATTTGTATCTGATATTGTTTTTATGGAATGTAATTGATATCTGACATTGTTATCTGACATTATTTTCATAGACTATAATTGCCTAGCATTATTTTCATGGAATATATATGGTATTTTACATTGTTATCTGACATTGTTTTCATGGAATGTATTTCATATCAGACATTGTTTTCAAAGAATGTAATTGATATCTGACATTGTTATCTCATTTTGTTTTCATAGAATGTAATTTTTATCTGAAGTAGTTTTCATGGAATTTATTTGGTATCTGACATTGTTTTCATAAAATGTAATTTTTATCTGACATTATTTTCATGGAATGTAATTGGTATCTTGCATTGTTTTCATGGAATATAGTTGGTGTCTGACATTGTTTTCATGGAATCTAGTTGGTGTCTGACATTGTTTTCATGGAATGTAATTGGTATGAGATTTTTTTCATGGACTGTAATTGTCATCTGAGACTGTAATCTGACATTTTTTTAATGGAATTTTATTTGTATCCAATGTTGTTTTCATTGTGTTAGACATTGTTTTCATAGAATGTAATATTTATCTGACATTGTTTTCATGGAATGTAATTTTTATCTGACATAGTTTTCATGGAATGTAATTGGTGTCTGATATTGTTTTCATTGTGTTAGACATTATTTTCATAGAATTTAATTGATATCTAATATTGTTTTTATTGAATGTAATTGGTATCTGACATTGTTTTCATGGAATGTAATTGGTATCTGACTTTATTTTCATGGAATGTAATTGGTGTCTGATATTGTTTTCATGGAATGTAATTGGTATCTGATTTTTTTTCATGGAATGTAATTGGTATCTGACATTGTTTTCATTGTAGGTAATTGGTATCTGACTTTATTTTCATGTAATGTAATTGGTGTCTGATGTTGTTTTCATGGAATGTAATTGTTATCTGATTTTTTTCATGGAATGTAATTGGTATCTGACATTGTTTTCATGGAATGTAATTGGTATCTGACTTTATTTTCATGGAATGTAATTGGTGTCTGATGTTGTTTTCATGGAATGTAATTGGTATCTGATTTTTTTTCATGGAATGTAATTGGTATCTGACATTGTTTTCATGGAATGTAATTGGTATCTGACATTGTTTTCATGGAATGTAATTGGTATCTGACATTGTTTTCATGGAATGTAATTGGTATCTGACTTTATTTTCATGGAATGTAATTGGTGTCTGATGTTGTTTTCATGGAATGTAGTTGGTATCTGATTTTTTTTCATAGAATGTAATTGGTATCTGACATTGTTTTCATGGAATGTAATTGGTATCTGATTTTTTTTTCATGGAATGTAATTGGTATCTGACTTTGTTTTCATGGATTGTAATTGGTATCTGCATCTGACATTATTTTCATGGAATTGATATCTGATTTTTTTTATGGAATGTAATTGGTATCTGACATTGTTTTCATGGACTGTAATTGGTATCTGATTTTTTTTGATGGAATGTAATTGGTATCTGACATTGTTTTCATGGAATGTAATTGGTATCTGCATCTGACATTATTTTCATTGAATTGATATCTGATTTTTTTTATGGAATGTAATTGGTATCTGACATTGTTTTCATGGAATGTAATTGGTATCTGCATCTGACATTATTTTCATTGAATTGATATCTGATTTTTTTTATGGAATGTAATTGGTATCTGACATTTTTGTCATGGAATGTAATTGGTATCAGATTTTTTTTCATGGAATGTAATTGGTATCTGACATTGTTTTCATGGAATGTAATTGGTATCTGACTTTATTTTCATGGAATGTAATTGGTATCTAACATTGTTTTCATGGAATATAATTGATATCTGACATTGTTTTCATGGAATGTAACTAGTTTCTGATGTTGTTTTCATGGAATGTAATTGGTATCTGACTTAATTAATCTTTGTGACTTCTGGGATTGCTAGAACCAACATGGATTTTTGCTCATATTTTGAAACTTGATAAATATCATTGCTGTTGAATGGCCTGGAGGGATTTTGAATACATCAAATACAGATGAATATTAGGTTCACAGAACTGTTATTGTGAAGACTTTTATTAATGTGGGTATTAATTTTTGTCATTTTGTAAAGTTCAGCTGGATGCATGTTTTACAAGTCTTAAAATGTGAAAAATGTGTCTATTCCTGAGATTAGACCTTGAAAAGAAAGCTGCTGTTTGTAATTTAAGCTTTTGTTATTAGCCATTTTATTATTCAGATCTGTTAGATGATACTGAAAAACAAGCATGATATTCTTCTCTTTGTTTAGAATTAAATATGCTTCTGAGGTCTTTTTAAACATGTTCCACAGATGTTAAAACGTTTTTCAGATCCTGTTGTATGAATTAGTGTTGTTCTTAGCATCATATGTATTTGTTTTCATTTTACACAATTAAATTATAGTTACAACAATAGTTTTAGCTTTTTAATGATAGGTACCATAGTGTTAGTTGTGAATGAAAGTATTAAGTCCTTACCTTTTGCCTAGAAAGACAGTGTATTCATTTAGAAGTAAAATGTTGATAGTAATAATAATATTGAAAGATGTTGTTCACTTTACATGTTGCAGTAATTTATCAATAATTATCTGTTGGATCAAAAATTGTTTTAATATTTTCCTTTCATAACCTTTGTGAAATTGCGTGTTTTTGCCTGTGGATTTGAGTCAGAAATAATAGTTTATTATTATATTATATCATATAATATATCATATCATATCATATCATATCATATTATATCATACAGTCAAACCTGTCACTATCTGCCACTCATGGGAAAAGGCAAAACACAGGTTCATATTTAACATTGGTTTAAACAGAATAGTTTGCACCAAATGTTAGTGGTGTTATTATTATTATTATTATTATTATTATTATTATTATTATTATTATTATTGTTATTATTATTATTATTATTATTATTATTATTATTATTATTATTATTATTATTATTATTATTATTGTTATTATTGCTACATTATCAGGATTCATTATTGTTAAAGCTACATTTCAATTCATAATCACTAACATCACATCTTATAATCATCATGGACTTTAAACTTCACACCAAACTTTGTTTGCATGTAAAAACAAGATCTAAATTAGTCCATTGCTGAACTCATCAAGGTGAAAGGACCATTAGCTTATGTGAGAAACCTATGATGAACAGAAAACCAAAAAAGCTCATGTGACTTATAAACTGAAACTTCCTTTTTGAACACATTTTGAATATTGAATGACCTTTAAACCATAATGAACAGGGATGTAATTTGTATCTCTTCCCAAACACAAACTTTTTTCTTTAGAGATAGCTTTATTTCATAAGCAAAAAATATAGAGTTATCAAACTATACCTGTCACACTGGCACAAAAGGTAATTTCAGTTTCTTCTACAATAAGACAACTACTTTTCACACAATCCAGTCATTAAATTGCTTCTACTCTTTATCCTAATGATAAAAGCTGCCTTTGAGTTAGGTATAGGTAAAACTTATTCATTCAAATGCTTTTTCATTTCCAGATATTGATCTTTCCTCCAATGACCTGACCCGTGTGCCAGAGCCTCTGTACAAACTCACTTCCCTGAAGAGGCTGAACCTCAGCAACAATCAGATTACAGAACTCTCGCTTCTTATTGGTAGGTAGTACCTGATATCAGAACACTCAGTAGTAGTAATATTGAATGTCAAGGAACAGACTTTTATTAAATAATTCTGAGGACTCTATTATTTCTTTACAATTTACTGAAAAAATTTTATAAAAGTTTTATTATCTGAAAAAGTGGCAATGAGTTTTCCAGTTAGATCTTTTAAGTTGAGAGTCTTATTACTGTAGGTACATCTGCAAGAAGGACCATGAGCACAGGACCCACAGTGTCTAAATCAATGGATTTTTAAACAATATGACTTCATCAGTTCTCTTATATATGAGATTAATCCTTTTAATTAAAATAATATAATAGTAAAAATAAATTTTTAAAAAAATAACAACTATATTTTTCTGTTATTAATATGATATTTACAAACCAAAGAAATAGGGAACACAAATATGTTAGTAGTTCCTTGTGTTTTAAACATCACTTAATGCCGTTTTAATGACTCTTCTTAAAACACTTAGTAAGAAATATAACTGTATTCATCACAATATTGCTATCTCAGCACTTGCAGTTCACACTTTTGAGATGATACACAAGAGGCTGGGAGTCTTATAATACATTCAAAACTTTACATTTCGCATGATGAAAAAAGAACGTATAAATGATAACAATGTAAAGATAGTTTCTTTCATTTTATTTTCAAATAAGTATTTTGTTTGTCTATTTAATTGTACCATGTAGAGATTGGGGGGCACATAATTATTTTGTTTCTTAAGTCTTGAGACATATAACTTCAAAAAAAAATTTCACAACAATTCTGGGACAAGAAAGAAATTTATTATATTGTGTCCCAATATATATGGTATATATATATATATATATATATATATATATATATATATATATATATATATATATATATATATATATATATATGTCCCATAATAATACCTCATTTTTTAACCCTTTTGAGTTTATATTGATTATTATAATGCTAAATAAAGAGCTTGATCAATGTTTACACTCTGCACGTTCAGAAGTATTATGATTTTTTAAAACATTAATATTTTACATCTCCTGCTACACTACTGTACTGTAATCTCTGTTTGATATATTTTATTTATGCTCTTTCTATTCCTTTCTAGGTGATTTAGAAGGTTGAAACTTCTTGGGTGATGGAAGGGATTTTTGCTAATATTTGATAGTCTCAGGGAAAATTGTAGTCTTTGCTGTTTTTAACAAATTCAGTTTAATTTGTACACCAATGGATTTCATCACTGTAGTAGGATGTAAAAAGCAACTGTCCTAAAATTGCTGTATGCACAAGTGGGGTGTTGCTGTTGGCGTAAATGGTACAACTTTTCCATCCCTATTCAATCCCTCAATTTCAATCCACTTTTTCAGGTTAAACAGGGACATTTGCGAAAGAAGGGAGGATCCTTATGTCCCTTCATTACTGTTTTGGTTAAATCCATTTACAACACAGTACACCATATTTGCTGTTCAAAAGCACAATCATAAGATATATCACACAGACATTTACATGGGGAAATTAAACACTTGAATGGCTAGGTTGAATAGAAGGGATAAATATATGTCATATCTTTTTTGGCACGTGGAATCTGCCGATTGTTTACAGAGATTACTGAATAATTTTTTCATGTAAAAAAGTTGATTTTACAGTGTAATTAAAGATTTTTATGGTGTACATACATAAATGCAGTTTTTTTGCTATAATAATATCACACTTTTGTACAGTATGTGTGGCCAGTAACCTTTAAACATATTTTTTTCCCCCAGATACTTGGACTAGTATGGAAGTGCTGAATTTATCCAGAAATAAGCTCACCTCTTTACCTGTAAGTATTACAAGTGTATGACATATTCCTCTCACTGTGTTTCTTCTGATATATACTTAATCATAGGACCTTAGGAGTAATACAGTATCTGTCATATCCATCCCCCCCACCCCTTGCTACAAATTTCTAGCTATTGTAGCTATATACTGTCTGGAGGGGCCCCGAGTGGCCAAGTGGTCTAATGCGCTCTCCATTATGGATCACTGCCATCTCACCTCTGTGTGGGTTCAAGTCTAAGATATGGCGAATGTGGATATGTGAGAAAGCTTGCCAGTAGCTTCTCAAGGGTCGTGGTTCTTTCTGAGGATTTCCCTGTTTCTTCCTCTGCCAATAATACTGGCCACCATGTATAGCCTATCGTGTGCTGACAAATGGCGTTAAGCCCCACAACAACAATATATTGTCTGGCAGTCAGACTGAGTGATCTCCTTATGAAACAAAATTTTGATGCCAAATCCCATATATGTAGTGCCAAGCTTTTTCCTGTTGATATACCTCACAATGTACTTACTTGCAATGGTCATCATCATGGTGTGGGCCATGCAACTAAATTATTGTGCTGTGCAAGTAATGTTTTTGTCATGGTTATAGTGTTTGAGGTGCTGGTTTAACGTTATTGACTTTTTTTCAGCCTCTTTAAGAACCCTTATTTTTGCTTACGGGGTCAAGCAAAAAGTTGTAGGGTTCACCCTCCCTGTTGCTTTCTGTAATGTGTGTAGGCAAAACAGTAGGTATATGTAAAGGACAGCAATTCTGATGCACAGGAAAGCTTCAGAATGTATGTCATACTTGCATCTGTAAAGACTTTTTTCAATATCACATTATTTTAAGGCTACAATCAGTCTTGATTTACCTCAGAGAATTTAGTTGTACACATGATTCTGTGAATACTTCTTAATCAGAAAAGCATTGAAACAATTGTTTTGTATCTGTAGGCATCCTTACACAAACTTGCCTCTCTCAGAAAGCTGCTTGTGAACAGTAATCAATTAGACTTTGAGGGAATCCCTGCCAGTATTGGAAAGTTACACAATCTAGAGATTTTCAGTGCTGCCAACAACAATCTTGAAATGATCCCAGAGGGACTTTTTAGGTAAGATAACTGTATTTATTATGTGCAGTTCATTATTCTTATCACAGTTTACTATGAAATACAAAAAAAGGTATATTGTGTATGTTTTAAATTTACTTTTCAAGTTTTTGGTAAAAATATGATTTAGAATCTTTCTGCTATTGCAGTAAGTTTAAACTGTAGTATTTTATGGCTCATTGGATACTTGTCAATTTTTTATGGTAATGTTACATGGCTCATTGGATACTTGTCAATTTTTTATGGTAATGTAACATGACTCATTGGATACTTGTCAATTTTTTATGGTAATGTTACATGGCTCATTGGATACTTGTCAATTTTTTATGGTAATGTAACATGACTCATTGGATACTTGTCAATTT
Organism: Potamilus streckersoni; assembly: GCA_016746295.1. NCBI lineage: Eukaryota > Metazoa > Mollusca > Bivalvia > Unionida > Unionidae > Potamilus > Potamilus streckersoni. Next base: position 222,682 of record JAEAOA010002314.1, on the reverse strand, counting down.
TTTATGGTAATGTTACATGGCTCATTGGATACTTGTCAATTTTTTATGGTAATGTAACATGACTCATTGGATACTTGTCAATTTTTTATGGTAATGTTAAATGGCTCATTGGATACTTGTCAATTTTTTATGATAATGTTACATGGCTCATTGGATTTATGTCAGATGTTTAAATGGTAATATTATGTGGCTCAGTATCCTTGTCATAAATGGCATTTCAAACTTCAAAATACATTAGCCTAAATCATTATGAAATGTAAGTGTCGTTTTGAGAATGATTATGATGCATCTTTATTGCTAGCCATAATAGTCATCAAGTAAAGTGAGCTGATATAATTTCTTTATGTCGCTTGTTTTGGATAGGTGTGGAAAACTGAAGAAATTGTTTTTGAATTCCAATCGTCTGATAACACTCCCAGATATTGTTCATCTACTTCCAGAACTAGAGGTAAGGGCGCATTATTGATTCATGTGTGTCATTGAGATTCTAAGTTACACACACCTTACCCACCTTTATAAATTAGTCATGTACTCTGGATCAAATAAACTATGATTTTCTTCTCACCTCACTAATAAAGTTGACTACTGGTATTATTAAAATCACATTTATTTTCACATTGAATAAATTACAATTAAATGTTTATTACAGAGATTTCCATTCACCTCATCACAATTTCCTGTTTATTTTTAGATTTCTTATCTCTTTTCAAACAACTTTGAATCAAAATTTTATTAACTAGAGCTTTGAAAACTCAAAAGCACTGTGGACTCAAACTTTATTTGAGGTTTCATATTTTCAAGGTATACTCAACATCCACTTGCTCTTTGTTATCCATGCTAGTGCAAGGATTGCCATTTGCACTCACAGGGAATGTACGTATATTTTTCAAAACCATGTATTGATCTTAATTTGCAAGATACTGTCATATAATAACCTGGATATAATACAATCTTGGCTATTTTGCACTTAACACTGCATGAATGGTGGGTGCCTGAAAGCATTCTATTGATGTTTCTCTCTCACTCTCTCTCATTTGTGATTTTCTTGGATCCATTTTTTAGTCGTAACAACATATTCAAACCTCTGAGTACAGCCAAACATGATTTGATTTTTTTTGTGTGTTATATTATTTAAGTGATGCATGCTACAGTATGAATGAATAAGGAGTTCATATATATTTTCTTTAATAAAGTGTTCATGATAAAAAAGGAATAAATGATAACAACACCAGGTTAGTTTCTTTTGCTTTATTATCAATTAAGCATTTTTTGTATCTTTTTGTAAAATGCAATGGGAGGTGATTCCAGTAAACACAAGCAAGAGACAGGAGTAATGGTCAATGACATCTTAAAAATTGTGTTATCAGTTTTATGGACCCAGATATCTTGGGACCTGGTTATTTTTTTTACAGCCCCGACATAATCAAGATAACTGTATTTGTATGACAATCGTTATCTGAGTGTTGTGGTCACAGGTATGACCATCCTTATTTGAGTGTTGCGGTCACAGTATGAACATCGTTATCAGAGTGTTGTGGTCATTGGTATGTCCATCCTTCTCTGAGTGTTGTGGTCACAGGTATATCTAACGTTTCTTCCAAAGTCATATTCAGGAAATTACTCAGATACTGAATGGGGCCTGATGGCTCATGCATTTCCTATTGTCCTAATGTCTGTCTGTACTTGTTTTAGATTTTTAAGCCAGATTTAACATGTTTAGGTCTACTATGTCTGCAGTATGGTAATTTATAGTGATGTCTAGCACTGGGGCATCATGCCACAGACATATAAAATCGTTTCCCACCCAGTCACATTATTCTGACACAAAGCTGACCAGTCCTAAAACTAATCTCATAATGCTCATCACCAAGTTATTCAGCTCTAGTACCATTTGTTATAAGTCTTTTGGAATGACTTGGTCAGTGTTCGAACCCATGACCTCTCGCATCTGACATGGATGCTCTTAATACCAAGGCCACTGTTGTGGTCCCTATTTTCCTAATACACGTATTAATGTGATAGAGGAACAGAAAAAGCAAATCAAGTTGTTTGTCCAAGAATATTTCCTTGATCACACTACAAGCAAACTGTTTCTCACCACCCAACAAATGTGACCATTCTCATTGATGTTGAGTTTGAACTGCCTGGTGAGGGCACAGGGGGGTAAGATTTTCTTGCCTTGATATAGACATGAAAGGAATTACTGATTTTGGGAGGTAGTGAATAATAATATGATTAGGAAATATTTTCAAAAAGAAACAAAATTTATAATAAAAATTTCTTCCACAGTCTCATTTATTATAGATACAGTGGATTTCTTTTCTTCTAATCATGAACTAATCCAGGTCCAATTTATTTCTCAGCTAGATTGATTTACAAAAAAATTTGCTTTTTCTCAGTGTTAATAGTTTTGGTTAGTCTGCCTATGAGAACTAAAGATAAATTGTATTGATTTGTTAGGTAGTCACAACTATCATGACATATTAAATACAATTGCTCTCTCAAGGGATGGAGGTCAGACACATGTTCTGACTTTTACCACAGACATATCGTTGCAAAATGATCTGTTTGACCAGGTGGAACATTAGTGAGTGACATTTATTCCCCAAATAAGGGAGAGCATAAGCATGATCCATCATCAATCTGTTAGCATCAGTTTGTAACTTCATCTAAACTGCTTGGACGAAACTCTACACACATATTTACCCATCCTCTAGCTGGTCCCAAATGAAAATTGAGCTGCCAATATGGACACCAGAAGAAGAGGGACATAACATTGAAATTCTATTCAGACAGTCATTCCAAGAATCGAATGGACATTAGAAAAACTTTGAAAGATGGTAAGAGTACTGAGAATGACTGAGTGATGATAGAATGGTTTCGACAACATTAGAGTGACTGAGTGATGATGGAATGGTTTTGACAACGTCAGCATGACTGAATGATGATGGAATGGTTTTGACAATGTCAGTGACTGAGTGGACTTGTTGGGTAGGATGAATATGATCCAGTTGATTCATAAAGAACTTAAAGTGAATGTGACTTTAGTGAAAAATGGTTTCAAAGGTTCAAGAAGCATCATGGATTTCCATGCATAAAGTGTGTGGAGAAACGTCTGCAGATCACAAATGACCTAAGTGTGGACAGATTACAGAAGCTTGTACCTCAGTCCTAAACATGTGTATGATGCAGATGAAACTGCATTATATTGGTGATGCCTGACATCATCTGGTCTGGCAAAACTGTTAATCCAGCAAGGGTTTGGAACCAAGGGTGCCGGAAAATCTATGGTTTGCCTCTATAATCTAAATATTCAAGTTCTTATGATGTCTTCTTGGTTCTAGTAGTGCCATTCAGAGTCGATATGCCAGATACAGCAGCCATCTTGAAACTTGTATCTCTGTTTCTCCTGAATGAATGGTTATATCAGTATTGCTTTTTCACTGAAAGATTTTGTGCGATGTCTAATCAGTTACCAATGAAAATGATGCCAATCAAACTTTTAATATGACTGCCACAATGGCCATCTTGAAAATCTTATCATCATTCTTGGTCATAATATGAAGGTCATATCAGCACTAGGTTTCTGCCATAACTACTTTTTGGGATGTCATGTTAAATGAAAATGCTAGTCAACATCCAGCATCTCCACAACAGCTGCTTATTTTTAAAAAATCTTGTTCTTGCTGAAGAACATGGAAGGTGGTTTCAACATTCATGAGTTAAAAGGAAGTAGTCTTATCTTGAATTCATGGAAATTCTTCTTACCCATCAGCCCCTTGTTTTTCTGTTATACTTGATCATAATATGGCACACAAACCATGCCATGCAGTTACATCCTGAGAGGTGCATGCACATCCACTCCAGTAGCAACTGAAAAAAATGGATGAGATTTGATGCCAGACACTTGTCCAACAGGAATCCAAGCCAGTACTGACAAAATGGATGAGATTTGGTGCCAGACCCTCCTTCCAATATAAATACATGCAGTTTTCACCTCTATCAATTGTGACTACACTCAGTACTAACTGAAAAAATAGATGAGATTTGGTGCCAGCCCCTCCATCCAATGTGAATACACACAGTACTAACTGACAAAATTGATATTTGGAGCCAGCCCCTCCATCCAATGTGAATACACACAGTACTAATGGACAGAAGGGATGAGATTTGTAGTCAGATGTGAATAGATGCAATACTAACAAACAAAATGGATGAGATTTGGTGCCAGACCATCCATCCAATGAGTACACTTTGATTCAAATTCTACCTTGGCATCTGGAGAAATCAGTTTGCACATTGAATCCTAATACATTAGAATCAGGTAAATATTTTCAAAGAAAAATAATTGTTTTTTCTGTATTGTTTAACAATTGCAATATGTATATTTGATAAATGACTGTAAATTTGGAACTATTGAGATATAGAGCATTATTCAATCTTGAATGATAAATTTTGATATGATTTGATTAATTGATTCTGAATCTTTTCTTGTTGCTTTCATGTATCCATTATTTTTAAGACTCTGGATGTGCGTGAGAATCCTGACCTTATGATGCCCCCAAAACCAGCTGAACTGAAGAAAAGCTTGGAGTTTTACAACATAGATTTCTCCTTAAACATGCAGTTGAGGTTGGCAGGTGCCCCTGAACCTGCTACCATCACCTCACCACCAAGTAAGTATTTCTGTCTCTGTTTTTGGTGGCTTCAATAAGAGCAGTTAGCAGCTTTTTTTGTGATAAAATTATGTGACCAAAGATGTTATGTATTAAATAATTATGACAATAAAACTACAATTAGACTACAGAAACTCAAAACATCACTAGTTAGAGCTAATCTGTCATTGTTGTTTCCAGCCCACAAAGACCCCATTGCTCGCAAACTGAGGTTGCGGAGAAGAGGAGATGGAAAGGAGAGTGAAAAAGTGCTCAAGGTCAGAAGTCATGGTTATTTGATGTTACATATTGTCAGAATTTGTTTATAGTAACATGACTTATTTTTCAATGTTCTTGAATGAGGTTTGTTTTGTTTAAGAGATCAAGCAGTGAGTTAACTTTTTAATGAACTTATCAATTTGCATTTCCAAGCACAGGATGTTGTCTATCATGATTCCAAGTAGGTTTTCATTTTCAGACGTATATTTTTATATATCGGCTCCTTTCAAGTAACAAAAGAAATAGTGAAGACAACAAACTTTGTAAATTTTAACAAAAAATAATTTTTTTTTCCTAGAAAACATGAAATAGTGTAAATATGTTAAACAAGACTTACGGTTTACAGAAATGATTCAGAATTGTTTGTTCAAAATACAAACAAGTCCTGTAAAAAGTTTTAAACACAGTCTGAAGTTCAATTCCGGTCCAAAATGGCGGATGACCATGTCAGACAAACGCTAAAAGAAAATTCCAGAATTTACACAATAAAGCACAGTTTGTGTTGTTCCATTCCAATTTAGAATATTTTTAGGAAAATGTCTTTGTCCAAATCAGTAATGTTATTCTCCAGAAAAACAATTATTCAGAAAAACGATGTAAATTTAGTTCTTCTAACAAAACATGTTGTTCTGCGTAGACATACAAACAGACTTCTAGCACAAAAATACCTTTATTAATGTAATAGAAGTTGTATAACTCTAAGATGCTACAATAAACTGACTCTACGACTGTGTATGACTCTCGACTACAACTGACTATTACAAAAATTTCAACATATAAATGAAGCTAATACATTGTTTGAATTACACACGCACGAGGACGCATGCAATTTCGTAATACTTCTGGACATTAGGAAAGCCTTTCCAAGTATCATCCAATCGTTTTCATAGCTATTCCTGAATGTTTACTTGTAATAAATTTGTCATCATACACAGCATGTGCTCACATGAATTGCATTTACGACTCAAGTAAACACGATGATTTTCAACAACATATTAGACTGATATTAATATAATTATATTAATAATTACATTTAATGAAATAAAAATGAAACTCAAATAAACACAAGATGATTTTCAACAACATATTAGACTGATATTAATATAATTATATTAATAATTACATTTAATGAAATAAAAATGAAACTCAAATAAACACAAGATGATTTTCAACAACATATTAGACTGATATTAATATAATTATATTAATAATTACATTTAATGAAATAAAAATGAAACTCAAATAAACACAAGATGATTTTCAACAACATATTAGACTGATATTAATATAATTATATTAATAATTACATTTAATGAAATAAAAATGAAACTCAAAAAAACACAAGATGATTTTCAACAACATATTAGACTGATATTAATATAATTATATTAATAATTACATTTAATGAAATAAAAAAGAAATAAAAAGATTTATATAGAATTGATTCCTTAACCCACACAATTAAACTACAGGGTTGTAACATTGAACTGATAATTCTTTGTGTATAATCAGCATTCATCATAAATAATATAAATTTTAAATTTTTGTTTTCCTTGAAGGCACGATTTATTTGCATTATTAATATAAATAGACTTTGTTAATACATACACAGCCAGAATACCTTAAAATCTGTGGTTTCTTTTTTTGTTTCATGTCATTTTTTCACAAGCTTAGGTCTTGCTTTTCATTGCATAGTGGTGAAAGCCAAAGCTGGTGGGATGGTATTTTCCACAGATTTGATTTTCAATTGCATATTGATGAAAGTTAAACCAGGCCAACTATTGGGCAGCTTTAGTGAGTGTTTTGTCAAACTTGTGTGAGAGGATTGTGGTATAATTGTGGACAGAAGTCAATGGGTCTTTTGTAAAGAACTGTGAAAAGGTCATGATGTTAAAGAGTGACAGACTGGAACAAAGACCTATTTACTTCACTGTAGACAAATAATCAAAATATCTATGAATGATATCAGGATGCAGTAATTATCTGATTGGTTTTCTACTTTGATGTAACAACAAAATGGAATTTTATTTGCACAGTTCTGCATATGGTTATGCATGCTTGGAAACATAGTATGATTTTCTTCTCAGGGCATGAGGGACGTGGCAAAGAACAAGGCCGAAAAGTTGGCAGTGACTCTGGAAGATGAACTGAAGGAACCTATCAAGTACATGCTTTTGTTTTCTTAATTTGTAATTTGTTTATTTTTTTTGTTTGTCAGTATTTTGCTCTGATAGTCATATTAAAATATTGGTGAAATTATTTTCATTGACTTGTATTTTCCAAACATCTTGATGAATTTTCATCATATTTGCATATAATCAGTAGGAAGCTAAGACTGTTCATGTAATGCACACTTGCCCCCTGGACCTTTCTGTGTCTCATCTTTGATGGTTTTGCATCATAATGAAGTATAATTATTGTAAACCTTAGTTCATGTAGTGATATAAACACTTGCCCCTTTGACCTAGAGTCATGGAAAATTTGTGTGGCATTGTTTTTCCAAAATTCCTTGATGAAATTTCTTTCTAGATGGAATGAATAATTATGAAGCTAAGATAATTCATTCTCTGATACTCTTATCATCCTAGGATGAAGGTCACAGTCATGTAAAATGTCTGTCATGGTTTTTGTTGCACTCTTTTCATTTATTTCTATTATCTAATTTCTTGACGGACTTAGCATTATGAAGCCAAGAGTGACATGTATGCTCTACTTTTTTATTTTGTGGTCAAGGTCACATGGTTTTGCTTTTTATATCAATGCTTTCATTTTGGGGTCAATTTGCAGACCCTGACCTTCTTTCTTTATGAAAACCTTGTTTTTATTCCAGATATGACATAGATAATACCCAGTTGTGAAATATCTTGCTGGGTTTCAAAACATTAAAGAGAACCAGTTTTAAGAAGAATAAACTTTATCTTGCATGAGAAGCATATGAAAATTTTTGGATCTCAGATCTCAGCCATTAAGTGCAATATGAAGAAAAAAAAAACACTGAAGGGGCAGTAATTTTTTTAAATGAAGCTGTTATCCTTTTCAGTGGTTAGCATTCAGAATTTTCTTCACTTAGGATAACATTCCTGAATCAGATGACTTTCCAAGACCCATACAGTGTTCAAGACAGTCAAGGGACTGTTAAGATTTGCCCTTTGTAAACATGTTCATTTGCACGGAGAAAGAGTGTTTCAGTGTTCTTGGATGTTATTGCTATTTTCTCTTATATTTCCTAATCTTCATTTTTTTTATTTATCACAGAATTCATCATAACTTTACAATGGAGATTGAGAATGATTGTAAAATCTATTTTTTAAAGCATCCTTTAAAGTTTTTTGAAGGTATCAATGCCTTTTCATGCCAATAAATACCAGTTATTGAAATAAGAAAATGGGGTGACTCTTGATAATAGCAGTATGTTGGAAATGTGAGCTCTTGGCACAAAATACATGTTAGTATTAGTAACTATATAAATATCTTAAATGATTTTCAGTAGAACTCCTTAAAGTAACAAGAGGAAAAATTGACCTGCATATCTGCATTTAAAGGTGTCTATAACATCAGGTTTCATTGTTATGGTATAGAGTACTTGTGTTTAGCTTACAGTGTATTTTTGGTACCTGGTGTGCTCCTGTGAGAATTGTTTGTATATACTTTTATTCTCTTTCTGCATTGATACTGACATGTATCATGTAAAACACTTGGATAATTTTGTTGTAGGCCCAAGAAATGGAATGAAAACCTTGAGAGGCCACAACTTAACTACAGTGAGATATTTGATGAAGATGTTGGACAAATACCAGGTATGGAAGTTAATTGTCTTTCAAAGAAGTTATCCTGCATTTGTAATTTATTCCAGCCTTTCAGTGTATCTACTTATGTTTTGAACACAACTTAGATATCATGTACATAGTATATGTTTGAACACAGCTTAGAGATTATGTACATGGCATGTGTTTGAACACTGCTTATTGATTATGCCCATGGCATGTGTTTGAACATAGCTAAATGATTATGTCAATGGCATGTGTTTGTACACAGCTAAGTGAATATTTACATGGCATGTGTTTGAGCACAGCTTAGTGATTATGTACATGGCATGTGCTTTAACATAGCTAAATGATTATGTCCATGACATGTTTGAACACAGCTAAGTGAATATGTATATGGGACATGTTCGATTACAGATAAGAAACATATTTATGTTCCAACTTGACAGCTTTATCTTGATAAAGAATGCTTGAAATGTTATCCATTCTTTAATAAATTGTTCCTATAGTCCACCAAAACATCTAAGCTATGTGATGGCTGACAAATTCTTGTGTTATTCCTTGTGATCAAACCAATGCTGGATGTTGATGCCTGCACATTATTTCTTGTGACCAGAGTACTCACTGTTGATTGCTACATTATTTCTTGTGACAAGATTACTCGTTGTTGATTGCTACATTATTCCTTGTGACCAGAGTAATCACTGTTGATCCCTACACATTATTTCTTGTGACCAGAATACTCACTGTTGATCCCTACATATTATTTCTTGTGACCAGAGTATTCACTGTTGATCCTTACATGTTATTCCTTGTGACAAGAGTACTCACTGTTGAACTCTGTTATTCCTCATGATCAGAGTACACACTTGATCCCTACACATTATTCATTGTGACTAGAGTACTCACTGTTGATCCCTACATGTTATTCCTTGTGACCAGAGTACACACTGTTGATCCCTAAACGTTATTCTTTGTGATTAATGTACACACTTGATTGCTACATTATTTCTTGTGACCAGAGTACACACTCTTAATCCCTAAATATTATTCCTTGTGACCGGAGTACACACTTGATCCCTACACATTATTCCTTGTGACCAGAGTACACACTCTTGATCTCTACATATTAATCCTTGTGACCAGAGTACACACTCTTGATCTCTACATGTTATACCAGAGCAGTAAAATGCAGAGTATGCATTCCTAATGATCATTAACATAATGCTAATCTTATTATTTATTAAAGGTATGTGAAACCTCTTGTTTAGGCACTGCTCAGTCTGATTAAAATACTTACATATTAAATACTTACATAAATACATGCATAAATTTAAATCTCATTTAGTGTCTGACATTGTCAGTTGTCATTAATCCAACAAAATGTAAAGGAACAAACATTATTTGGTACATGAATTGGTACTAAAGTTTTAAAATAGAAAAGATTTCATCATTTATTTGTTGTCTTTCCTTATAGTTCTTCACTTGAAATTACTGGCATTGTACATCAATTTGCATTGTTTCAGCTAGTAGAATGCCAGATGCTATAAGAAAATTCATCAGAGAACAAATATTTGTACTTTTTCTATTTACAGGTTTTACTTGCTGGGAAATAGAGAACTTTTTGCCCAATCTACTTGATGATGGTACATTTAGATCTGATATACCTGTATTAATAGTTGTTTATGAATCTACAAATACTTCACTTTGCCATTTTTCATAAATGTAATTGAGAACATTTCTTAGGGTCCAAAACAATGTGAATACATGTAAAATACAGCATTTAATGATATAACATTAAATAATGAATTGGCTTTTTATTTTATTCCAGTTTTGTATGTATGCTCATAATGTTTGAATGGATTCAGTGAAGACTAAATAAGCATTCCAAAGTTGACTGTAATTAATATATGAATTAATCAGCTTGTTAATTGCTGTCTTTTGTAGGTTTTTTTTAAATACTGATTTTGATGATGCAAACTAATAGTTTAATCTATAATTGGATACTAGAAGGACATGCAAAGAGAAACAGGTAGTGAAAGAAAGAAGTATGTTGTTTAACATGCAAAGTAATAGAATTGTGTGACATGCAAGGTGATAGAGTTGTGTGACATGCATTGTAATAGTATTGTGTGACATGTAAGGTAATAGAATTTTGTGACATGCAATGTAATAGAATTGTGTGACATGCAAGGCAATATAATTGTGACGTGCAAGGAAATAGTATTGTGTGACATGCATTGTAAGATAATTGTGTGACATGCAAGGTGATAGAGTTGTATGACATGTAAAGTAATTGAATTGTGTGACATGCAAGATAATAGATTGTGTGACATGCAAGGTTATATATTTGTATGACGTACAAAGTAATAGAATTGTGTGACATGCAATGTATTAGTATTGTGTGACATGCATAGTAAGATAATTGTATGACATGCAAAGTAATAGAATTGTGTGACATGCAAGATAATATATTTGTGTCACATGCAAAGTAATAGAATTGTGTGTCATGCAAAGGAATAGAATTGTGTGACATGCAATGTATTAGTATTGTGTGACATGCATAGTAAGATAATTGTATGACATGCAAAGTAATAGAATTGTGTGACATGCAAGATAATATATTTGTGTCACATGCAAAGTAATAGAATTGTGTGTCATGCAAAGTAATAGAATTGTGTGACATGCAAAGTAATAGAGTGGTGTGACATGCAATGTAATAAAGTTACATGACATGTAAAGTAGAGTTGCTGAAAATAATAAAACATGCTTAATGATAAAATGCATAATCAGAAGGGTGTTTCATTTCTATGCATATTGTACCCAGAGATGGCAGTTTATGTATAATATAGCAAAGGTACTCTGAATACTCAGAGTTTACGTGAAAGCCATTCAAAATAGTAAATTGCAGCTATGGGTAACTATGCCGCATAAAAAAGTGCTGTCCTGGTCCCATTGTATGTTTTAATGGAAGAGCCCTAAAAACATAATCCTCCACTAATCACTGTACATCTGATCATTCCAGCCCTGATTGGAAAGTTCTACGAGGCAGACTGTTATATTATCCTGAAGACTTTCATAGACGAGACAAATAGTTTGAACTGGAAGATCTGGTACTGGATTGGAAAAATGGCATCAGTATGTACTACAAATAAAGATTGTGGGACTGGGAATTTTATAGTGTTAAAGAGTTACTAATTTGTTCTCAGATACATGATTAGGCCGATATATCATCCTTCACCCATAATGATGATTTTCAGGTGAGGGTCTGATATTACCTATTCATTAAAAACTGCAGTTATCTACATCCAAATTTGCTGCACACATTGGTGCACATTTTATACACTTACCTGTGTTTCTTGTTGCTGTGCAGCTTTTGTCAGCTGTAGAGTTCTTTTGATGACATGTACATTATATTTCTGGAGCATATCATATGTTTGGTGACTTGTAAATCCACCTGGAATAGCACAACCATTTGTCCTGTGGCAATTTTGACATTCATGCTTGATATGGCTGTTACCATTTACCGGTATGTGTCTAAAGTGTATGCATGTTTTTTCCAGAAAGATTTGCATACAGCAAAATTGCACATTTTAATGAACAGGTCATTTCAGACCCACATATCGTCCATCAGTATCAACACAGATTTGGGGGATTAATTTATCAGACTAATACAGGATGTATTTTCTGACAATCCATCAAATGACAGCATTTGTATCCCATTACTTTTCCCACTTAAAAAAAGATAAAAATATATTGAGACAGTTGTTTTTTTTTAACCTTTTAGTTTCTTTTCATAATCATTTGCACATTTTCAAATGTGTGTTCCTCTTATTTATAACAGTGTCATTTGCAACTCCAGGTAGAAGAGAGAGGAATATTGTGATTTATCAGAAATCTAATGTAATTTAATATGAATTCTCTCTAACAATCCGAAATCTAATGTAATTTAATATGAATTCTCTCTAACAATCCGAAATCTAATGTAATTTAATATGAATTCTCTCTAACAATCCGAAATCTAATGTAATTTAATATGAATTCTCTCTAACAATCCGAAATCTAATGTAATTTAATATGAATTCTCTCTAACAATCCGAAATCTAATGTAATTTAATATGAATTCTCTCTAACAATCCGAAATCTAATGTAATTTAATATGAATTCTCTCTAACAATCCGAAATCTAATGTAATTTAATATGAATTCTCTCTAACAATCCGAAATCTAATGTAATTTAATATGAATTCTCTAACAATCCGAAATCTAATGTAATTTAATATGAATTCTCTCTAACAATCCGAAATCTAATGTAATTTAATATGAATTCTCTCTAACAATCCGAAATCTAATGTAATTTAATATGAATTCTCTCTAACAATCCGAAATCTAATGTAATTTAATATGAATTCTCTCTAACAATCCGAAATCTAATGTAATTTAATATGAATTCTCTCTAACAATCCGAAATCTAATGTAATTTAATATGAATTCTCTCTAACAATCCGAAATCTAATGTAATTTAATATGAATTCTCTAACAATCCGAAATCTAATGTAATTTAATATGAATTCTCTAACAATCCGAAATCTAATGTAATTTAATATGAATTCTCTAACAATCCGAAATCTAATGTAATTTAATATGAATTCTCTAACAATCCGAAATCTAATGTAATTTAATATGAATTCTCTCTAACAATCCGAAATCTAATGTAATTTAATATGAATTCTCTAACAATCCGAAATCTAATGTAATTTAATATGAATTCTCTAACAATCCGAAATCTAATGTAAAGGGGTATCACTTCATGAACATATTCATATTTATTCCAAAATCTCTCTACACCACACTAGATATCATGTAAAAACAAAGTAAATAGGTTCAGAAGGGAAACCAGCCATCCAGTTGCCCATCCATCCATCCAGCAGTCATTCATCATACTCACCAGCTGCCCATGCTGGCAAAACTTAGCTACAAAGCCATCCATCAAGCAGACTATATAAGAACAGTTTGGTGGGGGTGGCCCTCCTCCTCAAATGGGGGCGAATCACTTAACCTATGCAACAGTGTTTGGAAGTTTATTTGGTGGTATTTTTAGCTAAATAAAACCATACAAATGAGATGCATTCTGTGTCAGTTCAGTGTTCTTGCCAGCTCTTTGTCAAGAAAGGATCAAATCTTTGAATCAGAATGGTCCATTAATCAATAGATCCTTCATCAGATTACCTAGCTTGGAATGCATACAATGTTTCCATCATCAGATTACCTAGCTTTGAATGCATACACTGTTGTACTGTTTTGCATCAAGGTGTAATCACAAACTGCCCTTCTTTGTCTCCATGGTTCCAAACCTGGAAGAGAGGTCATGGGTTCGATCCCCTGTCGAGTCATATTGAAAACTTACAAAAATGGTGCTAACAGCTGCCCTGCTTGATGCTCAGCATTAAGAGGTTAGTTGTTGTTGTGGTGGTGCTTAATGCCATTTTACAGCACACAATAGGCTATACATGGGAGCCAGTATTAATGGTGGAGGAAGAAACCAGGAAATCCAAGGAAAAAAACACAGACCCATGAGAAGCTACTGGCAAGCTTTCTCACATATCCACATTCGCCGAATCTTAGACTCGAACACACGCAGACAGAGGTTAGTGTTAGGACTGGTTGACCTGGTGTCAGGATAATGTGACTGGGTGGGACATCATGCTACATATCTGGCGTGATGCCCCATTGCTAGACATCACTATAAACTGCCACACTGCAGACATCATAGTGATATGATTGAAAAATTGTTAAAGCTACATTAAAAATCATAATTGCATCACATCACCAGACCTGGAAGACTCAACTGTGAATACACTGTTGAGATGGGTTCGGGGTCTTTTCAAACACTTATCATAGAACCAAAAACAATTTAGAAGTCCTGAATCAATAATCAACTCAATTTTGGGTCATTGATCAACTCAATCCTGGGTCATTGATCAACTCAATACTTGGTCAATAATCAACTCAATTTTGGGTCATTGATCAACTCATTCCTGAGTCAATTATATACTTGCCCATAAAAATTCAGGCAAAGCTAAACCAGCCATGATCACAGATATTCCAGCTTTGTCCAAACTGGCTTCTCCTTCACTCTGGTTACTTGTCAGAAAAGCTTTGCAAAAATAGGAAGTTTAGCCATTGATTGTTGATGAATCTTGTTAGCTGGAAGGCCCTCCATTTTAAAGGCCTTCATGGGGATGTGGCATGTGTTCAAAGACTGATGCAGCAGCATTGTCCCATCATGGCTGAAATGGGTTATATGTTGGGCATAATGTGAAGTCTCAAATGATCAGAACAGCTTCACTTTTGAACCTAAGACAGCTTTTAGCTGGCATGAACAGTGAGCCTTTTTTTCCACAAGAATTAGCTTCACGTAAGCAATATTTGAATCTGGTGCATTCAGTAATTGATGCCTAAATGACCATCAGACCCAGTTACATCAGCACAACCTCATCACAGCAGTTCATTAGGATTCTTCATGGATTTACCCATAAAATATATCCTAAAAAGTGTTTTCTTCTTAGCTGAATATAGTTGTCAGAAATCACATGACCATCAGTTGTGTTAAGACAGGAGATTAGACTATCCTTCACATAGGGAATCCAGCCCTGCTTCCCTTGAAAGGAGATTGGATGTTCAGTATTCCTTCATCCTTGTACCTTGTACCAAAATGACTGAACATCACCAAGCTGAAACACTCTAGTACCAAACAGTCACTCGCAGATGTTCTGGAAGAGCATCTGAATTCCACTCCTCAGGCAAATCATTGTGGAGACGGAATGGGTGGCATCTTTGGAGATCCTAGGACCCACAAATAGAAAGCACCAAGACTGGTTTGATGAGAACTGTGTTGAGATCAAGCAGTTGCTGGATGAGAAGCACTGCCTCCACCAAACCTATCTCAACAACCCCAATTCCACCTCCAGTAGACATGCATTCATCAACATATACAAAACTATTCAGCAAAAGTTCCGTAAGATGTGAGATACTTGGCTTAGCAACAAAGCTGATGAGATCCAGTGCTACGCAGACAAGCATGAAATGAAGAACTTCTACAATGCCCTGAAAAAAGTGTCTGGACCTACATCCTCTTGATCATCAATATTCTCAGTGCAGATGGTAACACTACCGACAAAGAGACGATTCTTGAAAGATGTGCAGAACATTTTGACAGTGTCTTGAATCCCCCTTCATTCCTCAACAATGAAATCATTAACCATCTCTTTCAATTACCCATCAATGAAGCACTGGATGACCCTCCAACCCTGCTTGAGACACAGAAAGTGATTCATCTGCTCTCCAGTGACAAAGCTCCTGGCTCAGATGCCATCCCAGCAGAAGTCTACAAGTAAGGGGGTACAGCCCTGATTGAAAGGCTCCACAAACTGTTTTTACTGATGTGGCAGCAAGAGACAATCCTGCAGGAATTCAAAGATGCTTCCATAATCCACCTGTACAAATGAAAAAGAAACCGACATACCTGCGACAACCATCAGGGTATATCCTTGCTCTCAACCGCAGGAAAGATACTCGCCAGAATCCTAATGCACCATCTTATTATGCATTTTGATCAGAGACTCCTACAAGAAAGACAACGTGAATTCCGGAAAGAACATGGGACTATTGACATTGTGTTTGCTGCAAGGCGGCTACATGAGAAATATCAGGAGAAAAAGGCTGATCTTTTCTCCATTTACAACGACTTGACATCAACTTTGATACTGTCAACAGAGAAGGATTATAAAAGGTAATAGCCAAGTTTGGATGTCCAAAACATTTATATTCATGGTTCAGCACTTCCACTACGGCATGCAGGCGCGAGTCCATGAAAATTTAGAGACATCATAACCATTACCAGTAACCGATGGTGTCAAGCATAGTTGTGTTCTGGCACCAACATTGTTCAGACTATTGTATTTCCTTGCTCTCAATCGCAAGAAAGAATCAAAGAATCATACTGAACTGCCTCACCTTGATCTCATTATGCATTTTGATCAGAGACTCCTACAAGAAAGCCAGTGTGGATTCTGGAAAAAACGTGGAACCTTTGACATGGTGTTTGCTGCAAGGCAGCTACAAGAGAAATGTCAAGAGCAAAACACTGACCTTTTCTGTCTACATCGACTTGATAAAGGCTTTTGTCAGCAGAGAAAGAGAAGTATTATGAAAGGTAATGGCCAGGTATGGATGTCCAAAAAAATTTATATCCATGGTTCAGCAATTCCATGATGGCATGCAGACACATGTCCAGAAAAATGGAAAGTCATCCGAATCATTCTCAGTAACCAATGGCGTTGAACAGGGTTTTGTTCTGGCACCAACACTGTTCAGTCTTTTTTTTCTTCACCATGCTGACTAATGCTTTGAGAGATGGAGATGTAGGAGTCGGCATCAGGTACCCTACAGATGGAAAACTGTTCAAACCCAGGAGGACAAGCGAAAACCAAGGCTATGACAGACATCATCAAGGAGTTCTTAATTGCCAATGATTGTGCCCTAAATGCTGGCTCAGAAGCAGACCTACAATGCAGCGTTGACAAGTTCTCCAATTCCTGCATGAGCTTTGGTCTCACCATCAATACTAAGAAGACTGAATTACTGCATAAGCCAGCCCCGGGAAAGCCCTATAGTGAGCCCAACATCACCGTCAACAGCCAAAACTTCATCTACTTTGAACCACTTCATCTACCTTGGCAGCACACTTTCACAGAGTGTCACCATTGATGACAAGGTGAAACTCTGCATTGCCAGAGCCAGCGCAACTTTTGGCACATTGTATGAGAATGTATGGAATAGAAGAGGCATCAGCATCATGACCAAACTAAAGGTATACAGGGCAGTTGTACTCCCCACATTACTCTACACATGTGAAACGTGGACGGTGTATCAACGCCATGCCAGGAAGCTTAGCCACTTTCACATCACAAGCCTCAGGAAAATAACATCAAATGGCAGAACAAAGTCCCAGACACCGAGGTACTCGCCCAAGCAGGTCTCCCCAGCATTCACACCATCCTGATACAGTCCCGGCTATGCTGGGTGGGACATGTTGTACGCATTCCAGACCACCGACTACCTAAGAGACTCTTCTATGGCAAGCTACAGCAAGGACAGCATTCTCATGGAGGTCAGAAGAAATGTTTCAAAGACAGTTTGAAAGCTGCATTGAAAGCATTCAACATACACTCTGACTCATGGGAGCAAACAGCTAGAGATCTTGTCACTTGGCATTCCTATCTGCACAAAGGCTTCAAGCTGTGCAAATCGAGCAGGATAGCAGCTGCAGAGTTGAAGAGGCAAGTCAGAAAATCACGTGCCAGCGACCCTCCTGGAGATGTCCCACTTATCCCGTGTCCATTCTGCAACCGAATAAAAAATCGTGTCATGACGTAGCGATCTTGAAAATTTTGCTGCTTTGTCTCATAAATCAACATTGGGTTTTTACTAGAAGTTGTCTTATGATGCCTACCTGGTATTTAACAAAATTGTGTTGATCTGACATCTGGTATGGACACAATGGCATTCATCATAAAACTATTCTGCTACATCATCCTAAATGGAAAGCGTTTTTACCTAATTATGATATCTAGTGACAATATCGCCTTCTGAGACACAATAAATATAATGAACATCTTGACACAGATTCTCTTGAATGATCATATCACATAAAGGGTTTCACATATGGTCTTTTTGTGATGCCTCATTTGTCTTAAATGAAAATGATCTTATATGCCTTCTACAATAGCTGATTTGAATGTATTGTAGCTCAAGAATATCAGAGATGGTTTCAGGAATAATTGACCTAATCTTGAATTGGTAGAAATTCTTTTTGTCCTTAAATGGAAAGATGCTGTTGAGGTCTTCATGGGAATGTTGCCAGTGGGGTGCATGGAAAGATACTGATTATTGAAAATGATCTTTACATAAGAAAAAGTACACATTTCCATAGCTCATAAGATGTGCATTATGACAACCCGATAGAAGTGGCAGATTCATGAAACTGAAACGGGTGTATGATGCTAGTCTGGGTTTTTTAAAGTTTTGTTATTGATTTAATTTGTAAATTTGTTTTTATCTAACAAACTTTTCATTGTTGTTTTTGGTAATGTAATAGTGATATGGTCATAGCCATTTCCATGGCAATGCTGCATCTTTACAACATTTTGTGGCAAGCCGATATAGATGGTTACAAGCCGATATAGATGGTTACAAGCCGATATAGATGGTTACAAGCCAATATAGAATGTTACAGAGAATCCATATTTAACTAACTGTTGTAATTTAAAGTATGTCCTAAAAAGTCTGTCCCTTAAAATGTATAAATGTGCCTTCATACAAAAGTGGGGAAAGATGGATTTCCAGAATTAATTTTGTATTTTAAGGTGTATCATGCCTGTATTATATGAATTAATAGACACAAAACTTAAGCATTTTTAAAAATTCTTGCTTTGGTAAATTTACAATTATCTTTAATGCAGCGAACTCCTTACATTTATGACATAAGTATTTGTTTTCCTCTCCAGCTTGATAAGAAGGCCTGTGCAGCCATCCATGCAGTGAATTTGCGTAACTTATTGGGAGCAGAGTGTCGGACCATCCGGGAGGAAATGGGAGATGAAAGTGAGGAATTTTTGTATATGTTTGAGAATGGAGTATCTTACATAGAGGGAGGACGTACAACTAGTGGATTCTACACAGTGGAGGAAATGGTAATACCCGATAGATTCTCTTCATTTTTATTTTTTTTCTATTGAGTTATCTGTCATTTAAAATTCTTATTGTAGTTCCATTATTGAGTCAAGATTGCATACTTAGATGCCTTCAGTGTTGGCAACTAGATCTGCTTCCATTTTATATTCTTTTTTCTATAAAATCTTCTAAATTTGATTCATGGTCGTGTTTATTCATGGCTAGCATTATTTGTGGGTGTCTTTATTCTTAATTCATATATATATGTTTATTCATAGATGTCTTTATTCATGGATGTCTTTATTCTTAATTCATATATATGTTTATTCATAGATGTCTTTATTCATGGATGTCTTTATAGGTGTCTTTATTGATGGATGTTTTTATTGTTTATTAATAAATGTCTTTAATCTCAGATATATTCAAAGATGTCTTTGTTGATAGATTTCTTTATTGGGCTATATGACATCTAATATAATTAAATTTCAACTTCTTTACATACTATTTTTACTGTGTTTATGACAAACAAAAGAACAGATCTAGAAAGAATAGCATAATATTATAATGTTAATATTTTGCTAACTTCATTTGTGCAAATATAGTATTTTTTTTTCTTTCTCTTTTTCCTATCTATTTTTCTTTCTTTATTTCCTCTTTATTTCTAAATCATTCTCTATTTCCTACGTATTTTTATATCTTTCTCTATTTGCTATTTTACATTACATTATCTGTTTCATATTATTTTTTATATCTTTCAATTTTTTCTTCAGTTACATTACATATTCCAGTATATAGTACTTTTGTATCTTTTAATATTTGCTATGTTACATCCATTTGAATGCATTTTATATCATTTAGTATTTCCATTGTTACATTATATTATCCATTATTTCAGCTATTTGGTTGTTGCTTGTAACTTTGTAAGTCTTTGCTGTGTTTAATGAGACATACTGACACATGCCATACCAACATGGCATGTCATCCCTTTAGACTTGTATGCTTTTTATATTTCTCTATTTCAATGTTTAACAGCAGTAATTTTATATATAATTGTAGATGTATGAGAACAAGGTGTACAGAGTATCGGGAACACAGTCTGTTCATATGGAAAGGGTAAGTTAACCTGTGACTTGAAATCAGCAGCAGATTCTGTTCATATGGAAAGGGTAGGTTAACCTTAACTTAAAATCGAGAACAGTCTGTTCATATGGAAAGGGTAGGTTAACCTGTAACTTGAAATCGGCAACACAGTCTGTTCATAAGGAAAGGGTATGTTAACCTATAACTTGAAATCAGGAACTCAGTCTGTTCATATGGAAAGGGTAAGTTGACCTGTAACTTTAAATCAGCAGCACATTCTGTTCATATGGAAAGGGTAGGTTAACCTATAACTTGAAATCAGGAACTCAGTCTGTTCATATGGAAAGGGTAGGTTAACCTGTAACTTGAAATCAGCAACACATTCTGTTCATATGGAAAGGGTAGGTTAACCTGTAACTTGAAATTTGCAACACAATCTGTTCATATGGAAAGGGTATGTTAACCTATAGCTTGAAATCGGGAACTAAGGCTGTTCATATGTAAAAGGTAGGTTAACCAAATACTTAAAATTGATGCATTGAGAGCTAAAAATGATTATATTATGATGTTCATTAGGGGACAGCATATATTTCAAAGCTAAGGAATGAAATTGGGTCTAATCTTCTCAACCTCTTGTTTGACTAGTAAACTGCAAAGATAACTGGGTGTTTGAAGATAGATAACTGCAAAGATAACTGGGTGTTTGAAGATAGATAACTGCAAAGATAACTGGGTGTTTGAAGATAGATAACTGCTTAAATTGTCTTGTAGTAATAGTGTGAGAAATTAAAGAAATTATTAACAATTTAAAGCATTTTTAAAGTCACTTAAAATTAAATATTCTGGTGATAACATGTTAGACTAATTTTTTAATTACTATAGAATAATTGCACTACTACTATTTCAAGATTATTTGGATTGCCTTTGTATAAGGTAAATCTAAATGCAAGTACAATTTCAAGAGTATCTGGATTGCCTTTGCATAAGTGCAATTCCATTTAAACATACCATTACCCTATTGATGGCAAAATAAAAAACTTCTATGCATGGTCATCAATAAACAATAATCACTTCTGTGCCATTCTATCAGTGGTGCCTATTTTATTTTAATATGTTTCTGTCATACCACTGTTTTTTGTTTTCTCTTCTCCCCCCTCTCCTTGTAACAAAATTAACGTCATTGCAGATTACTCCTCGTAATTCGCGGAATTTCAGGGAAAAGAAAAATTAAATTGGCAATTTCCAATGAATTATAATAAAAATATGGAAGCAATCAGAACATGGATCTTCGGAAGTTTTCTGATGTAGCAATTACGGTATGGATGCTGCAACTGAATATTTAGAACTTGACAAAAAATGGCAACAGAAAGACAACATGTGGTCCATTGAAGATGTGGGGATATGAATTTCCAAAATTCACTTCTATGCATGGGCATGAGTGTCCAAAATTCACTTCTATGCATGGGAATTAGTGTTCATAATTCAATTCTATGCATGGGCATGAGTGTCCAAAATTCATTTCTATGCATGGGAATTAGTGTCCAAAATTCACTTCTATGCATGGGAATTAGTGTCCAAAATTCACTTCTATACATGGTAATGAGTGTCCAAAATTCACTTCTATGCATGGGCATGAGTGTCCAAAATTCACTTCTATGCATGGGAATTAGTGTTCATAATTCAATTCTATGCATGGGCATGAGTGTCCAAAATTCATTTCTATGCATGGGAATTAGTGTCCAAAATTCACTTCTATGCATGGGAATTAGTGTCCAAAATTCACTTCTATACATGGTAATGAGTGTCCAAAATTCACTTCTATGCATGGGCATGAGTGTCCAAAATTCACTTCTATGCATGGGCATGAGTGTTCAGAATTCACTTCTATGCATGGGCATGAGTGTCCAAAATTCATTTTTATGCATGGGAATTAGGGTCCGAAATTTACTTCTATGCATGTGCATGAGTGTCCAAAATTCATTTCAATGCATGGGCATGAGTGTCCAAAATTCACTTCTATCCATGGGCATGAGTGTTCAGAATTCACTTCTATGCATGGGCATGAGTGTCCAAAATTCATTTCAATGCATGGGCATGAGTGTCCAAAATTCATTTCAATGCATGGGCATGAGTGTCCAAAATTCACTTCTATCCATGGGCATGAGTGCTCAGAATTCACTTATATGCATGGGCATAAGTGTCCAAAAATCATTTCTATGCATGGGATTTAGTGTCCAAAATTCATTTCTATACATGGGCATGAGTGTCCAAAAATCATATCTATGCATGGGCGTGAGTGTCCAAAATTCACTTCTATGCATGGACATGAGTGTCCAAAATTCACTTCTATGCATGGGCATGAGTGTCCAAAATTCATTTCAATGCATGGGTATGAGTGTCCAAAATTCACTTCTCTGCATGGGCATGAGTGTCCAAAATTAATTTCTATGCATGGGCATGAGTGTCCAAAATTCACTTCTATGCATGGGCATAAGTGTCCAAAATTCACTTCTATGCATGGGCATGAGTGTCCAAAATTCACTTCTATGCATGGGCATGAGTGTCCAAAATTCACTTCTATGCATGTGCATGAGTGTCCATAATTCACTTCTTTGACTGATGGTGGTATGGGAAAAAAATCACATCTGGGTAGTCACCCATTTTTCAATGCGCCTTGCCCTCTAAGGGTATGTTTAAATGGAAAAGCCCTAAGATAAATCCAGATACAATCACTATATAAAGAATTTCTTGATTGCCTGAGTGTACGATAAATTTAGATGACAGAAAATGCAAGCATTTAAGCAGATTTTATAAGATCATTCAAAATACAAATGATAAACCACTTTAGCAGTAGCGATGTGTGGCGTGTATTATCTAATAAAATAGTGGCATACATGTTTTATATGTAAAGTTTATGATTATTTTTTTAAACAAAACATATCCCTTCTTAACATCGCCTCTGTTATCAAATCATTGTCAAAACACTTGAATTCACTCACCTAAAGATCTTTCTTATGTATTTAGGTGTTTTGTACAACAGTTGTTACCAAAATTGTTGGCATTAATGCTAAAATCATAAAATGTATATTTTTTATCCTAAGAGATATATGCTGAGAACTGCTGGTTATATTTTTATAAATTATCTAAAATATTTGCATTTTATTTCTTTTTACTTTACTATTATAATAGAAAATTGTTGCTTTTTGTAAAATATATTTGTGAGCTATATAATTCTTTTTTCTTTGTGCCAGAACTGTAAGATATGTTTTTAAAAAAGATTGTATATACTACATTACAATTTATTTTTCAAATGCGATGCATTCCTTTGACCATTTATCTGTC
The DNA here is from genome assembly GCA_016746295.1 of Potamilus streckersoni. Lineage (NCBI taxonomy): Eukaryota > Metazoa > Mollusca > Bivalvia > Unionida > Unionidae > Potamilus > Potamilus streckersoni. The sequence continues at coordinate 198,829 of JAEAOA010002314.1, read as the reverse complement.
CTCTAGTGTCCAGTGAGTGCCCAGTCCTTGGATCCTCGCTTTGTTTACCTTGTTGATGATGGCTTGACAATCTACATCTGGGTTGGCAAGAAAGCCAGAGGCGTCACCAGGACAAAAACAAGGTAGATAAAAATATTTTTGTCCTCCATACCTCAAATTAAACTTGTGACAGCCATTGAGGTGAGGAAAATTTGAACATAAATATGTTTTCTGGTAGCAAGATTATATAGTCTTCTACTTGACCTTAGGTCATGATCAGCATTTTCCTAAATATAAAATATTTCCTAATGGAAAAGAACCTTTTAGAATGATACCTAATGTTTACCAGATAAAATCTTAATATTAGAAGGTCTATTACTAATATTGGAATATGGAATATATCAGTAAGGCCTGGTATATTTATAGGGAAATTCCAATAACCTAGTCTGGGACCCAAATAAATATACTTTATTAATAATGATAGTAATATTAAACCCATACACATAGAGAATATTTTAGCTATGTGCTAGTTGTTTACAGAATAATTTTAAAAAATCATTAATTCAGGTAAAGTAGAAAATGAACTTGAGTTTGGACAAGGACATACATTATAATAGCATATAATGAAGAGTCAGGTGTTTTTATTAAAAAAGAAGCTAACAAACAAAACAAAACAAGAGGAAGTTTTACTGTCAATTTAATATCAGTTTTTTTGTCCATCCTTTTTATGTTTAAGTTACACACATTCTTGACATTATTAAATTTGAATAGTGAATCAAAAACACATGCAGTACGTGTACAAGAAATAAACATCACTAGAGACAGATGTTATTGTGTTTTTCTTGCTTTTAGGCTGATAGCAGAGAAGATGAACAAGAATGAGAAGAAGTCCAAAGCTGAGATTGTTGTCTTAAATCAGGATCAGGAGGTCACAGACTTCTGGAATGCATTGGAGTGTACCACTGCTGAAGAAAGAAGTATTGTGGTTAGTAAATTAGATTTTGTTAAGATTTCACTGAACAGAAGTGTATAAACATATTTTAGTAACTACAGAGCTTCCAACCCTTACATATTTGCCATAAATCTCAGGGAAATTAGCCTTATATAAAGAACTTGAGAATTAAAGCACAAACTATGGAAATATGATTGTTTGCCCTTAAAACAATACTAGCTTGTCACTGTTTGATTCAGATCTGGGTTTCACATTAGATTCAGTGGAATTGGTCAGGGAACCAGACCAACTTTACAGGGGTGCATGATGCTTTACAGGATGCTTTCAACTGCATGTATTTTGGGATTCAAAACATCTGCATGATAAAGCTGATGCTTGTTTGTTTTTAAAATGGCATCTATCAACCGATGCATTTTCAGAATGAAAGCAACAATAAACCTCTTAAAAAGTTAATAGCAGAGAACAATCCATTGATTTGATTATGGAACATGGCAAGAAAAAAATGGACTGTGTGTGAAATTTATTTTCTCATGATTATGTCAGGTTTAGAGATCGCAAGTAGCCATAGGGTTTAGAACTGCTGTTTGCAAAACTGTACTGGAGGAAATTAAGGTTCAGAGTAACTTTATAACATATTTATGCATAGTTGAACACAATGTTTGCTGACATTGCATCAGCTTTAAATCATACTTCTGGACTTTTAAATGCATGTTATCTAGTTTAACAATAGCAGTAAATTATATTTTGTTACACCTTACTGAAAACTGGTCTAACTTACCAGGAAAAAATTGTCTATATGTTTGAGAAGATTATTGTAGGGTTGAATGTTTCATCTATCAAGTTTGGCTTTTGAGGCATTCCATCTCTCATACAATATGTGATTACAGTTAAGTTAGGAAATAAACTCCACTAACTTTCAAATCCAAACCACCCAAAAAGATGAACAATTGTGTTGACCACCTGTATACCAGGTGTTTACACTTCATTGTTTTGCAAGAGAATAGCAGATACAGTTTAGAGTGTCTTCAGAATCTATTCAATTAATCCATTTTTTCAAACCATGTCAACAAATTTTTGTGACTTAAACTGATTTGTTAAACTATGTGTATACATTATTTTTGAAATTTTTAGTACATTATTGATATTTTTCCTGTTGTTGTTCTTTGTGAGTTGCACATTTGGATATCTTGTCTAGTTTTATAATTTCAGACTGTGAGTTGCACATTTGGATATCTTGTCTAGTTTTATAATTTCAGACTGAGTTGCACATTTGGATATCTTGTCTAGTTTTATAATTTCAGACTGTGAGTTGCACATTTGAATATCTTGTCTAGTTTTATAATTTCAGACTGTGAGTTGCACATTTGGATATCTTGTCTAGTTTTATAATTTCAGACTGAGTTGCACATTTGGATATCTTGTCTAGTTTTATAATTTCAGACTGTGAGTTGCACATTTGAATATCTTGTCTAGTTTTATAATTTCAGACTGAGTTGCACATTTGGATATCTTGTCTAGTTTTATAATTTCAGACTGTGAGTTGCACATTTGAATATCTTGTCTAGTTTTATATTTTAAAACTGTGAGTTGCACATTTGGATATCTTGTCTAGTTTTATAATCTCACTATTCTGCTTTATAGTTTAAAAACTGCTTCAGATGAACCCTGCATGCTTATACCATTGATAGAAGTTTATCAAATACCACAGTAGGGATCATATGTTTAAGATCAATGCAACAGCTCAATATTTCATTTTTAGCTCCACTGCTTATTGATCAAAAGAACATATAGAATGAAATGATGTCCATCACATGACATATATCATCCATACATTTTTTAGCAAAAACCTACTTTGCCTAAACTAGATGGAGGATTACAATGAAAGTTGCACACACAAACACACAAACACACACACAAACACACACACATTCATCCCAAGGTCTGGTTGGTCATAAAAAAAATTGTGCTCCTCAGACATCCAGAATGATCACTGCTGAAACCATCTTGAAATCTTATTAGAACTACTCATCCTTAAAGAATGGCCATATCAACATGGGATTTTGAAGAAAAAAAAATGTCTTGTTGGTCCTAAAAAAAGTGGTTCTTAAAGCCCTTTTGAAATGTCTAGTTGGTTGTAGAAAAGTCATTCTTAAGCCCCTATGAAATCTCTGGTTGGTCCTAAAAAAAAACGTCATTCTTAAAGCCCTTTTAAAATTTCTGGTTGGTCCTAAAAAATAGTGTTTCTTAAAGCCCTTTTGAAATGTCTAGTTGTTCCAAACAAATGTGGATGTTATATCCTTTTTGAAATGTCCAGAATGTCATTAAAAAGTGGTTCTTAAAGCCCTTAAAAAATGTCTGGTTGGTCCTAAGAAAAGAGTGGTTCTTAAAGCCCTTTTGAAATGTCTAGCTGGTCCTAAAAGAAAAGTAGTTCTAAAATCCTTTTGAAATGTCTAGTTGGTCCTAAAAAGAGTGGTTCTTAAAGCCCCTTTAAAATGTCTGGTTGGTCCTACAAAGAGTATCTAGTTGGTCCTAAAAAGAGTGATTCTTAAAACCCTTTTGAAATGACTATTTGGTCCAAAAAAAGAGTGGTTCTTAAAGCCCTTTTGAAATGTCTAGTTGGTCCTAAAAAGAGTGGTTCTTAAAGCTCCTTTAAAATGTCTGGTTGGTCCTAAAAAGAGTGTCTAGTTGTTCCTAAAAAGAGTGGTTCTTAAAGCCCCTTTAAAATGTCTGGTTGGTCCTAAAAAGAGTGTCTAGTTGTTCCTAAAAAGAGTGGTTCTTAAAGCCCCTTTAAAATGTCTGGTTGGACCTAAAAAGAGTATCTAGTTGTTCCTAAAAAGAGTGGTTCTTAAAGCCCCAATTAAAATGTCTGGTTGGTCCTAAAAAGAGTGTCTAGTTGTTCCTAAAAAGAGTGGTTCTTAAAGCCCCTTTAAAATATCTGGTTGGTCCTAAAAAGAGTGTCTAGTTGTTCCTAAAAGAGTGGTTCTTAAAGCCCCTTTAAAATATCTGGTTGGTCCTAAAGAGTGTCTAGTTGTTCCTAAAAGAGTGGTTCTTAAAGCCCCTTTAAAATATCTGGTTGGTCCTAAAAAGAGTGTCTAGTTGTTCCTAAAAGAGTGGTTCTTAAAGCCCCATAAAAATATCTGGTTGGTCCTAAAAAGAGTGGTTCTTAAAACCCTTTTGAAATATCTAGTTGGTCCCAAAATGAGTGGTTCTTAAAGCCCCTTTGAAATGTCTGGTTGGTCGTAAATAAAGAGCAGTTCTTAAACCCCTTTTAAAATATCTAGTTGATCCTAAAAAGAATGGTTCTTAAAACAAAATTATTGTGTGCATTTTTATTGAAGACTGAATTCAGATATTATTTTGACAAAATTCTGGAAAATCAAAATTTGGGGAAGTAAAGTCTTGGATTACTAAGGTCATTCAGCATAACATAGGGTCAGTTTGGCTTCCAAGTTTCAAAATGTCTAAGCATGCATTATCTCTTGATGCTTGGACAACAGACTATAAGCAACCAGAAAATATCACATGAAATCAAATCATGGGTGAGAATGGGAAGTTCAGTATTTGGAATCCAGTTTAAAATTCATGAAAATTCATTCTGATCTTCCTGTAAAGCTGATTTTGAAATCTGCAATGGCAAAAATATTACACTTGATTCATACTGCATATAGCCTATTAAACATGGCATTAAACACACCATCATTGAAATCAAATGTGGATAAAGACATTGTTTGCCAACTTTATATCCAGACATAATCTCTTGATTATGATAGATAAATTTTCAGCTTTGATCTGAATAACATTCCCTAACTCAGAAATTGCCAAAAAAAACTCTGATACAAACAAAAAAATTAGCATAGTAACCAAGGTTTGGGGTCTGCATTGGGTAAATAAGGCAAAGTCGGCATGAAAATTTCACCTCTTTTAAGTTAAAACTCCTATCCAAATTATGTAGTTTGCAAATCTCCCAATTTGTCCCAATCCTTGTTTGTTCTGTCACGTGTGTAAATGAAGTGAAAAGAAGAACTCATTAAGATATCTAAAGTTACTGGTTTTTGTGCTACCCAGAATGTTGAAGGAATTCAGAGTTCTGAAATTTAAAAAATGGGCACACTATTTTATTTCATTGGACCTTAATTTTTCCTGACTGTGTTCAGATGGGAATGAATTCCTACAAAGCTCTAATAATATGACTATACATAACAGTATTGTATTACATGTCATTCTAGATGGGCTATCTGGATTGGAAAAATTGGATTCCTGATATGCATGCTTCTGGGTTGACTTTATTGCAGCCCAAAAGGTTTATGTTTGATAAATTTAGCTGCAGTTATTTTGCAAGAAAATGATAAAGAGAACTTTTTTTGTGGTATCTCATAAACACAGATTTACAAATCAACAGATGATTGTGTGGTATGTCATGTAAACACACAGATTTATAGCTCAACAGATGATTGTGTGGTATGTCATGTAAACAGATTTACATCTCAACAGATTTTGTGGTATGTCATGTGAACACACAGATTTACAGCTAAACAGATGATTGTGTGGTATGTCATATAAACACAGATTTACAGCTCAAAAGATGATTGTGTTGTATGTCATAAACACAGATTTACAGCTCAACAGATGATTGTGTGGTATGTCCTATAAACAGATTTACAGCTCAACAGATGAAAGATGGTAATCAGTAGGCACATAAGAGAGACACGTACAAATGCATAAATTGTTGTCAAGACAGATTAATGGTCACTATATGAAGATAATGGTCAGTTTGTGACACGTGTGATCATTTGTAAAAACCCAACATTTCAGTGGTAATAGATAGAATGTTACATAAACACCAAAACTTTTAATCAAAATAAAGAGAGAAACAGCATGATAGAGCCCATACACATTTATGACACCTTTGAACTTTTTATACCACAAACAGGATGATAGAGCCCGTACACATTTATGACACCTTTGAACTTTTTATACCACAAATCAGCTTGAAAACAGTGTGATGATGACCAAGCTAAAATAGCCTGAAAATCATACAACTACACATAATATAAAATAGTACCCAACCAGAAAGAAAACGTTGATATATTTTGTGAAATATCACTTGTATGGAAAGGACTTGGAATGAAAATGATACATCAGTAAACATTCAGGTTATGAAAACTTAATTTCCTTCAGTTCATACCTGCACGGGATTTTTTCATGATTCACAATGTTATATGAGAGTGTCTGGTAAACAATATTCATGTCTTTCTAGCTAAACAAGGAACATGTCTTGGCAGTGGTTGCTTGATTGAACAAGAAACCTGTCTTGGCAGTGGTTCCTTGGTAAATAAGGAACATATCTTGGCAGTGGTTGCTTGATTGAACAAGAAACATGTCTTGGCAGTGGTTGCTTGGTAAATAAGGAACATGTCTTGGCAGTGGTTGCTTTGTAAACAAGGAACATGTCTTGGCAGTGGTTGCTTGGTAAACACAAAACATGTCTTGGCAATGGTTGCTTGTGATATTTTATGGTGAGTGATATGGTAAGTGACAGGAAATGCAAAGTTTTATGGTGAGTGATATGGTAAGTGACAGGAAATGCAAAGTTTTATGGTGAGTGATATGGTAAGTGACAGGAAATGCAAAGTTTTATGGTGAGTGATATGGTAAGTGACAGGAAATGCAAAGTTTTATGGTGAGTGATATGGTAAGTGACAGGAAATGCAAAGTTTATGGTGAGTGATATGGTAAGTGACAGGAAATGCAAAGTGAGTTCATAATGATCCTGTATATATTAACTTGTTTTTGTGGACAGTAAGAAATTTTGGTTAGCATGGGATTTTTCATTAGCTTTCATTGACAGGAAGGTAAATGTTTTACACATCTGTTTATTATATACATGTGCAACAGATAATGAAATGTTTACTTTGAGACTGTATATCAACTTATTCTGTGACTGTTTGAGATCTTATGATACAGAAAAACACTTAATTGTATTATACATTTTAGGCTTGGGTGCCAGATGACTTTGAGCCTGCAGAACCCAGACTTTACAAGGTGGGGCTTGGCATGGGATATCTGGAACTCCCACAAGGTCAGTTACATTCTTGCATGTTATGGTACAAAGACTACAATTCAGAATAGTTGACCCTTATATGGAATTTAAATCACATTGTTTGCTTGATCTGCAGCGCAAATATTTAATGGTATAGTGGAAACTAAGGTGCATTGTTAGAGTTAGAATGATGGGATAAACTGTGATTTATGAGAGGAATAGCATGTAAAAGAAAATCTGTATGTACCTGGTTGACAGGCTTGTAGAATATGTAGACATGTAGAATATGTAGACATGTAGAATATGTAGAATATGTAGACATGTAGAATATGTAGACAGGTATAATATGTAGACATGTAGAATATGTAGAATATGTAGAACATGTAGAACATGTAGACATGTAGAACATGTAGAATATGTAGAACATGTAGAATATGTAGAACATGTAGACATGCAGAATATGTAGAACATGTAGACATGTAGAATATGTATAACATGTAGAATATGTAGAACATTTAGAATATGTAGACATGTAGAATATGTAGAACATGTAGAATATGTAGACATGTAGAATATGTAGACATGTAGAACATGTAGACATGTAGAATATGTAGAACATGTAGATATGTAGAATATGTAGAACATGTAGACTATGTAGAATATGTAGAACATGTAGACATGTAGAATATGTAGAACATGTAGAATATGTAGAACATGTAGAATATGTAGACATGTAGAATATGTAGACATGTAGAACATGTAGACATGTAGAATATGTAGAATATGTAGAACATGTAGAATATGTAGAACATGTAGACATGCAGAATATGTAGAACATGTAGACATGTAGAATATGTATAACATGTAGAATATGTAGAACATTTAGAATATGTAGACATGTAGAATATGTAGAACATGTAGAATATGTAGACATGTAGAATATGTAGACATGTAGAACATGTAGACATGTAGAATATGTAGAACATGTAGATATGTAGAATATGTAGAACATGTAGACTATGTAGAATATGTAGAACATGTAGACATGTAGAATATGTAGAACATGTAGAATATGTAGAACATGTAGAATATGTAGACATGTAGAATATGTAGACATGTAGATATGTAGAACATGTAGACATGTAGAATATGTAGAATATGTAGAACATGTAGATATGTAGAACATGTAGACTATGTAGAATATGTAGAACATGTAGACATGTAGAATATGTAGAACATGTAGAATATGTAGAACATGTAGAATATGTAGACATGTAAAACATGTAGAATATGTAGAACATGTAGAATATGTAGAACATGTAGAATATGTAGACATGTAGAATATGTAGACATGTAGAACATGTAGACATGTAGAATATGTAGAATATTGTGTGGAAATAAGTTTCATGTATAAAAAGATTGGACTCCCAGATGCAGATTCATTCACTCTAGATAAGTCAGCATTCAGAATATTTAAAGGAATGATTTCATGTTATCCTTGTAATGGATATTTAGATTTCCATCCTTATTTCATGTTATCCTTGTAATGGATATTTAGATTTCCATCATTAATTCATGTTTTCATTGTAATGGATATTTAGATTTCCATCATTATTTCATGTTATCCTTGTAATGGATATTAATATTTCCATCATTATTTCATGTTATCCTTGTAATGGATATTTAGATTTCCATCATTATTTCATGTTATCCTTGTAATGGATATTTAGATTTCCATCATTAATTCATGTTTTCATTGTAATGGATATTTAGATTTCCATCATTAATTCATGTTTTCATTGTAATGGATATTTAGATTTTCATCATTATTTCATGTTATCCTTGTAATGGATATTTAGATTTCCATCATTATTTCATGTTATCCTTGTAATGGATATTTAGATTTCCATCATTATTTCATGTTATCCTTGTAATGGATATTTAGATTTCCATCATTATTTCATGTTATCCTTGTAATGGATATTTAGATTTCCATCATTATTTCATGTTATCCTTGTAATGGATATTTAGATTTCCATCATTATTTCATGTTATCCTTGTAATGGATATTAAGCTTTCCATCATTATTTCATGTTATTCTTGTAATGGATATTTAGATTTCCATCATTAATTCATGTTATTCTTGTATTGGATATTAAGATTTCCATCATTATTTCATGTTATTCTTGTAATGGATATTTAGATTTCCATCATTAATTCATGTTATCCTTGTAATGGATATTTAGATTTCCATCATTAATTCATGTTATCCTTGTAATGGATATTTAGATTTCCATCATTAATTCATGTTATCCTTGTAATGGATATTTAGATTTCCATCATTAATTCATGTTATCCTTGTAATGGATACTTAGATTTCATTAATTTATATTACATATATATTAAGACAGATATAACTTTTAATGACAGTTTTTGAAAGTCCCACCCAAGGAAAATAAATCAGGCACTGTTATTAGGAATTTAGTTTTTTAACAGCACTTTAAACATATTATTATGTCATGCCAAGAAAAGTAGAATAAAGTGCCTTTCCAAAGGACAGACTGCTGTAGCTGACGCCATTGGTCTGGGCAGTTGTTGAACCTAGGACCTTTATGAATTGAACACATAATGTTCTGCCAACAGCTCTGATGCATCTCAGCTTGTTAAAATTAGTGGCCATTAGAACCACAGTGCTTACCATGGTGGACCCTCATTATTAATAATGAAAGGAATAGATGTAAAATCATATACAATTTATTTTACGGTATGACTTATTTCACTTAAAAAAGGTAGTGATTTAAAAATTATGAAAGTCAAATAAAAATGGGTCTGTTAGTTGTTGAATATAAATGTTATGTTTTAAAATCTTATCATGGATAAAAATATGAACATTGTAATTAAGTGTCTGTTCATGTCATTACATCAACATGAACATTGTAAAACATGATTCAATGAAGTGTACATTCCTGTCATTACATCAGCATTAACATTGTAATTAAATCAGCATGAACATTTTAATCAAGTGTAGTCCTGTCATGACATCAGCATGAACATTATAATACATTATTCAATTAAGTGTACAGTCCTGTCATGACATCGGCATGAACATTGTAATACATTATTCAATTAAGTGTACAGTCCTGTAATGACATCAGCATGAACATTGTAATACATTATTCAATTAAGTGTACAGTCCTGTCATGACATCAGCATGAACATTGTAATACATTATTCAATTAAGTGTACAGTCCTGTAATGACATCAGCATGAACATTGTAAAGTCCAGTCATTACATCTGCATGAAGATCATAATACATGATTTAATGAAATCTACAAGCCCTGTCATTACCTGAGCATGATAATTGGAATACATGATATAATGAAGTCTACAACCCTTAGCTATCATTTCTTCATCTTTAATGTTGAACTGATTATTTAGGACCACAATGTGTCTGGTATATTTTATTCATTCATTCATTCCTTGTCAATGTGTCTGGTATATTTCATTCATTCATTCATTCATTCATTCATTCATTCATTCATTCATTCATTCATTCATTCTTTTATTCATTCATTCATTCATTCATTCACTCATTCCTTCATTCCTTGTCAATGTGTCTGGGTTATATCGTTCATTTATTTATACCATTTCAATATGTCTGGTATACATCATTCATCCATTCCTTTTCAATGTGACTGGTTTATATCATTCATCCATTCCTTGCCAGGGTGTCTCGTTTATATCATCCATTCCATTCCATGCCAGTGTGTCTGGTTTATATCATCCATTCCATTCCATGCCAGCATGTCTGGTTTATATCATCCATTCCATTCCATGCCAGCATGTCTCGTTTATAACATCCATTCCATGCCAGCGTGTCTGGTTTATATCAGCCATTCCATTCCATTCCATGCCAACATGTCTGGTTTATATCAGCCTTCCATGCCAGAGTGTCTGGTTTATATCAGCCATTCCATTCCATTCCCTGCCAACGTGTCTGGTTTATATCAGCTGTTCCATGTCAGTGTGTCTGGTTTATATCATTTATCCATTCCTTGTCCATGTGTCTGGTTTATATCATTTATCCATTCCTTGTCCATGTGTCTGGTTTATATCATGTATCTATTCCTTGTCCATGTGTCTGGTTTATATCATTGATCCATTTCTTTTCAATGAGTCTGGTTTATATTCATTCATTCATTCATTCATTCCTTTTCAATATGTCTGGTTTATATCATTCATACATTCCTTGTCAGAGTGTCTGGTTTACATCATTCATCCATTGTCAATGTGCAGTAGTCTAGTTCAGCTCAAAAACCAATAGTACTTTTTTGACCAAATCATCATCAGAGTTCATTACAAGAAAAGCTCATAATCATCAAAATCTCAGTTACCTGAGTATTTTTGATCCAAATTTGTTAGCATCCTGGCATCAATAGTTTTCATGTGTGTACACATAATAATGTATCTAAAATGTAGAATGGGTACAGGTGTTAGAGATGACAAAACATTTAAATGATGTCCGAAGAACTATACTGAGATAAGCAATTAAGATCACACAGCACCTGGCATCAAGACTTTTAGCTTAATATATTAATGGTGCTGTTCATACATAAAATATTACCATTATAGCTAAAATTAACATAAATGTTAATGATTTTTTTCAAAATTGAGCAACTAACATAAACTAAATTTATCAGGAAGGATCTTTATCCATACGCCTGCCTATTATGTACCAAATGTTCCATACGCCTGTCTTACGTATACAAATTTTCAATACAACAGTCTGTTTCATACAAACCACTCTGGAGGCCTAGTGGCTAGAGCATCCACCTCAGATGTGTGAGGTTGAGGATTCGAACCCCAGCAGTCTTATAAAAATGGTACTAACAGCTGGGCACTAAGCATCAGTGCCTTTCATACAACTTATGCCAGTCTATTATAAAGAATGGCTGCAATCATCAATAGGGTGTTGTTAACAGTAGAGAGATGCGTAAGGGATTTCTTAACATCTTAAATGGCTCATTCATTTTCTACATATAGGCAGAAAACAGAATAGAAATTTGAAAAATACAACTAAACAATTTTGCATCCTAATGTGAAAATCTCTCAAGTTTGAATACATTATCAAAGCCATCTATAATTGAAGTATACATGATTCTCTGCCATCTGTAACTGAAATATACATGATTTTAAGCCATTTTATCTGCATAACATCTTTTTATATATGAATTCTTCAGGACAATAAGACCGTCTCCAGAGTTTTGCACCATAATATTCCAAACGCGAATGGTGAGTTTTGCATCCTCCTCAGTGGGCAGCAAATAAAACATAACCTGACACCTACACACCTTGGTGTGACTCTGGACAGATCACTGAAATTCTATTACCGCCTGAAGAAAACTGCAGCCAAACTTAGCACTCAAAGCAACCTACTCTGCAAACTGGCTGCCTCAACCTTGGGTGCTAGTGCTAAGACACTTAAGACAGCAGCACTTGCCCTCTGATATTCAACAGTGGAGTATTGTGCTCCTGTCTGGGCTGGATTATTCCACTCCAAGTCACTTGATGTCCAGCTCAACACAATACAAATAATCTCTGAAAAACGACGTCCTACTCCTTTACCATGGCAACCATTACTCAGCAACATTCCTTCTCCACATCTGCATCACCAGAAAGCAGCCACAAAAGTGTTGGCTTAGGTCTCTGGCAGTGAAAAATATTCACTGTACATGGACATTACCTCACATCCAGCAGTCCGCCTGACTTCAAGATGCCCAATCTGTTTAGGTTTGTGCCAGAGGATATGACAGCTATTCAGCATGGAGTGTTGAGTGGTCTTCAACAGATGTTGTAAACCATTCCCACATAGCTGAGCCATCTGTCTGCTGTCCTGGTTTCAGCCTTTCACGTCATCTGTGGACCATTTTGAACCACTTTCAGAGAGGTCAGGGTCGTTGTGCAGTCAACCTTGTCCAATGGGGCCAGGCCACTAACTCTTCCTGTTGCTGTGGAGCTTTACAGACCATGTCACACATTGAACAACTGTCCACTGACAAAGTTCTCCCATGGACTGCAGGCTCATCACCTTGCTGATGATGACACTGTTTAATGGCTGAGCAGGCACTACACACAATAATATATATTTTGTGCAATATTATGTAATATATATATTTGTATGTACATACTGATGCTTGTTACAGACTTGAAACTTTGACTTTTTTAACAATAACTGAATTCTTTAGTGGTTGAACCAAATTTATAATCTAATGTATATACAGTATATACTGTACATAACAGAAGGTCTCAAAGTTGATTAGGCCATGTTACTAATTATGTTTGCTTCCCTAAATAAAAATAATTATTATTATTATTATTATGATTATTATCATTATTATTATTATTATTATTATTATTATTATTATTATTATTATTATTATTATTATCTGTAGTTAAAGTCTGCTTGAGTTTGAGCCAAATGTAATTGAAATATGGATGATACCGAGTCATCTCTAGTTGAAATATTTTGAGTCATCTGTAATTTAAGTCTTCATGATTTTAAACCATCTCTAATTGAAGTATTGATGATTCTGAGATATCTGTAGTTGAAATGTGGATGATTCTGAGACATCAGTAATTGAAGTACACATGAGTTGAGCCATCTCCAATTGAAGAACTTGTGAAAAGACTGGAAAATATTTTTAAAAAATTAGAATCAAAACTATAAGTTTGAAAAAGAACTTGCATTTGTTGGGGTTTTTTTTGCAATCTGTGCATACTGAGCAATCTCAGGTCACTTTCTTTTTTAGGATTGTTCATCTAGCCATTTTATGTTCTGTTTCTTTGTTTTAATTGCACTTTTAACACAATAATGGCTATATCAAGCCAAGGAAATGGGAACTAAGTGACTTTCCCAAAAGTATACTGAGAAAGTTGTCCCATGCTAAGCAAGGCAGGTTTTGAACCTACAACCCTTGGTTATGAGTCCAACTCATTATCAACTCTCTTACCACAGTTCCCTTTAGCCATTTTAAAAAATGTTAATGATTTACTTAGCAGTCCTCTCCATTTCCTCTGCTTTCAGTTGAAATTCCTAAAGGCAAGTTAACCTGCCATCTTCTAGACACAAAATGTGTCTATCTTCTGGACTGTAAATCGGATTTGTTTGTCTGGATTGGCAAGAAGTCCACACGCCTGGTCCGTGCTGCTGCTCTAAAATTGTCCCAAGAAATGAATGCTATGATTGACCGCCCAGAATTCTGCAGTGTCACCCGATGTTTAGAGGGAACAGAGCCACAAATCTTCAAGACTAAATTTGTTGGTTGGGATGATGCTTTACCTGTGGACTTTACCAGGACTGCAGAGTCTGTCATCAGGAGGGGGGCTGACCTGAAGGTCAGTATCAGAACAATCCAACGGTCTTTTTCAGATTTTCGATATTTCACATTTTCTGGTATTATTATTGTTTTGATTTGTCAAGTTTTAAAACTGGAACTGAAGTTTATTTCTTGTTGTAATTATTGGATATGTTGTCATCTGAATGTAAGATATATCAATTTAATGAATTGATGTTTTATCACATGGTTATTGTTGTATGGTCATTTTAATACTATATTAAAAACAATTCTTTTATTAAATTCAGTCACAGTTTGATGGAGTTCTGACAGGATGTATCATTTTATTTTGTTATGATGATTCAATTGATCTTATGTTTCTAAATTTAAAAATCTCTTACAAACTTTATATTTAGAAGAAGATTCACTTAAATTTATTTCATTTTTATAGTCTGATTAATCCACAAAATAAGATTCACATAAGTACTGAGATTTTATTAATCATATTTGTATCATTGATTGGTTTACCTGTCTGTATGATTTACCAATTAATTCTATCATAAATCTACATATCCTTGATTAGTTCATGTCTATGATTTTATTCCTTTTGTTAGTATTATTCTTCATCACACTAATACGTCCACCTGACATTATGATCTACCAATTTTTTTTTAAAATTCTTCACTATATGCTCTTCAATGAAAATTTAAGGTAATTATGGAAAGGGATAAACTCAAGACTGATTTGTCAGCAGTCTTCATGCCTCGCCAACCACCTATGACCATGGAGGAAGCTGTAAGTAATACATATTGTAACAAATATATATTAGTCTGAAGTTAATAATACAATTTCAAACAACTGGTACTGAGCACTCTCAGACATGGTGATTTAAGATGGTCATTTAGTTGGAAAATCCTTTATTGACTTAAAGCCATTGCACTTGATGGTCCTTAGTACTGAACCCTGAATAGATGGTGTAAAACTTAGTATGTTGCCATGGTCCAATCAATCAATTTACTATTCATGGCTTATTATCAAGCTATGCTACCATTAATTGACATTATTCATGGTTTATTATCAGGCCATGCCATCCATTAATTGACCTTATTCATGGTTTATTATCAGGCCATACCACCATTAATTTACATTTTTCAAGCCATGCCACAATTAATTGACATTATTCATGGCTTATTATCAAGCCATACCACCATTGATTGACATTATTCATGGTTTATTATCAAGCCATGCCACAATTAATTGACATTATTCATGGTTTATTATCAAGCCATACCACCATTGATTGACATTATTCATGGCTTATTATCAAGCCATGCCAACATTAATTGACTTTATTCATGATTTATAATCAAACCATACCACCATTGACATTATTCATGGTTTATTATCAGGCCATGCCAACATTAATTGACATTATTCATGATTTATTATCAAGCCATGCCAACATTAATTGACATTATTCATGGTTTATTATCAGGCCATGGCACCATTAATTGACATTATTCATGGTTTATTATCTGGCCATACCAACATTAATTGACATTATTCATGATTTATTATCAGGCCATGTCAACATTAATTGATATTATTCATGGTCTATTATCAAGCCATGCCACCATTATTTGACATTATTCATGGGTTATTATCAGGCCATGCCACCATTAATTTACTTTATTCATGGTTTATTATCAAGCCATACCACCATTAATTGACATTATTCATGGTTTTTTATCAAGCCATGCCACCATTAATTGACATTATTCATGGTTTATTATCAGGCCCTGCCACCATTAATTAACATTATTCATGGTTTTTTATCTGGCCATACCAACATTAATTGACATTATTCATGGTTTATTATCAGGCCATGCCAACATTAATTGACATTATTCATGATTTATTATCAAGCCATGCCAACATTAATTGACATTATTCATGGTTTATTATCAGGCCATGGCACCATTAATTGACATTATTCATGGTTTATTATCTGGCCATACCAACATTAATTGACATTATTCATGATTTATTATCAGGCCATGCCAACATTAATTGACATTATTCATGGTTTATTATCATGCCATGCCACCATTAATTGACATTATTCATGGTTTATTATCAGGCCATGCCACCATTATTTGACATTATTCATGGTTTATTATCAAGCCATGCCACCATTATTTTACTTTATTCATGGTTTATTATCAGGCCATGCCACCAATAATTTACTTTATTCATGGTTTATTATCAGGCAATGCTACCATGAATTGACATTATTTATGGTTTATTATCAGGCCATACCACCATTAATTTACATTATTCAAGCCATGCCAACATTAATTGACATTATTCATGGTTTATTATCAAGCCATGCCACCATTAATTTACATTATTCATGGTTTATTATCAGGGATTGCTACCATGAATTAACATTATTTATGGTTTATTATCAGGCCATACCACCATTAATTTACATTATTCAAGCCATGCCACCATTAATTGACATTATTCATGGTTAATTATCAGGCCATACCACCATTAATTTATTTTATTCATGGTTTATTATCAAACCATACCACCATTAATTGACATTATTCAAGCCATGCCACCATTAATTTACTTTATTCATGGTTTATTATCAGGGCATACCACCATTAATTTACATTATTCAAGCCATGCCAACATTAATTGACATTATTCATGGTTTATTATCAAGCCATGCCACCATTAATTTACTTTATTCATGGTTTATTATCAAGCCATACCACCATTAATTGACATTATTCATGGTTTATTTTCAGGCCAAGCCACTATTTATTGACATTATTCATGGTTTATTATCAGGCCATACCACCATTAATTTATTTTATTCATGGTTTATTATCAAACCATACCAGCATTAATTGACATTATTCAAAGCCATGCCACCATTAATTTATTTTATTCATGGTTTATTATCAAACCATACCACCATTAACTGACATTATTCAAGCCATGCCACCATTAATTTACTTTATTCATGGTTTATTATCAGGCCATACCACCATTAATTGACATTATTCAAGCCATGCCACCAATAATTGACATTATTCATGGTTTATTATCAGGCAATGCTACCATGAATTGACATAATTCATGGTTTATTATCAGGCCATACTACCATTAATTTACATTATTCAAATCATGCCACCATTAATTTACTTTATTCATGGTTTATTATCAAGCCATACCACCATTAATTGACATTATTCATGGTTTATTATCGAGCCATGCCACCATTTATTGACATTATTCATGGTTTATTATCAAGCCATACCACCATTGATTGACATTATTCATGGTTTATTATCAAGCCATGCCAACATTAATTGACATTATTCATGGTTTATTATCAAGCCAAACCACCATTGATTGACATTATTCATGGTTTATTGTCAAGCCATGCCAACATTAATTGACATTATTCATGGTTTATTATCAAGCCATGCCACCATTATTTTACATTAATCATGGTTTATTATCAAGCCATGCCAACATTAATTGACATTATTCATGGTTTATTATCAAGCCATGCCAACATTAATTGACATTATTCATGGTTTATTATCTGGCCATACCAACATTAATTGACATTATTCATGATTTATTATCAGGCCATGCCACCATTAATTTACTTTATTCATGGTTTATTATCAGGCCATACCACCATTAATTTACATTATTCAAGCCATGCCACCATTAATTGACATTATTCATGGTTTATTATCATGCCATGCCACCATTAATTTACTTTATTCGTGGTTTATTATCAGGTCATACCAACATTAATTGACATTATTCATGATTTATTATCAGGCCATGCCACCATTTATTGACATTATTCATGGTTTATTATCAAGCCATACCACCATTGATTGACATTATTCATGGTTCATTATCAGGCCATTCCACCATTAATAGTTTTTTTTTTTGTCTTACTTACAGGAACAGCTGATAGAGGAATGGAATGAGGACCTGGATGGAATGGAAGCATTTGTCCTGGAAGGAAAGAAGTTTGTTAGACTTCCAGATGATGAAAGAGGTTTGCTTTTATCCACATCTCTTTCAGTATGTCTGCCTGCCTTTCAGTCTGTCATATTTTTTGCCTGTTCTGGATGGATTTGAGTTATTCATTCAGGAAGAGAAGTTGGTCAACCTACTAAATGCTTCATGTTTTCTTTTAATCTTGTTAATCTGCCTGTTTTTTCTAAAGTCAGTCTTACTGTTTTTTGGAGTGGAGACATGATTGTGAGGCTAACAGATAAAGCCATGAAGGTTTCAACTCATGAAACGCAAGCAATTACTGTGAAACCAAGCTTCAAACAAAGTATCTGAATTCAAGACATTGTGGAGGCTATTGGCTGGCACACACAATCTACTGTCTACAGCTTCTATTTGCAGGACATGGCCTTGCTGAGATGAGAGAGAGCAGACTCATGCTAGGTCAAAATTACCATGACATGATAACTATAGTCTTAGGCATGACCCTACAACCTTTTCAGGATTCACTCAGGACACTATTGGAATAGTTCATTCTTTTTGGAGAAAGGAATATTTGCAAGTCATGTTTCTCCAAAATTACTTGGTTGATGACAGTACTCTCAATAACTCCCATTATTATCTGCAAATATGAGCATCTTGCTATAGGTTTCACTCAAGATTAAACTGGTTATGTCATGGAGAGAAGTGGCCTCATAGCATGAACAAGGTTAGCTATCCCATGTGAGTTATCTCCCTTTGTCATTATGCAATAGACAGGAAGAAGGTTTTCATTTTTAATATGGGGCTCGATTCATATTAAAACCTGCTGATCATAATGTGATTGTATTTTTGGAAGTTCACTAAATAATTTCATTTTAATCAGTGTTTTTGCAAATTTACATTAACAATTTGTTTGAGCAGTGCTCCAGAACCAAAAAAGTAATATGCTTGTTGCCTGCCATAACTTACTTGGGCCCCTTTTTCTCCAAGAGATACTTACCACAAGGGTCTATCAAGTTTTGTTGAAATAATATATAATAACTTATCATACCAAATAAATCATGTTAGGCCAACTTGTATGGTGGATGAGACAAACATATACAGCAAACCATATTTGTATAAAACCAAACTGAACTGCATGTAGAAAGCAGACTTGTAGGAAAAATAAAATACATGAACATGTCCTGGATTTGAAAGAGTTTCAGAGTAGTATGACTCCGGATACAAAGCTTCATAGTGAATTTTCATTTTTAATATATAAGTAATTGTTTTAATAGTTTATTGATTTCTTGTCATGTGAATATTAAGCATCAACCTAGGAGATATTTCTGTTTTCCAATTAACCTGAAAATAATGATAACATGAAGTTCATATTTAAATGGTGCCACTGAAGAAAGATTATTTCCAATCAGTCATACAGAAACTATGACATTTTGCCATTAAGAAACAACATTCTGATAAGTTGCAGTGACACTTGGACCTGCAGCAGACTGACTGCTGTGACACTTGGACCTGTAGCAGACTTACTGCAGTGACACTTGGACCTGTAGCAGACTGACTGCAGTGACACTTGGACCTGTAGCAGACTGACTGCAGTGACACTTGGACCTGTAGCAGACTGACTGCAGTGACACTTGGACCTGTAGCAGACTGACTGCAGTGACACTTGGACCTGTAGCAGACTGACTGCAGTGACACTTGGACCTGTAGCAGACTGACTGCAGTGACACTTGGACTTGTAGCATACTGACTGCAGTGACACTTAGACCTGTAGCAGACTGACTGCAGTGACACTTGGACCTGTAGCAGACTGACTGCAGTGACACTTAGACCTGTAGCAGACTGACTGCAGTGACACTTGGACCTGTAGCATACTGACTGCAGTGACACTTACACTTGTAGCAGACTAACTGCTTCTCATCTTCGTTACAGGTATATTTCACAGTGAAGACTGCTACGTGTTTTTGTGCCGCTACTGGATACCATTGGAATTGCCTGAAGGGGATGAGGAGGATGTGGAGGAAGAAGAACCCCCTGAGGATGAATTTAAATGTGTTGTTTATTTCTGGCAGGGCCGTGATGCTGGTAACATGGGTTGGCTAACTTTTACCTTCAGGTAAATATTATAGCAAAACAGCTTCAAGGGTGTCCTTCTGTAAATGTATTTCTTGCATTTAAATGAAGGCAGATGTAAAGATGTTCCATACATGTATTTTGTCATTTAAAGGAAGGCTTGAAGGCAACAAATCAACATTTATCTTAAAATCACCTTCACAAACAACAGTTAAAGATTTACATGTAAGTAGGCATCCTCAATAACAAATCAACATTTACATGTAAAGTTTTTCTTCCTTTACAACAAATCAGCCAATTGTCCAGCTGATATCATTGCATAACGTACAGCTGAGTCATCTAAGCAGCCAGCCATCAAGCACTGAGAAGATAAGCCATGGCACTGTCTACCAATTCATTTGTCCATCGCTGATCCATTGAAGATACCATAAAACACAGGATGATGGTAATGCTTTGTCCATACTGAGAAGATCAGCCATGGCACTGTCTACCAATTCATTTGTCCCTGTGTCCATTAGAGATACCATAAAACACAGGATGATGGTAATGCTTTGTCCATTTCTCCACGAATGTTCCACACAGACATGGAGATAGATGATGACAAGCCCCACAGTAAATTGTAGTGATTATATTGATGATTCACAATACACAGTGGAATTGTCTGAATTCAGCTGTCACAGAAATTTATGTGTTACTAACTTCTGAATGCCTGCTACTGCAATCTGTGATTCATACTTATAAGGTTTCATTGGAAGACATGTACATTCTTGTCTATAAACCAGCTACCAGCTGTTTTCATCATGGATGTATTTAATACATTCAGACACATTTGTTACTGGTTTCTGAAATTAGATAAAAACATTGCAGTGGTGAGTATGATGAAACTGCTGTTTACCAGGTAAGAATGTTCTTCAGTGCCTCTTCTGAGTTTATGATGAACATTGTTGCAACATCTTCTATGGTAGAAACATCAGGCATTGATTATGCATTGAGTTTACAGCCAGGATTGCAATGGCTTTCAACAGGACTTTGCACCATTCTATGGCTAACACCAGGTATCTTGGATTCAACAAGAGATGTCGGTCTTTTTTCATTATAACTCAAGCCACATCTTTCCTTGGCTCTCAATGATACATCTTCGGGTGACTATTTCTGTTTGGTCATGGGAGCTGCAGTGGCACTGTGGTCAGCATGCCAGACTCATGACCAAAACTGTACAGATTCCAATTCTACCATTGGACCAGCCTGGGTTAGCTACCATAGTTTGTACTTGGGCAAGGCACTTGACTCCAATTACCTCAGTGATAGAGTTGGGTGCTCAGAAGTGATTGGAATTAGTGGCAACAAAAAAAAGTAAATGTTGAAGAAAATTATGTTTTTCCAAGACTACTCAGCTGATCACCCCTCCCCCATCTTGCCATGAATATAAGTATCCTGTCACTTGAGGAGGTAATGAGGAAGAGATTCCTCACTTTTTCTATGTAGTATATAGCCAGAAATTCCAATTTTTTTTCAGGATAATTGGATTCAGGAAAAAAAAAAATTATTTTCTTAACATTAATGTAATTGAGTAAGTATTCTCAGAGAAACTATTTATTTTAAAAATCAGGTGTAAAATAGTTTTAGTCAATTTCTACCCCAATTTAGGAAAACAAAATTAAAATTGCTAATGAATATGACTGACTGACTACTTTTTTCATTTATTATTTTTGATTGTATCACTATTCTGATGTGTATTTTTGTCTACAGTTTACAGAAGAAGTTTGAGTCTTTATTTGGGGACAAACTTGAGGTTGTAAGGACACGTCAGCAGCAAGAGAGCCTGAAATTCCTTTCACACTTTAAAAGACAGTTTGTAATAAGAAAAGGAAAGCGGAAATTGCCTGGGACAGAAGCAAAGAAACCAGTTACAGAATTCTTCCATCTCAGAGCTAATGGCAGTCCCATAGCCACCAGATGTGTTCAGGTTTTAGTTTGACCATTTGTATTTTGTGGAAACTTTTCTGTTAGTCATTGTAAAAAATGAAAATTTTAACTCATGTTATTGCCATGTTATTGAATTTTCACTGATTCTTTTTAACTATGAAATTCACAACAAGGCAGCTACATGTGCAATGTACTTTTAATAGTCATGTTCTTTACCATGAAAATTGTGTTTGCTTATTTTGATGGTTTTTGCCTAATTGTTGAAAATTATCATCAGATTATGATTTGCAGCATGTCTGTCTTTATCATAAAAGTCAGCAATATGACATTTCTAAGACCAATATAAGATTATCACTTGTGGGAATACATTTATTTAAACATATTTACCAATGTACTCGGATTACTCAAAGAGCTTATATGAAAATGGAGAAAAAAATATGAATTGCATGAATGCTGCTTTGGTGGCACTCAGCATTTAGAGGTTAATTTTAGGACTGGTTGGTCTAGTGTCAAGATAATGTGACTGGGTGGGAAATCATGCTACATGTCTGCGGCATGATTCCCTAGTGTTAGGCATCACTTTAAACTGCCACACTGCAGACATCATATCAATATGACTAACAAAATTTCAAAGCTACGTCTAAAAAAAACAAATCCAAAATTGCATGTAATCAATCCATGTTGAAATGCCTTCCCAAGTATGATTTGCTTGAACAACCCTGAGAGTTGTTAGTGATTTTCATTATGTGATACTTAGAGAAACTTAAATGAGTGTTCATTTAAAATCTTATGGAACACAAAAATTTAATCTTTTTCTCACTTAGCAGTGTCACTAAGGCTTGCCATGTCACAAAGTTATGTCACTAAAGCTTGTAACTAATTCTTGTAACTTAGACTTGTCCCTGAGGCATGTAACTTAGGCCTTTCACAGTCTTGTTAACAAGGCATGTCACTAAGGCCTTTCACTGTCTTGTTACTAAAGCATATAACTAAGGCCTTCCACTGTCATATTACCAAGGCATGTCACTAAGGCCTTTCACTAAGGTTTGTCACTATGGCCTACTACTAAAGTTTCTCACTGCAGCTTACCACATAGATTTGTTACCAAGACTTCTCATTAAGGTTTGTCACTATGGCATACCACTTATGTTTGTCACTAAGGTTTACTACCAAAACTTGTCACTGAGGTATGGCTTGTCACTAAGAGTTGTCTTAAAAATGTTTGCTCAGACGTAACACAAGGCTTGCCAATGAGGTGTGTCATTAAGACTTGCAACTAGGTCTTGACATAAAAGCAACCTTCCAAAGCTTGTCACAAAGGCAACCTCTGAAGGCATATCACTAGCTCTAGTTACTAGGGCTTGCCACTAATTCTTATCATTAAGGTGTATTGCAAGGGCTTGCCACTAATTCTTATCATTAAGGTGTATTGCAAGGGCTTGCCACTAATTCTTATCATTAAGGTGTATCGCAAGGGCTTGCCACTAATTCTTATCATTAAGGTGTATCGCAAGGGCTTGCCACTAATTCTATCATTAAGGTGTATCGCAAGGGCTTGCCACTAATTCTTATCATTAAGATGTATCGCAAGGGCTTGCCACTAATTCTTATCATTAAGGTGTATCGCAAGGGCTTGCCACTAATTCTTATCATTAAGGTGTATCGCAAGGGCTTAGATTTGCTACTAAGGCATGCAACATGGGCTTCTTACTCAGATTTGGCACTGGATCTTGGCTTGACACTACAGTTTGCCATTAAGGCTTATAACTAAGTTTTATCACTAAGGCTTGCTACTAAAATTTGCCACTGAAGCTTGCCATTGAAATTTGCCACTAGAACTTGTAAGTAAGGTACTTATTGTAACTAAAAATTGCCACAAAGGCTTGTGGCTAAGGCTTGCCCCTAAAACATATCACTAAGGTTTGTCAAAATGGCTGCCACAAAGACTTTGCACTCAACCATTGCAACTAAGGCTTGCTTCAAAGTGTTGCCAAAAGGCTTGTCACTAAGTACTGCTACAAAGGCTTCACACTAGAGCTTTGCAGCTAGAAGGTTGTTGCAAAGTGTTGTCAAAGTGCTAGTCATTGAGACTTGGCATTAAGTCTTGTCACTATGTAATGTCATTAAGGAATGTCAAAGATGCAGGTCATTCAAATCATTTTGTCAAGGTCTTATATAAAACCCTCTACATCTGACCAAGGGTTTAGTTGCATCTATTTTTTCAGTCAATTCATTTTTAGGCAACATTTTCTTATAAATCATTACCATTTAGATCAGCATTTTTGAGATTGAATTTTGAACTGCTAGTTTCTATCTTCTTTGACTTGTATATAGATATCAAGAGCACAATTTCACTCTCATATTTGTAGGAATTCATTTGTTTTGTCTTACTCTCTCATATTTGTAGGAATTCATTTGTTTTGTCTTACTCTCTCATATTTGTAGGAATTCATTTGTTTTGTCTTACACTCTCATATTTGTAGGAATTCATTTGTTTTGTCTTACACTCTCATATTTGTAGGAATTCATTTGTTTTGTCTTACACTCTCATATTTGTAGGAATTCATTTGTTTTGTCTTACACTCTCATATTTGTAAGAATTCATTTGTTTTGTCTTACACTCTCATATTTGTAGGAATTCATTTGTTTTGTCTTACACTCTCATATTTGTAGGAATTCGTTTGTTTTGTCTTACACTCTCATATTTGTAGGAATTCATTTGTTTTGTCTTACACTCTCATATTTGTAGGAATTCATTTGTTTTGTCTTACACTCATATTTGTAGGAATTCATTTGTTTTGTCTTACACTCTCATATTTGTAGGAATTCATTTGTTTTGTCTTACACTCTCATATTTGTAGGAATTCATTTGTTTTGTCTTACACTCTCATATTTGTAGGAATTCATTTGTTTTGTCTTACACTCTCATATTTGTAGGAATTCATTTGTTTTGTCTTACACTCTCATATTTGTAGGAATTCATTTGTTTTGTCTTACACTCATATTTGTAGGAATTCATTTGTTTTGTCTTACACTCTTATATTTGTAGGAATTCATTTGTTTTGTCTTACACTCTCATATTTGTAGGAATTCATTTGTTTTGTCTTACACTCTCATATTTGTAGGAATTCATTTGTTTTGTCTTACACTCTCATATTTGTAGGAATTTATTTGTTTTGTCTTACACTCTCATATTTGTAGGAATTCATTTGTTTTGTCTTACACTCTCATATTTGTAGGAATTCATTTGTTTTGTCTTACACTCTCATTTGTAGGAATTCATTTGTTTTGTCTTACACTCTCATATTTGTAGGAATTCATTTGTTTTGTCTTACACTCTCATATTTGTAGGAATTCATTTGTTTTGTCTTACACTCTCATATTTGTAGGAATTCATTTGTTTTGTCTTACATTCATATTTGTAGGAATTCATTTGTTTTGTCTTACACTCTCATATTTGTAGGAATTCATTTGTTTTGTCTTACACTCTCATATTTGTAGGAATTCATTTGGTTTGTCTTACACTCATATTTGTAGGAATTCATTTGTTTTGTCTTACACTCTCATATTTGTAAGAATTCATTTGTTTTGTCTTACACATTAAAAATAATTTTTCCTTTTCTTTTATAGATACAGCCAGATGCCACATTGCTTAATTCAAATTTCTGGTAAGTTGGAATTGTGATATATACTTTGTTAGAGGTATAGCACTCATGCAGTTTTATATAACAGAAAACAGCCAGTCTTAGTGGCTTGCCATGAAAGTTGGAGAAAAGTGATTCTGTGAGTTATTGTCCATTTTGAGCCTGGTGTGACAGAATCTTGTGAATCTTTCTCATGAAACTTTGTGCATGCTGTGGTAAGTATTTGAAGATGTATATATAAACCTGTTACTATCCTACAACTGTTGTCCGTTGTTTGTCCATTAGCATAAGTTTGTTATTGCAACTACTGCTTCTGAGGATAATTGTCATTAAACTTTACATACACAACATTCATCCCATGGTTTAGATTGTCTTAAATGCTTGTACATCCAATATGGCTGGTCATATCAAAATTGCATTTTTGCTAATGGACTCCTTATTACCTATATTTTGTTCTAAAGAAAAATGTTGCTGATCCAGTGTCCATTATGACCAACATGGCAGTCAGTTTTAAAATATTGTTATCGCTTCTGTAGGGATTGTCATGTGTGGCTTTTGCTTAAAGGTTTCTTATGATGTCTAGCCGGTCCAGGATTGAATATGGTACTGATCAAGGGTCTAATATGGAAACTACTGTGTCCAGTGTTCATCTTGGAAATATTGTTATTGCTACTTCTCTGCCCACTGCGGCTGACCACTTTTAAATCAGAGAACACTGAGAAGTGCTTAGCTATTTATCTTTATCTTTCCAATTCCTGATCCAAAATCCTGGGCAGTCAATATTGACTCCTTAAAATGTAATGGTTTATATCTATATACCTTCCCACCACCACCACCACCCCAGCTCAAAAATGATGGATCAGTGTACCTTTCAAATAAACTTTGCAGTTGAAATTCCAATGAAAATCTTGGTCCTTCATCACCTGCTGAAGCTTCTATAACAATAGGTGTATCAATGAAACCCTTGAGAAAAACAATTCTCAGAATAAGAACAGAATTGCTCAAAGATGAAGGCACACCACTTTGAACATGGATATGGAGTTGTCTTCTAGTGAAAACATCACTCCATTAAAAGCCTCAATACAATAGATAACTGACTTTCTCTTTTGGTCCATTGAGAAAAAAATAATCAAAGAGTTTCATTATCTTGGATTTAAGCCAAAACAATTACTTCTTCATACTTATCTTGATATTTGACTTGTCCTGACTGAAATCTTTGTGTTTGAAATGGAATAAATTGTGGGTTCTGACATTACTAAATAAAACTTGACTGAATAAAACACCTTTTGAACCTGTGTCTGGATCCTCTTTGGCTCACCTAATACAAAACCTGTTTGTCACATCATTCTAGCTAGAGCAGGCAGAACCAGTGATATCCAAACTATCTGCAGTTCAGTTACATTTGGTCTACTGCTAAACAGTCCTAATCATAGAGAAAAAGTCCTTTGAAGTTGTACTGGACCCTTCACCTTAGTTTTTCCAGTAGTAACTTCATGTTAATTCTAGTGAATGTTTCTTAGTGGTTTGAATCTGCTTTATGTACATTAGAGGACAAAAGATGGGGGTGAAAGGGAGGTAACTCCTTCGGCCTGCTCTCCTCAGGTGTATTTTATGTTTTTGAATAATAAGCCAATTTTTGGAGTCAAAATATGTTTCTGTGATAGTGCTGACACTCGTCCAGCTTCCCCTTAGTTACATTTTAAAGCCTGACAGATTTCATGTCAGCTCTATCAGATCATGGATGGAATTTGGCACCAGTCCCTTCATCCATGGTGAGATCACTCTTGTCTGGCTTCCTCATCATGGTATTTTTTATGGGGTGGGGTGGTGATGAGATTAGGACTTTTGGTGGTGCATTTAATCAAACACATTGCTCACCATTTCATTGGTTAAAATTAAACTATCATTCACTGCATTGACTACATATTTCCTGGAAGAAAACCCCAAACTTGACAATTCTTGTCTTATTTACTGCTAAAGATATGTTCTTTAACAAATGGGATAGCGCTATAAATATCTTTGAAAAATTGTAACATTCAACATTTCGTCCATGTTTGTGTTAAATTTTAATGTTGTAATAAATTTACCATTGTACGAAACTTTCTAGAGAAGATATCTTTTCAAAGACATTATTTATATTTAGGGCATTACAGTTTAAAATATTACAGATCATCAGTTAGTCATCATCATTGTTACATATAGCATGTCTTCTGTCTTTTTGTGACATGATTTTCTCATCCATCATCATAGCTAAATAAAAATTACTCTTTTTTGTGTTTTTCAGCTTTATGTTGATGGTTCCATTTGACAGTGAGGATTTGAAGGGCATTGTATATGTCTGGATAGGAAATAAGGCTGATCATGATGAGGCCACACTAGCAGAGCAAATAGCTTACTTGATGTACAAGGTAATATATATATATATATATATATATATATATATATATATATATATATATATATAATGTGATGCTAACCATATCTATCTCTATATTGTATCTAAATTCAGTCAATACCTGATCTAGAAGATCGTGGCAAATCAAACACTTATGGATCTGATTGACTATCTGAACAGTGTAGACATTGACCTGCTGTACATGATGTGCTATGCAAATCAAACAGTATAGACCTGATAAATTTTTGGCTTTGGTTTGTTGTTTTACAGCACAGCAACACAAATTGATCATTTAGTGCTGATTCAGTTGGTTTCATGTGTTTTGCCATATGACACACCACACTAGTTGACCGGAGACTGACCAAATAAAAGAATTCAAACACACATATTTCGTGTATACTGTCCAAAATGTGTACTGGCATCAAACAGTGTAGATACTTGTGTACTGTGAATAAATGTGCTGACAGATCAAACATTGTAGACCTGATCTACTGCCCAAAATGTGCTGACAGATCAAACATTATAGACCTGATCTACTGCCCAAAATATGCCGACAGATCAAACATTGTAGACCTAATCTACTGCCCAAAATATGCCGACAAATCAAACATTGTAGACCTAATCTACTGCCCAAAGTGTGCTGACAGATCAAACATTGTAGACCTGATCCCAAAATGTGCTGACAGATCAAACATTGTAGACCTGATCTACTGCCCAAAATGTGCTGACAAATCAAACACTGTAGACCTGATCTACTGCCCAAAATGTGCTGACAGATCAAACATTGTAGACCTGATCTACTTCCCAAAATGTGCTGACTGATCAAACATTGTAGACCTGATCCCAAAATGTGCTGACAGATTAAACATTGTAGACCTGATCTACTGTCAAAATGTGCTGACAAATCAAACATTGTAAACCTGATCTACTTCCCAAAATGTGCTGAGAACATTGTAGACCTGATCTACTGCCCAAAGTGTGCTGACAGATCAAACATTGTAGACCTGATCCCAAAATGTGCTGACAGATCAAACATTGTAGACCTGATCTACTGCCCAAAATGTGCTGACAAATCATACACTGTAGACCTGATCTACTGCCCAAAATGTGCTGACAGATCAAACATTGTAGACCTGATCTACTGCCCAAAATATGCTGACAGATCAAACATTGTAGACCTGATCTACTGCCCAAAATATGCTGACAGATCAAACATTGTAGACCTGATCCCAAAATGTGCTGACAGATCAAACATTGTAGACCTGATCTACTGCCCAAAATGTGCTGACAGATCAGACATTGTAGACCTGATCCCAAAATGTGCTTTCAGACAGTCCAGACTCAGATTTACATGTACACTATTCATTACAGTCAATGCTGTTTGCAGTTTGGTTCACATTATGCATGAGCAAACACAGCATCTTCTGTTATGTATATCTGTATATTGTGCTTGACCTTTGTCAGTGATTGAGGGTTGTGAATTGGGTTTATGCATAGCTGACCTTTGTTCATGAAAGTAAGTAGTGTAAACAAGTGGTTTTCTAGAATCTGAATTCAAGGCCTAACCTTATTTATGGGTTAGGGAAATTCTCCATTTAAATATTTTTTTGTTTTGGAACATATTTTGCATCATAGCTCAAGTTGGGATGTGTATATATTGGGGGGGATGGTTAATAAACAATACATTCCAGTTTTATTAGTGCTCATTAATTTTGAATATATTACTTTGGAATTTTGTGAATTCATTAAAAACATTTTGGATTGCATCATTGGTATATCAAGACATTCAAGACTATTTGGAATATTAGAACATTCAAGATTATTGGAAGGGCCCCAAGAGGCCGAGTTATCTAAAGCACAGACCGTTACGGATCACTGCCATCTGACCTCTGCGTGAGTTCGAGTCCAGACTCGGCTAACGTGGGTAAGAAGCCTGCCAGATGCTTCTTGTGGGTCAGTCATTCTTCTACCATTTACTGGCCGCCATGTATAGACTATCTTGTGCTGAAAAATGGCATTAAACCCAAAAACAACAACAACAACGACTATTGGGATACTAGGACATTCAAGACTATTGGAATATTAGGACATTACACACCATTGGAATATTAGGACATTAAAGACTATTGGACTATTAGGACACTCAAGACTATTGGAACATTAAGACATTCAAGACTATCAGACTATTAGGACATTCAAGACTATCAGAGTTCATTTGAAGACATTATGTAGTCTTGGACTTGTGATAGGACATTTAGGATTAGTTTTGATTTTATTCACAATACTTTATCTCTTAAAGTTTTGATCGTAGGTTAGAGAAATAAATTGTTCATTTTACTGAACATGTTGGTTTCATTTCTTTCTGCTACATAGTTCAAGACCTAGATTCATAAAACTTATAAAGTCAAGTTGCATTAAGATGGATTGACCCTCTTGCTTATGATACCAATATTTGAATATGTTTGTGTCAGAATTATCTTCTCACTCTCTTTTATACAAAGATTAAAACTGGCTTACCTATGGTACATTTTTTACAGTAGACTGGGTTAACATTATCTATCCAGTCTCTTGATACCAAGATTTGGATTACATGCTTTATACCAGACTGTGCCAAAGAGCTATCTTTTTACTATCTTTATAGCAAGATCTGAATAAGTATTTTACACCAGACTGGGTCAGAGAATTATCTTTTCAATATCTTTACACCAGACTGTAACAAAGAATTATCTATTCACTATCTTTATACCAAGATCTGAATGTGTTTTACACCAGACTGTGTCAAAGAATTATCTTTTCAATATCATTAAATCAAGATATGAATATGTGTTTTACACCAGACTGTGTCAAAGAATTATCTTTACACTTTAAACCAAGATTTGAACATGCTGCTTATTTAGAGCTGCAACACTGTTCTGGTGGCTTAGTGATTATAGCGTCGCCTCAGATGTGGGAGGATGTGGATTTGATCCCCGGCCGAGACATACCAAAGACTTACCAAAAGGATGCTAACAGCTGCTCCTCTTGGTGCTCAGCATTAAGAGGTTAGTATTATGACTGGTCGGCCTGGTGTCAAGATAATGTGACTGGGTAGGACATCATTCCACATGTCTGGCATGATGCCCCCATACTAGACATCATTATAAACTGTCACACTGCTGGCATCATAGCAATATGACTGAAAATATTTTAAAGCTAGGTTAAAAATTATAATAACATCACATCACATATTTTAAGCTGCAGTATAAATGAATACATTTAGAATAAATATGTTTTTAATTGATATGAAAGAAAATGGGTTTAACGCCATTTTTCAGCACAAGATTTCTATACATGGCGGCCTGTATTACTGGTGGAGGAAGAACCCTGGAAAACCCAGGGAAGAACCACCGACCCACGAGAAGCTACTCGCAGGCTTTCTCACTTAATCACGTCTGGGCTGGAACTCGAGCAGACAGAGGTGAGATGGCAGTGATCCGAACAGTCAGCGCTTTAGACCACTTTATATGAAACAAAAATAGACTGATCAAAATAAATACATCAGTACTTGTATTGATGACTGATTTTAGTACTCCTTATACTTTCAAAAGCTTTCCAGCAAAATAGTAAAAAAAATATAGAATAGCTAAGATTGTTGTTTCCAATGATTTTGACATTGCCTGGTACCATGTGACAAGAAAATTGAAATCAATGATTATATTAATGATTAGTATGCATATATATACAATTCAAAACTTAAATTCTAGTTTTGAAGACAGTTTCATATTTTGGTTTTTTAGGGCTACTCCAGAAACAATTTGGGGGGTAGGGGTGAGGGAAGGTCTGAAGGCACTCATATTAAATTTGGTGTGGATGGTGAGATTTTGACATATGGTGTTATATTTATATAGTATATTGTTCACTATTGCTTGTGTTTTGTCTATGAAAATTCAATTAAATTTGATGATTATTGGATTGTATCAAATGGTACTCTCTAAATACCCTACTCCACCATCCAATGCACAGTCACATACTGAGTGATATATGTTTTCTTTTAAAAACATGTCATCCGAGTTTTATTCTATATATTTGGCACAGACTTTTTAAATTGCCTTTGCTCTTTTATTATTTTAAATTTAGATTGTACACAAATAAATAATGAAAATCACTTTTTTAATTGTGTACTAAAAAGTAATAAATAAAATTCATTTTTACTAGAGATGTAGCGCAGTGGAAATAGGATGTGCCACTTGAAGCTCATGAAATCTATCTGGGAGAAGTGTATGAGATTTCGACTTGAGACATAATGTGGGTTACTTAAAGGATATGTCTGTGAGATGTTTTATATCAGATTTTGATTAAAGACAAAATGCTACAAAAATGTATGGGTCACTTTAAGTTTAAGGCATCTATCTTGGAGATGTTTCTTATATTTTGACTAGAGACAAAATGGTATGGAAGGATGTGTGGGTTTCTTTAAGCTCTGTGTATGTCTGGGAGATGTTTTTATACAAAAAAAGCCTGCAGTATGCATTATTATACTCTTAGACATGAAATTAATTTATCAAACTTAATGCCTGTCAGTAAATCTTCAGTTGTGTCTAAATGACCTCCACCTGTGTAGTATTACACAGCTTAATGACCTCCACTTGTGTAATATTAAATGGCTTAATGACCTCCACTTTTGTAATATTACATGGCTTAATGACCTCCACTTGTGTAATATTACATGGCTAATGACCTCTACTTGTGTAATATTACATGGCTAATGACCTCGACATGTGTAATATTACACAGCTTAATGACCTTCACTTGTGTAATATTACATGGCTTAATGACCTCCACTTGTGTAGTATTACATGGCTAATGACCTCTACTTGTGTAATATTACATGGCTAATGACCTCCACTTGTGTAATATTACACAGCTTAATGACCTCCACTTGTGAAATATTACATGGTCTAATGACCTCCACTTGTTTAGCATTACACAGCTTAATGACCTCCACTTGTGTAGTATTACACAGCTTAATGACCTCCACTTGTGTAATATTACATGGCTAATGACCTCCACTTGTGTAATATTACATGGCTAAATGACCTCCACTTGGGTAATATTACATGGCTTAATGACCTCCACTTGTGTGATATTACACAGCTTAATAACCTCCACTTGTGTAATATTACATGGATTAATGACCTCCACTAGTGCAATATTACATGGCTTAATGACCTCCACTTGTGTAATATTGCATGGCTAATGACCTCCACTTGTGTAATATTACATGGCCCAACATGTGGTATATTTATAAAGAAGAGAGAGAAAGACATTTGAACACATTATAAGACATGTACAAGGAGACCACCTAATGCATGTTTTTTTTTCTTCAATCATATTTTTTCTCTTTTGGGGGAAATAAACAGGTTCTTTATTCATCTTTAATTGTTTATTCTTTTCCAAGTTGAAGTTTTCACAGTAAAGTTTGAGAATAAGAGTCCAGTTAATGTTTCAGTACTTTATTGTTGATAATTTTGTTTTGTAACTTTGTTTGCAGGATAATTATACAGTTCAAATGATAAATGAAGGTGAAGAACCAGAGAATTTCTTCTGGGTGGGAATTGGAGGCAAGAAACCATATGATACTGTAAGTTTTATGTTCCATATATTCAGTATAATCGCTTTTCTGTAATTTTTTATTTATCTAGAGCAAAAGATATCTTGTCAGGGTTCCCGCGGGTCATGGAATCCTGGAAAAGTTTTGGAATTTAGAAAATAAATTTCAAGGGCCTTAAAAAGTTATGGAATTTGTCAAAACCTTGCTAAGTTTTGGAAAAGTCATGGAATTTCTGACAATGGAGTTAAAAAATTGATTACTCCAAATTTCAACGAGTACCGATTAAATAAAACACGATAAAATTACGATCGATAAATGGTTTCATTAAAAATAACAAGAGTAAGTTCCCCTAACAGTAGTATCACATGATTTCCGGTGTAGTTCGATTGGAAAATTCAAATGAACAGCCGCACCGCTTTGAGCAATAACCGCTTGAAGGTCTATCAAGAGGAAGCCAATTTCTTCCCAAAAAGTCTGTTATTTCTTCAATCTAAGGTACAAGGTAAGTATTAATTTGGTTTCATTTATATTTATCTCTTAATTTTGTATAACAAGAGTAAGTTCCCTAACAGTATATCTCACGTGATTTACTTTGTAGTTCCATAGGGAAATTAATGTTGTTTGCTGCACCATTTTGAGCAATTAGCACTTCACGATATATCAAAACAAAGTTAATTTCTTCCGAGAAAGTCACTTATTTTCTCGATCTAATGCACATGGTAAACACTAATTTTGGTTTCATTTATATTTCTCTTTTTTTTCGGGTCTGTCGTAACATCTCATACGGCATAGTCATTCTTTTATTATGGCAGATGGTACGGTACGACCTGATTATAATTGTTATTGTAAATTTCATATTCTTATTTTGGGCAGTTACTTTACATTCATTTCAGAATATTAAAAAACTATAGTTTTCGTTCGGAAGCAGTTCTTAGATGACCAGCCAACCGTACTGAATAAAATTTAAGAGAACTGTTTTAATATTAGACCTGTCTTGGTCTCCCAATTAAATTCACCCGATTTTCCAAAACCCCAATAAAAATAAATATTTATAGTAAATAAATACTAGAATAGATCGTGTATTGAAGTAAGAAAAATATTTGAATTCGAAATTTAAAAAAAAATTGCAAGAAGACTTCAGTCAAAATTCCAGTAATATTACAGTGTGGGAAATTTGACTTCCATTTTTCAAGAGGGTTGCCATGTTAGGATAAAACATATTTACTACCATTATAGTTTAACTTTAATCAAACATTTTTCTGTATCTGGTAAACTTTGATGGCATTTTTAGTGTTGCTGTTACTAGGATACTTAATGAATTTTTGTTAAAGTTAAAGAAAAGAATTGTCATTGTCTGAAAATTGTATTTTAATTTCAAATAACCAAGACTACATAATATTATATTAACTAAATCTTAGATTCTAAGTCTGGCCAAAAGATTATAAAAATAATTACTTAATGAACATTGGACCGTTAGAAAACTCTGAATACATAATAAAATACACAATATCCCATAATGACAGCTAAATCTGAAAATCTATCATTTTTTATTGTTTTAGGTTTAGTCCAACATGCCTGGTATGTGCACATTCAATAACAGATGGCTGACTAACCCAAGCTATGAAAAATGGGTGGAGAAGAATGCTTCAGACCCAAGGACTGCTAAATGCAGAGCTTGTAGCAAAATTATAGATATTGCAAATATGGGAGAAGCTGCCCTCAAAAGTCATTCCACCAGCAAGAAGCATGTGCAGAATTGTAAAACAATGAAATCTGCTCAGAACAACACACTCTCTGGTTTTATTTCACCTTTAGCCTCACCATCACATAAAGGTACGCCAAAGCCTGCCCCAACATTAACGTCATATACATCATCAAATGATGTATTAAAGGCAGAAATTTTGTGGACACTAAGGACAGTGAATACACACAGCTCCTTTAATTCCAATGAGGAAATTTCACAAGTTTTTTCACTGATGTTTCCAGACAGTGCAATTGCAAACAAATTCACTTGCGGTTATGACAAAACAAGTTATATTGCTATTCATGGCCTAGCCCCATACTTTACATCAACCTTAAAAGATAGCATACGCAAGTGTGATGGATATGTCTTGCAGTTCGATGAAAGTTTGAATAAACAATTGCGCCAAAAGCAATGTGACATTCATGTCAGATTTTGGGAACAGGATGCAGAAAGAGTGCAGACAAGATTTTTAATATCTGAGTTTTTGGGACATGCCACTGCAGATGATCTTTTTGGCAAGTTGTGTCCAATCATCCAAGATCTTGGCACCAGGAACCTCCTACAAATTTCAATGGATGGACCTAATGTTAACTGGAAAACCTTTGACATGTTGAATGCAGAGATTAATCGTTTAAATCCTGGAAAGTCGTTGTTGCCAACAGGATCTTGCAGCCTGCATTTAATTCATAATGCTTTCAGGCATGGTTGCACTGCCACAGAGTGGAATCTGGAGGAGACACTAAGCAATCTCTATTACTTCTTTAAATATTCTCCAGCCAGAATAGAGGACTATCAAAAAGCATCTGGTAACAAGGAGCTGCCACCAAAATTCTGTAAGCACAGGTGGCTTGAGAATATCACAGTTGTAGAGAAAGTCATATCCCTCCTTCCATACCTAGCAACATATATTGAGTCGCTTAAAAAGCACCCAAAATTAAAATCATTTGAGAGTCTAAAGGAAGTGGTTATGTCTCATCTCTTCATTCCTCAAGCACAGTTTTTCCTTTCAGTGGCTAGAGAGTTTGAGCCATTTTTACAGGAATTTCAAGGAGACACTCCATTGCTGCCTTTCCTTGCCGAAGACATGTTCAAAATGATCAGGAGTCTTATGGAGCGATATGTAGCTCAAGATCATCTGGACCTTATCACAGAGGCATCAAAGCTCATAAAATTGGATCTAACAAATTGCAAACATCTTAAAGACCCTGCAATGATTGAAATTGGCTTTGTGACAATGACTGTGATTGCAGACTTAAAAAAAATCAGGGAAATTGACAGATAGGGACATTTTGGCATTCCGTATTGATTGCAGGAAATTCCTCCAAGCTGCTGTCACAAAACTGCTGACAAAATCACCAGTGACTTTTGCACTTGTAAGACATATGACATGCTTAAACCCAGAGATGATGATGAAGGATATAAAGACAAGCATTCAGTCATTCCACTCACTGGTCAAAATTCTAGTCAGCAATGGAAGAATAGATCCAAACCAATGTGTGATGCCCTGGCTAAAAACTACAAATCCTTTTTGGAAAATTGTTTGAAATCGGAAGACTCTGTGAAATTTGCTCAGTTCTCCAGACAGAAAGACCGCTTAGATTCATTTTTTCATTCCTTGATGGCAAACAAAAAGGAATATGCTGTCTTGTGGCCAGTTGTAAAACACCTTCTAACTCTGTCTCATGGCCAGGCAGATGTTGAATGAGGATTCTCCATTAACAAAGAAGCCATAAGAGATAACCAAAAGCAGTTGTCTCTCATTTCAAGAAGAATCATTATTGATGGTATTCGGAGTGTAGGAGGCATTGAAAATGTAAATATTAGTAAAGAAATGTTAACTTATGTTTCAAATGCTAGACATGCATACAGACAGGACTTGGATGAGGAAAAGAAAAAGAGGGATGAGTGTGAGAGGAGCAGAAAACGAAAAGCAGATCTTGAGCTGGGTGACATCTTAAATAAAAGAATTAGATTAATGGATGACATCCAGCAATTGCTCAAATTAGCAGATGAAAATGCTGAACAAGCCGAAAAGGACAATAACCTAAGCCTGTTAACTGCGTCCAATTCTCTCCGAAAGACTGCAAAAGTGAAACAAGAGTCTCTAAAGGACATTGAAAAGGAGATAGAGCAGAAAAAGTTGGCTTCTCTCTAAATACAAGAAAGCAACTGGAAAGTGACATGTTTTGTTAATATTGTAGATATGAACACATACAAAAACTACATAGAATTGTTTCTTTTTTACTTTTGAATACAAATTACATTGAAAATTGGATTATAACATGAATTACTGCACGAAGTCAATGTGTGCAAACCCAGGTAAATTTAAAATGTACATATTAAAAATATTTATTGTTAACTTATTTGTTATTTTCTTTGAAAGATGTCATTCTTTATATTCATTTTACTTGACAATGCAAGAGAGCGCGGTCCTTGAGTTTTGTTGAATGGCCCTGGAAAAGTTTTGGAAAAGTCATGGAATTTGTTTTGGTTAAGTCTGCAGGAACCCTGTCTTGTTGTCAACTACTTGGAAGATTGATATGAAATTTCACACTCAGATCTAGGACATCTGATTGGTGCTAAGTGAAAATGGTGCAACATGTATATCCAATATGGTCACCACAATGCTCATTTGAAAATATTGCTACTACTCCTGAATGGATGGTCATATCAACATGGGCTTTTTAGTATGACGGATCTGTATGAAAATGGTACTATTAAGACCAACATGGATGGTCATATCAACATGGGGGTTTTAGTATGACGGATCTGTATGAAAATGGTACCACTAAGACTAACATGGATGGTCATATCAACATGGGGTTTTTAGTATGATGGATCTGTATGAAAATGGTACCACTAAGACTAACATGGATGGTCATATCAACATGGGGATTTTAGTATGATGGATTTGTATGAAAATGGTACCAATTAGACCAACATGGATGGTCATATCAACATGGGGTTTTTAGTATGATGGATCTGTATGAAAATGGTACCAATTAGACCAACATGGATGGTCATATCAACATGGGGTTTTTAGTATGACGGATCTGTAT
This sequence comes from Potamilus streckersoni, assembly GCA_016746295.1. NCBI lineage: Eukaryota > Metazoa > Mollusca > Bivalvia > Unionida > Unionidae > Potamilus > Potamilus streckersoni. Next base: position 160,054 of record JAEAOA010002314.1, on the reverse strand, counting down.
AAAAATGGTACTACTAAGACCAACATGGATGGTCATATCAACATGGGCTTTTTAGTATGACGGATCTGTATAAAAATGGTACCACAAAGACTAACATGGTGGCCATCTTGAAAATCTTACCAATGCTTTTCCTAAATGAATTGTCATGACCAGGATAGGATTTTCATTCAAGACTTCTTATGATGTTTTCTTAGTCATAAATGAGAATGGTTAGATGTAACAAAGGGTGGTTATTTTATCTTCCTGCACAACTGATATTTGTTCAGCTGCAACCTTTAAAAGATTTCACTTATTGTATGATCAAAGTGTAACTTACAAAGCTCAAGTTTGGTCTCACTAAGCATATGACAATGAGGCCTTGGAAAAGTAGTCATATGATATTAATGATGACTCTAGACAACATTGAAGAATTTCAAAACTTGATCAGACAATGAGGATGAATTCTTGGATTTTGTAGCAATGACATTAGGGAGTGATATCTATTGAATACAGTGAATTTAAAAATGCAGATTTAACTTCAGCTTTGTATGCATTTAATACAGTTTCCTTTTCAATAGATACCCAGGTAACTGATTATTAGAATCACTGGGCACCCAGTAGAAGTTTTCTAGATTTTGACATTTTTTTTCTACACAACAATTTTCTTGTATAGAATGCTAAGACATAATTACTAAATCATAAAGATATCTCAGTTAGATTGCACATCAAACTTGTGTTAAACTAACTGATCAGAAATTTGGTTAGCCTGGCCTTGCAGAAAAACCCATGACCTCCATTTATATCATGTGATGTTTACCTGGATTTGACCTTGGAACTTTATACATCGGTTTATGCAGTGATTAGAAGAATGAGTTCTTCTGAGAGTATAAAATTATGATCAGTTGTAAAATGAGTTTTTAAAATGTTATTAACCTTTACAAACAGTAATCCTAAATGATAATCCATATTGTATAGGCATACATACTAAAATATCTAATAAATATACTTGAAATCACTTAAGCCTGATTCTTATGCAAAAGAAAACAATGGTGAAAATGATTAACAGTCAAACAGAAAACATCATTAATATCCAATCAAATATGAACCAACTGGATTTTATTATAAATGAACACTTATAATTCATAATTTTACAATTCATACTTAAAAAGAAAATAAAAATGAGTTGTAGCTGAATGGAAATAAGATGGGGTTGAAGGGATTTTCCAAAAATTAGTAGATGAATGCTCAGGCTTGACTCAATTTTTCGAACTGTACTAGATGAATGTTTGTATGATTTAATATAAAAACCTGAAATGCCAAGTTTTAGCCATTAAAAAACAAGGTATTAATCACTACCAATAAATTTCTTAAGCTGGCGATTGATAAAGCATGAGACATGACTGTTGATATGAATTCTGATATCCAAATTGATCAATTATGTCTGCTTGGCCCTATATGAAATGGGTGCCAATCTGACATTCATTATTGTCTGCTTGGCCCTAAATGAAATGGATGCCAATCTGACATCCATTATGTCTGCTTGGCCCTAAATGAAATGGGTGCCAATCTGACAGTCATTATGTCTGCTTGGCCCTAAATGAAATGGATGCCAATCTGACATCCATTATATCTGTTTGGCACTAAATGAATTATGACTGCTTGGCCCTAAGTGAAATGGGTGCCAATCTGACATCCATTATGTCTGCTTGGCCCTAAATGAAATGGGTACCAGTCTGACATCCATTATGTCTGCTTGGCCCTAATGAAATGGATGCCAATCTGACATCCATTATGTCTGCTTGGCCCTAAATGAAATGGGTGCCAATCTGACAGTCATTATGTCTGCTTGGCCCTAAATGAAATGGATGCCAATCTGACATCCATTATATCTGTTTGGCACTAAATGAATTATGTCTGCTTGGCCCTAAGTGAAATGGGTGCCAATCTGACATCCATTATGTCTGCTTGGCCCTAAATGAAATGGGTACCAGTCTGACATCCATTATGTCTGCTTGGCCCTAATGAAATGGATGCCAATCTGACATCCATTATGTCTGCTTGGTCCTAAATGAAATGGATGCCAGTCTGACATCCATTATGTCCACCACAGCTGCTACTTAAAATATTGTTACTGTAGAACATTTGAGAATTTGAGATGGTTTCAATACTCAAGAGTTAAAAGGAAAAATCGTCTCATCTTTAATTTCTGGAAATTCTTTTCCAGCCATTGGAGCATGTCTATGTGATGGGCTCATTTTTAACTGATATGATGTTGAGTTTTTTTCTGCAAATGGTAGCATGTGTTGTTTTTTGGGGGGAGGGGGGAGGTCAGAGTATTTAAAGAGTAAAACCAACCATAAATTAAATTGTCCAAAACAATAAATTGCCTTGCTTTTGAACAGAACCTACTGACATCTTTGAATTTCACTGATGGTGTGACTGGAGTACCATTACTGCAAGCAAGATACAAAATATGCTTACACATTGATTCACATGATATGCTTTCATCTAAACAATGCCTCATCATGAAACAAAAGTTTAATTTGAATGACTCAAATGATCACTGTCAATATGCTCCAGTGATCACTTAAAACAAGAAGAAACCATGGGGGGAGATTTAAAAAATACCTGTCCCCTTACTGCAAAAAGCATGTGAACATTATGTACATAACTTGTATATAGGATATTTGCAAGGGGAAAATTAAAATGGGCACTGTGACTGGTGTCTGCTATATAAAAGTAAGTGTTAGGACAAGTTTGACTGTACATGTCACCCTGTATTATGCAATATTTTTCCTACATCACATCACTTTTAGTCGTTTGATTCTAAAAGAAATTTGATGGTATATCTTTTTGATCCATTAATTTGCTGGTGCATGGCTTGATACAGGTAGTTGTTGATAGTGACATGGTTGAAATGGTATGAATAAGTAGAAAATTATGAGGTTTGGAACATAATGGATGCTTTTCTTCTCTGCAGGATGCTTCTTACATGCAGTATGCCCGACTGTTCCGCTGTTCTAACGAGAAAGGGTACTTCATAGTATCAGAGAAGTGTGCTGATTTTTGTCAGGTAGGTCTGCACTTCCTCCCAGTCTGATGATTACCAGGGTTGCATCTTGGACACACAATTCCCACAAAATTTGAAAATATTCCACAGATTATATATTACCTGCATTCAAAACCACACCAGAAATAATCAATATTCACAACTTAAAATGAAAGTCAATAAACAGAAAATGACATGTGAAATGTCATTAACCTGACGATGACTTTAAAATTCAATACTACAGAAAGACATTACACAGACAATGGTATAATTGTTGAATGCTGAAAGTCATTTGCCAGACTATAGCATAATTGTTTGATGCTGAGTCATTAACCAGACAATGGCATAATTGTTGGATACTGAGTCATCAATCAGACAATGGCATAATTGTTTGAATGCTGAGTTATTAACCAGACAATGGCATAATTTTTGGATGCTGAGTCATCAATCAGACATTGGCATAATTGTTTAATGCTGAGTTATTAACCAGACAATGGTATAATTGTTGAATTCTGAGTTATTAATCAAACAATGACATAATTGTTGAATGCTGAAAGTAATTAACCAGATAATGGCATAGTTGTTGGATGCTGAGGTCTGATTGGCTGTATTAGCTATGGCTACTTTGTGCCTCAGACTTGCCCATTTCACATGCAGTATGGTGTAATGATCCTCATTTGACATGCAATATAGTGTAATGATGCTCAGTCTTCATCACCAGTAAGCTTTTTATTGCAAAAATTGAGCTCTTACTTATTTGCCTTCTTTGGAGGCAACTAGACTTTTAGCACAAATTTGTTAAAACCTCAATTCAACTCTGCATTAGTTGTGTTTGTGTTTTTATATACTCTTCATTATATTCATTGGTTAATCAGTTAACTGCCATCTAAATAGTGTGTGCTTAATTTGCCATCTAACTAGTGTGTGCTTAATTTGCCATCTAACTAGTGTGTGCTTAATTTGCCATCTAACTAGTGTATGCTTTATTTGCCATCTAACTAGTGTATGCTTAATTTGCCATCTAACTAATGTATGCTTTATTTGCCATCTAACATGTATGTTTAAATTGCCATCTAACTAGTGTATGCTTAATTTGCCATCTAACTAGTGTATGCTTAATTTGTCATCTAACTAGTGTATGCTTAATTTGCCATTAAACTAGTGTATGCTTAATTTGCCATCTAACTAGTGTATGCTTACTTTGCCATCTAACTAGTGTATGCTTAATTTGTCATCTAACTAGTGTATGCTTAATTTGCCATCTAACTAGTGTATGCTTAATTTGCCATCTAACTAGTGTATGCTTAATTTGTCATCTAACTAGTGTATGCTTAATTTGCCATTAAACTAGTGTATGCTTAATTTGCCATCTAACTAGTGTATGCTTAATTTGTCAGGATGATTTAGCTGATGATGATGTGATGATCCTGGACAATGGACAGATCGTCTACCTGTGGGTTGGCAGAAAAACTAGTGATGTGGAGATTAAGCTAGCTTTTAAAAGTGCACAGGTATGTATTGTAACCTGTTGGATTGTAAGGTGATGCAAAATATAACTGGTAAATGAATTAAATCAAACTGTTATTAAGAATTTTTTTATGAAAAGTAATATGCTCGTGTGTGTGTATATATATATATATATATATATATATATATATATATATATATATATATATATATATATATATATATATATATATATATAATGCAGGTCACATACATTTTAGTCTACACTATTATGGACTTTGTGTGCAATGCCTGTTGTATTATTACAGTTCTTATCAATTTTTGTGCAATTTGATTTAGTTAACTAAAACAATATAATTGTCATGTCTGTTCCTTGTACCAGTTCTTGTACAAAAATATGAAAGCATGCTGGCATTAGCATTGTTTGGCCACATTGCAAAGGGCATTCCAGTTTATGGATTGATGGTATCTGTCTGGCATTAGGATTATTTGGCCACATTGCAGAGGGCATTCCAGCTTATGGATTGTTGGTGTCTGTATGGCATTAGCATTGTTTAGCCACATTACAAAGGACATTCCAGTTTATGGATTGATGGTGTCTGTCTATCTTGCTGGCATTAGAATTGTTTGGCCACATTGCAAAGGGCATTCCAGTTTATGGACTGATGGTGTCTATCTGGAATTAACATTATTTGGTCAGATTGCAAAGATCATTTCAGTTTATAGATTGATGGTGTCTGTCTGGAATTAACATTGGTGGGATTGCAAAGGGCATTCCAGTTTATGGATTGATGGTGTCTTTCTGGCATTAGCATTGTTTGGTCAGATTGCAAAGGGCATTCCAGTTTATTGATTGATGGCATATGTATGGCATTATCATTGAGGTTATAGCTTATGTTTATCTTGGGTATATTGATTATAGGGTAACATTTTAGGATGTTTCAAGTCATCATGAGGAATAATACAACCGGGTCACTTTGATATTTTTTCATAGTTAAGTGATTGGAGCTTGCCATTACATTAAACTCCTTTCTCTTGGTTAAAGTTTGTATTTAGCTCAGCTTTTCTTTCACTATTGCCTGCAGAGAAATATATTTTGTGATAAAGATGGCATCATAAGGAGTTCTACACCTTACAGTCACTGGCTTATATTTCCCACCATAGTGGTCTGGATAATGACAGTATGTATTTTGTTATGTAGATGCATCATGAAGAGTACAACACCCACAACTCATAACTAGGCCACAATAAACTATTTCACACTAGTGACCTGTATTAACTAGTGTTTAGCTCAGTATTTTACTGTTACATAGAGTTTTTAACCTGATACATAGTTATTTCATGACATGTACAACACTCTCCATTGAAAGCTATTACCATTTCATGCTCCAGTGAACTGCATTTACCTTTTCACTCTTTTCATTAAGCTCATTTCTTGGACACTGTTACTGTTTTAACTTACAGACAGGATGCACACGATACAACACTTGGACAAAACCAAGAGATGTATTCTGGCCATACTGTCATTGTCTCTGGCAATAAATATTCCACCAAGGAACATAAGTTTCCATGGTAGAAGGCAATAACAGAACATTATTTTGTGCAATTTAGATTTACATATTTATGAGCTTTTGCATTGCATAGCCACCATAATGCTGCTTAACATCATTACACACACACACAAATACACATTAGTGCCAGAATCTGCCATATTTTAAACCTGTATGCTTACAAAAATGCATTTTACTCTTGCTTCAGGTGTACATACAACACTTAAGGAACAAACAGCCCGAGAGACCAAGAAAACTTCTACTTGCCATGAAATACAAGGAACATCGCAATTTTACCAAGTGCTTCCATGGGTGGGGCAAATATATAGAAGTGCCCACATAGAGGAAGGAACGAGCTGTTCTCACGCAATAGTCTTCTTGTTTTCCTAAGATCAGATAAAAATCAAACAAGATGATTTTTCTTGTATCTAAATCTGTGTTGGAATCTCGGATATATAAGATTTTGTCATTGTTATAATTCATAGCATGAAAAACGCATTTTTATTTCCTATAAAACAAGATATATGCTAAAAGTATATGCTAGTTTCATAATTTTTTGTCTAGAATTTAAATTTGTTTCAAAACTTCCTCATTTAAGTTCTCAGAATGTTATACCTAACATTTGAAAGTTTGCTTCATTTAGTTTATTAAATTGTCTCGACTTTTTTCAAAGTTAAAATAGCTAAATTTGTGTATTCATTGCCTTTTAATTAATGCCAATGTATTCAAGTCAGCAATTAGTATATGGTTATTGAATGAAAGATTTTAACATATATAAGTTTGATATATATCAGATCTTCGCAATATCATTGTTCTTCTTTTCATTAATTGATGCCCTTTTTTTGAGAATGTGGTTTTTGTACTAAATATTACATCTTGGCTTGTTGATTGAATTGTTTGGAAAATTAGTAGCCATTAGAACACCCCCACAACATATACTGTGCAATCTGTCCAGCTCATGATGGATTGTTTGGAAACTTGTACATTTCATTATATACATATATGTACATTTCATTATCATTATATACATATATGTAGATTTCATTATCATTATATACATATATGTAGATTTCATTATCATTATATACATATATGTACATTTCATTATCATTACATACATATATGTAGATTTCATTATCATTATATACATATATGTAGATTTTATTAAATACATATATGTAGATTTCATTATATACATATGTGTAGCTCCAGCTAATCCATCTTTGACAATCTGATATAGACATTGATTTTGTTTTTCAATTAGGCATTCTGAATAATGTGAACTTCACTAAACATTAATCCTCCCCACCTTCTCAGTACAAGTTAACATTATATAACATCAAAAAAAGTCAACTGCAGGTCTTTCTGGCAATATTAAATGCATACTGTACATTCCATCATTTTCAATCCATTTTCCAAAATGAAGGAGGATTCTGATCGTTGGCAGAGAGTAAATTAAACACACCCATGATAGCTAATGCATGTTGTGGATTCCAGATCCATATGCATTATGTGGTGTCTCATTATTTATTACTAATGCTTGAAAAAGTAGTACAGATATTTAATTAAAAATTTTCTCCTTAAAGGCACTTAAAAGCATAAAGCATATTTTATAGGGAATGATTTATATTTTAATATTGGTAATACGTATTATTTCTTTTGGTATGTGACATGCACTGGTAACAATGTATATTTTTATGTTACTGTTAGCTTCAAAGTCATAAAGAATTTATTGTTGAAAATCTTAATTTACTTCCCCACACAATTTGTTGTGGTACATGGTATTCAGCTTGAGACTTCATCTTCTTTAAATTTGCACTCAAAAATCAACCAACAGACATGTTTTTTCTTTCAAAAACATCTGGGTTTTAATGTTGTTTTATTTTATTTTCAAATCTAAAATCAATGTCATTTTTATCAAATAATCTTTTGGCCCAGCAAAAATATTACAGGATGATAAACCAAGACGGTTCTTTTCTTCAGTGATGATCCTAACACATTTAGCACACCTCATAGCAAGAAAGTGCCCCATTAGTACAAAACATACAAGCATTAAAAATACCATGTCAGTCCTCAGTAAAAATAAAATTTTCTATATAAGTGTTGACTCATTGCTCTTAAAGATTTGTATTCCACATGCATATATACAGCAATCAGTAAAATGTTTTAACACATTGACTTTTTTAGTTCACTTGGCCATATGGATAAGTGATCTTGACCATTGTTGCATGATGCACTGATAAACATTCACTATTTTAGAATTTTTAGAAAGCCATTTGTTGTTTTTATTTTTTTCTTATTTTATAGCATTTTAATTGTTATAATCATTAATTACTTTCATAATAATTTTAGCTTTCACTAAAAAAATTGAAAAATCAATGGGATTTTTTTTCAGAAACACTTCAAAATTGAATTACTACTGATAATCCATATGTCCATGCCATCTAGTTTTCCAGATTCTAAACTTAAAAATTCACCATCCATAAATAAACAAAAAAAAACAAATTTAAGCTTTTTTTTTCATGTTGTGACCAGACTGCATTTAATTTCATTGACAGGTTACAGTATTAAACCTGAAGTTGAGTTAGACACTTGCTGTTTCTCTGGCTATTTTTCATCCTCTACTCTGACAAAGAGTATAAACCATGATTCAGTAATGGCTGCCTTTACATGCTGATCTTGGTAAGTTCAGATTTGCAGCCAGTTTTATCAAATGCAAATTATTTGATTATATATAGTACATATTTAACTGTCAGATAATATGTTGCTATTTAATTAGATTGCATATATATCAGAGGTTTTTTAATTATATAAAGTGCATATATAACTCATCAGATAACATGTTATTCAATACAGAGTGCATATGTAGCTGTCAGATAACATCTACTTCCAGGACATATATGTCTGATAAAGATTTTACTTAATATATATAGTACATAAGTAACTGTCAGATAACATGTTATTTAATAGACAGAGTGCATATGTAACTGTCAGATAGCAATGTTTCTTAATATATAGAGTGCATATGGAACTGTCAGATAACATGTTATTTAATAGACAGAGTGCATATGTAACTGTCTGATAAAGATTTAACTTAATATATAAAGTGCATATGTAACTGTCAGATAACATCATGTTGTAGAGTAATATAAACAGATCTTTTCTCAAAGGAATAAAAAAGTGATGCAAATATGAATCATTTCTGGTAAATAAAGAAGAAAAAACATTAAAAAATATTATTTAGACCAACCAACTAATTTTTATTTCTTGGATGAAGCTGATAACATGCATGTTTTTTTTTTTATCATAACTAATAGACAGTGTGGCATCTAAGTGCTCAAAACCTTTCTTTCCACAATTCCTTACATGTATGAATTTGCTTTCACAAGTATACATGTCGGTTACCAGTGTTATTAGACTCTTTTAGGTTTCTGGTTTCTTTTTTCTGCCATTCCATCCCATAATTCCCCTACATATATTTTATATTTAGTAGGCAAATGAATAAGAGTTTATTTGTACAGAAAGCTCCATTTTCAGAAAGCAGTTCAATAGTTTTTGACTATTGAATTTTGAATTGTCAAAATCCTATAGACTTCCATTAAAACCAGATTTATACAAGACTCGGAGTTTTGTTAATCATTTGGAACATTACATTTTTTTACCTGGACTGCACAAAAAAATGTACTTTAATGATACTACTGTGAGGTTTAATTTATAACTGTATTAAATATAATCCATCATATTATTTTGGCACTTTTTCCAAAAAAATTAAATTTGCCATACAAGTCTGTGGTATTATTTATAAAATGAACAAGCTTGTGTTACATGAGTGTATATATATGCTGACACTGTCATGTGGAATTTGCTAGAGTACAAGCTTGCGTTACGGTATATATCCAGACAATGCCATGCGGTACTTGTGGGTAAGCTTATGTTACAGGAGCGTGTATATATCCAAACAATGTCATGTGGTACTTGTGAGTATAAGTTTATGTGACAGGAGTGTTTATATCCTAACTATAGGTATGATGTGTAATGTGCAAGTACAAATTTGTGACAGAGGAGAGTGTATATCCTGACACTCATGTGGAATTTGTTTGAATACAAGTTTGTTTCAGGAGTGTGTATATCCTAACAGCTATAATGTTGAACTTGTGTGGTACACAAGTGTATAGCTTGACAATGGCTATTATGTGTAATGTGTGTGAGTAGTATCATGAGAATGTTTTTGATTATCACATGGATTGTTTGATTTTTTTTTTCTAAATTGTAACTGTAAAATTGTTATAATTGCCCATGCTAAAATACCTAACTTATATAATTGAAATACAGTTTGAAAATCAAAAGATAGAAATTGTTTTATTCTTTTCTATATTTCTCTCTCCTTGCATTTAGTGAGAAATCTATTCAGTATAGTTACATTGTGATATGAATGGGTTCATCCATACTTCTCACAAACCTAACATCCTTGACTACTTAAGTTTTCATTACACTTACAAAAATGTATATATCAACACTTGCTCCTAGACATTTCAATTTAAATTCAGCAGACAAAAACTATAAAACTGGTTGTATTGTTAGCTGTATCAGAACCAAGAACACCCATGTATGCAGTCTTACCATGGTATCTTGCTCTAATACAGCTGTCATAATGACTATGTCATAGACAAAATCATAACACAGCTGTATCAGAACCAAGATCACCCATGTATGCAGTCTTACCATGTTATCTAGCTCTAATACAGCTGTCATAATGACTGTATTGAATAGACAATATCATAACACAGCTGTATCAGAACCAAGAACATCCATGTATGCAGTCTCACCATGGTATCTAGCTCTAATACAGCTGTCATAATGACTATTTAATAGACAAAATCATAACACAGCTGTATCAGAACCAAGAACATCCATGTATGCAGTCTCACCATGGTATCTAGCTCTAATACAGCTGTCATAATGACTATTTAATAGACAAAATCATAACACAGCTGTATCAGAACCAAGAACACCCATGTATGCAGTCTTACCATGGTATCTAGCTCTAATACAGCTGTCATAATGACTATTTAATAGACACAATCATAACACAGCTGTATCAGAACCAAGAACACCCATGTATGCAGTCTCACCATGGTATCTAGCTCTAATACAGCTGTCATAATGACTGTATTTAATAGACACAATCATAACACAGCTGTATCAGAACCAAGAACACCCATGTATGGAGTCTTACCATGTTATCTAGCTCTAATACAGCTGTCATAATGACTATTTAATAGACACAATCATAACACAGCTGTATCAGAACCAAGAACACCCATGTATGCAGTCTTAACCATGTTATCTAGCTCTAACACAGCTGTCATAATGACTGTATTTAATAGACACAATCATAACACAGCTGTATCAGAACCAAGAACATCCATGTATGCAGTCTTACCATGGTATCAAGCTCTAATGCAGCTGTCATAATGACTATTTAATAGACACAATCATAACACAGCTGTATCAGAACCAAGAACACCCATGTATGCAGTCTCACCATGGTATCTAGCTCTAATACAGCTGTCATAATGACTGTATTTAATAGACACAATCATAACACAGCTGTATCAGAACCAAGAACACCCATGTATGGAGTCTTACCATGTTATCTAGCTCTAATACAGCTGTCATAATGACTATTTAATAGACACAATCATAACACAGCTGTATCAGAACCAAGAACACCCATGTATGCAGTCTTAACCATGTTATCTAGCTCTAACACAGCTGTCATAATGACTGTATTTAATAGACACAATCATAACACAGCTGTATCAGAACCAAGAACATCCATGTATGCAGTCTTACCATGGTATCAAGCTCTAATACAGCTGTCATAATGACTATTTAATAGACAAAATCATAACACAGCTGTATCAGGACCAAGAACACCCATGTATGCAGTCTTACCATGGTATCTAGTTCTAATACAGCTGTCATAATGACTATTTAATAGACACAATCATAACACAGCTGTATCAGAACCAAAAACACCCATGTATGCAGTCTTACCATGTTATCTAGCTCTAATACAGCTGTCATAATGACTGTATTTAATAGACACAATCATAACACAGCTGTATCAGAACCAAGAACATCCATGTATGCAGTCTTACCATGTTATCTAGCTCTAATACAGCTGTCATAATGACTATTTAATAGAAAAAATCATAACACAGCTGGTTATATTATCACTTTAGTCCAACCACATTAAATAAAGGTTGAGTCTTACCAACATACCCACTGCTAAAAAATCTCATAGCTGGTGCCCAGGGCCACTTTAATATATTTGCTCCTTTTATATTCTAAGTAAAGTTACTATTGGGTTTGTTAAAAGACTAATTTTCTGTAGAAACATTTATCATTCTGGCAAAATGGGGAAAGACTTTTAATATTTATCCCCACTCTTATGAATTGTCTTCTAACTGTACTTGTATTGAAAGCTGCAAACCTTTTGTGTATAAAACAATGTATGTAGCCTATGAGTAGGTAACAGATTGCCTGCATTACTTATAATTAGTGCCCACTTGGCTCTAAGTTGTGATTCTACTGGCAGGACAAAATTAATGTTGTCTACTACACATACCATTTTTATGTTGTAGAAAATGCTATTTTACACATTATACAGCCTGAACCAGTCTACTTGGGACAAGAACTGTTCAAGCAGTCATTGTGACTGGTGAAGTGATGCAAGGCTAATATGTACATAGCAACCTGTTGTTTACCTTTCGCAATCTGGAGAGTTCAGGTAACAAGTTTTTTGAGGCATTAAAAATAATCGAGATTTTAAAGCTGTTCTATCATGGCTTTAATTTTCAAATTAAAATTGGCTGAGGTGAGATTATATGGAAAAACTTTCCATAACACTACTTACGTAATGTACCACCGTTTAAATATATAAAGTAGCATCTATGAACATCAAAAGCATAATGAGAAACTGTTTAAAGCAAGACAGAGCTGCTAATGAACATTGTCACTGCTTATCCTGTAAGATTTTTTTTTCCATGGTGCAAAAATGGCAATATTGTGACAAATAATATTTTTTAAAAAAATGGGTGCCCTTCTAAGCACATGGAATTGGAGTCCAGGCTTGTGGAATTTGATTCAGGGTTTGCAATTCTTTTAAGACAACTATGCCTGTGTCTGAAAAAAAAATGTTTGAGCACTGATACCACAGGTTGCTGCACTAGAAATGTCATAAAGTTAAATTTGTTCAAGGAAATTTCATAATTCAATTTAATATGTTCTTATTACAATCACCAACAGCTATATTCACAATGTTCTATAAACATATCATTTATGTAGAGAAACAAATGGGTCATGAAAAAGCCTAATTTAACATTTAATTAAGTGGACATACATTGACAGTTTATGTATGAAAAACACCATGGATAGTCACTGCAGACCTGAACATATATTGTCATTTTATAGAAGTAAAACTACACAATAGATGGTCACTGCAGACATTATAGACATGTGTTGACAGCTTATATAAGTAAAATCAATGAGTTTGTGATAGTTGTATAATGTCAATCTGGGACAGGCTTATGTGTTACCTGTATTCTGTATCTCACTAGACACATGGAAGCAACAGAATCTGAGATACTACAGGGACAGGCTTATGTGTTATATTTATAATGCTAGACACACTGAACATAATCTTTTATACTCCTGGGACAGACTTATGTCTTATATTTATAATGCTAGACACACTGAACATAATCTTTTATACTCCTGGGACAGGCTTATGTCTTATATTTCTTATATTTATAGTGCTAGACTCTGACCATAATCTTTTATACTCCAGGGACAGGCTTATGTGTTATCTTTATTACACAGGACAGACTGATGTGCTAAGTTTGTCACTACTGACATGTAAACAACAGAAATATGGGATACTCTTGGGACAGGCTTATGTGTTATATTTATTACACATACAGACTGATGTGTTATGCTTATGTCACAACAGAATCTGAGATACTCTTGGGACAGGCTGATGTATTCATCACAATGGACACATGGAAGTGAAATAAACTGGGATACTCCAGGAAAAGACTGATGTGTTGTTTATCATACTGAAGACATGGAAGCAGGCTGATGTGGTATAATCTGGGGTACACTCATGACTCTCTGTATCTCACTAGATATATGGAAGCAAGAGAATCTGGGATACACCCGAGACAGACTGAAGTGCTCTCTCTATCTCACTATACACATGAAAACAACTACTGATTGCTTTTGTTTCACCTCATTATGACTTTAGCAAAACTTGCTTTGCAGACACAGGCTAAACACTTGAATTCGGTAAAGGACAAAGTAAATCAAGTCACATGGGAAAAATATTGGCTAGACCCAGTTGTCTACTGGCGCTCTAGTTTACTACCTCAGGTACCGTCACTCCTCAGAACTGGCTCAAGATCACTGGATAGCTATTTTTAAATATTACTGCAAGTCTTTGAATAGATGCAAAAATCTCTGGACAATAGGATAGAATTATCATTTGATCAGCCCTGAAATGTATTCCTGGGAAAGTTTGAGGGAAATATTCAGAATTAGTAGATGAAAATGTCTCTGGACAGAAGTATCATTAAAACCTGGCTGATTGTTGATGCTCATGATCAGAAACTTCGTACTGGTACAGGTGGTCCACACTCTGTCGTACTTGAGTCAAAGCCTGGAACTTGCTCTGCAGAGATGCCAAGATGCTGTTCAGATCAGTAAGCAAACTTTCCTGTCAGAGAAGAAATAACATAATTGTAAATATTTTCTAAGTAACACAATTATGTAACTTGTCCAATAACCATAATTTCATAATGAACTGATCATACAATTATTGATTAATCTCTTGATTTTTATTTAAGTTTTAAAAAACAGCATGAAGACTTGGCCAACTTGAAACTACCATATATTTGTCATTGCATAACTGCATGGTACTCCGACTTCTAGGTTTGAGCCCCAGTTACATCAAGCAAATTTTTCTTTGCAAGATTTGTGACAATGGTCAGCCATTTTATGACCTCTCTGGTGTGACAACTGTTCACCCTGAGTTGAAAGTACCATTTTTCATTTTTCACCTAACATAAGTTCTACTGGGGTTCTGTTGAGTGCCCACCATGTTATTATCAATTTTAGATAGTTGCATATTTGGGATTATGTTCAGAAGAGAGTCATTTTGGTAACTCAACGAAAATAATTTGTCATGGAAATACTAGAATACAAAAATTACTTCATGTTGACCATCATAGCTATAACAAATTCTGAGAACTCTGGACATATGTAAATAGATAGATGATTTCTCAATTAAACTATTCATCTATTGTGATCACAAAAGAGGTTATAATTTTCCTTAACATCAGTCCTAATTATATGTTCTATATGTTTACAGTTTTCACATGCATCTGCAGAAATAGCTTTGTAAATGGTTCATACAAACTTGAAAAACTTTTGAATATGAAGGGTTGCAACCCCTGACAAGGAAAAAGTGAAATCCAAGTGGACAAAAGGAGTAATCTCAGTAGAAAAAGAGTAATCCACATATAACTAATAACATTCAATGCGCATATGTACAAAATGATTTATTTACCCCTCTGGTTTTTAACATTAATTACTGCTTCAAGTTTTCATATTTTGAGCTTAAAAAAGCAGCAAACAACCTGATATTTACAATGATGGAGACATTTTTCAAAATATAGAATGCAACTGAAAACCCGACAGTTCTGCCAATATATGTTTATTTAAAACATATTATCAAACAATTAGAAAATGTTTTATCCAGTAGAATCTGCTGTTAATTCTGGTAATGAAAGAACAGCAATCTGACCTTGCCCATTTTTGTTGTCAAAGTCTCTTACATGGACATGATGCTACCCTATAAAGGAACACTGTATTGTGTAATTCATTTATTCATCTCTGAGTCATTTTTTTTTCTGGTTTTTGTTTTCTTCTAATCCATCTGTAAAATCGTTTGAGAAACATTTTTGCTGCAACATACACATCCACTAGAATATAATAGACTTGACTTTTAATGCCAAATACCTACAGAATGGTTCTGTACCTCATATGATTGATAATAAAAGAATATGTAAGAAAAGATTAAAAATTAGAAATCCAGTCTGTTCTGTCATAAGCTAGACATCAGTTATAAATAGAAACCGAGGTTAAAAGTTTTAAAGTACAAACCAGCTTTTTTCCTGGAAATAAGGCACCTGCTATAAATAGAACATAACACTGTTAGGAAAGTCATATTAGTCTACAGACAAGTTTACTTCTATGTCATAGTTACTGAGAAGCCGTCTTTTCTAGAATACATTCTGTGCGATTAGTGGGATGTTAATAAAAAAGAGAAAACAAAATAATTTTTTAAAGAGGATATACTGAAAAAGCGAAATCCAAATAAATTTAAGTGTAAGATGTAATTTAGTGAAAAAAAATATAATGATTACGCCAAAAGTGTAATAGTTGGCATGTATGGAGTTGTCTTGAAAACTTATTTAAATGACATTTTTTTATTTTTAAAGATCTTTAAATTTGTGAAAAAATGAATGTATCTGATGGAAAATAAAACAATAAAACTGAAATAAAATATATAACTATTTAAATTAAGAACATTTTTAAATATTGCCCAAAAATAGTAAATAATTACAAAAAAAAATTTGGTTCATCAAATAATGCCTAACACCAAAAAATAGAAGTAGGTTCAGTTTCCAAAAAGAAAAAATACTAATTGAACAAAAAGTCCTTGAAAACTCCATAGTCCCATGAAACAAACATGCTCCAGGGCCAATGAAACATATATTCTATGACCTCAAGCAAGCTCTTTTACCAATTTTCCATCTGCCACTTTGAAAGACTCCACCCAAACAATGTTCTCCAGATGTGTGGTTAAGTCCGAAAGAAGAGGGGCAATCATTGGAAACAATTCACTTGCAAATCTGAAGAAAGAAACACATTGGATCCAATGACAGACACTTTCTGAAAGGCTCTAAAGATTAATGCTTTCAAAAATTTACATATTTTCAGTTTTAATCTCAGTCAATATTTATAATCTTTAGTTACAGAATTAATGTGCACAACATTTTCCATAATTTGTAAAAAACATAATCATAAGGGGCTCATAAATTAATTGAACAGATTATACAAAAGACAAATGGTGTGAAAGAAAAATAAAATCTCTTCTTTCTCTAAAAATATTTTCTTGGCCAATTGCTCTGTCCATACAAGAGTGCAGAAATGACAAATATTCTAGTAATTTTTTTCAACGTGTATTCTCCTTGATAATATTTTGACTTAAAAACTGAAAGCCATGACTAAGAAAAAGAGAAAATGTGCCATACACTGTGTCATGATTTAACTCATGCCATAGTCACAATTAAACTACAGTGTTTTCAGTGTCTCAGCATTATTTTCAAGCATAATCTTTTGTACTTGATAAATTATGGTGTTCATTACTTGTGATATCGTGCTTCCAGCTTGAGATATTCTCCAACAAAGGGCTGCTGTAACCTACTGATCAGCCGATCCTTGCTCTCTGTAACTGCCTCCAGATGGCTATTGAGACTCTTAATCTTGGCAATCTTTGACTCTGAAAAAATGAAAGACGCTATCGACTGTAGATTAACTAAATAAAATAATTTTGATTCCACACAAGTTACCCAAGCTATCTGTCAAATATTAAAGACCTCTGAGCTGTTAACTTTTTGTGAAAGATGGAAGAATGAAGATTGATGAGGATCACTTAATTCTTTGTAAAAGATGTAAGAAGAATAAAGATTGACCAGAAGATCTTAATTCTATGTGAATGAAGGAAGAAGAATGAAGATTAACAAGGAGCAGTTAATTCTATGTGAAAGATGGAAAAAGAAAGATTGACCAGCTCTAAATTCTATGTGAATGATGGAAGAATGAAGATTGACCAGGAGCTGTTATTTCTGTTCGAAAGATGGGAGAAGAATGAAAACTGACCAGGAGTTAATTCTGTGTGAAAGATGGAAGAAGAATTAAGATTGACCAGGAACTGTAAATTCTCTGCGAAAAATTGAAGAAGAATTAAGATTGAACAGGAACTGTAAATTCTGTATGAAAGATGGAAGTAAAATTAAGATTGACCAAGAACTGTAAATTCTGTGCAAAAGATGGAAGAATAATTAAGATTGACCAGGAACTGTAAATTATGTGCAAAAGATGAAAGAAGAATTAAGATTGACCAGAACTGTAAATTCTGTGCGAAAAATGGCAGAAGAATTAAGATTGACCAAGAACTTTAAATTCTGTGCGAAAGATGGAAGAATAATTAAGATTGACCAGGAACTGTAAATTCTGTGCAAAAGATGGAAGGAGAATTAAGATTGACCAGGAACTGTAAATTCTGTGCGAAAGATGGAAGGAGAATTAAGATTGACCAGGAACTGTAAATTCTGTGCGAAAGATGGAAGGAGAATTAAGATTGACCAGGAACTGTAAATTCTGTGCGAAAGATGGAAGAATAATTTAGATTGACCAGGAACTGTAAATTCTGTGGAAAAGATGGAAGAAGAATAAAGACTGACCAGGAGCTGAAAGTGTCCTATAATGTGTCCTAAAAATTTAACACCAGCCAGGCAAACTCAGTTTTTCTTAATGTAAGCATCACAATTATCCAGACCAGATGTAATCATTTTCATTAAACATTTTCATTGAACATTTCATCCCACACTGTATAACTTTATGTTGATAAAGTCCATCTGGAGTTACAAATGCCAACATTCCCTTTGTTCATTCCCTGAGTAGAATTTGTTAAAATCCTTTCAAAAGGTCAAACTTGGTTTTATATTTTGCATTGCCAATTTTGTCAATATGGTCATTGATTCTTGGCCTGGAAATGAATCTGTTTTGGAGACATTTAACTTTTCTATTGTAAGTGCACATATGGAAAGTATTATCTGGATTGTGTACAAGAATACTTGATGAATTCCAACTTTTTGGTTCTACGAAATCATTCTCCAGCTAATACTGAGGGTTTTTTCTCTGACATTTCAGCTTGAGAGGATTCAACCTGTAAAAATTATGTTTCACAATATATATCCTACAATTTAAATGTCATGGTAGACTTTATTTGTTCTTATTGGAACATCTGAAAATAAGTGATCATATTCACTTAATAGTTATTTTAGTTCACTCTTTTCTTGTGGCTGCAAAAGAGTGAACATTTTTGTTCCAGATTATTCAATATTTCTTAATTCCAAAGACTGGGTAAACCAAAGTCATTACAGTCCAACTGCATTCTATTGCTTAATACTTTAGTATGTGGGACAGGTACAAATAAACTGACTGAATGAATAACAGGACTCTCTATAAACATACTCCCTAACATATTTATACAGTAGACTTTTTTCAAGTTTTTGAATCCCTGAAGTGTCAATGATAAAATTTAAGTCTCTTTTCTTTTCAACTGGATAAGGGCCATAATACTTAGCTAGAAGAGGATTTTGAAGTATGGTCACCAGGCTAAAAACTCCTTTTCTGTGTATTTTTGTCATGTCTAAGTTTAATTTTTGACTGAGTAGAATGAAGATCAGTTCTTGCTATTTCACAAGCCTTTGGCAACTTATTTTTGAAATCAGAGAAATATTCTAGAATATTAATCTCTGATTCTTCACTTTCTCATAAGGACAATATATTTCACAAAAAAACAAACTAGTACTTGTATGGCTTCCATTTCACAAATAACCCTGTGAAAGAATATGGAGAGCTCGGAGCCTTGTTCCTGTTTGACAAGTGATTGTGTTATTCAGTATCATTAGAAGAGAGAGAGTAAAAAGGGTATCACTATGATCACTACCTCTGGACTGATCAATGCCTAGAGCAAAAGTGACCTCATCAAAAGACTGACAAATAAATGTGTCCAATAAATCAATAATTCCTGATCATCATCATTCTCAAGAGCTCTTTACTGACATAGCTTTAGTAACTGCACAAGTTGGGTATAAACCTGGGATTTCAATCTCAACACAATTTACATTTTGATTCAAACAAGACTTGTCAGTTAAAAGTAGACTGATCACAACATAATATCTAGCTAGGTCACTGCCTAGTAATACCCTTGAGGGGTAAATACAAATATCTTCCTACTGTCTCAGGGACCTGTGACAGAAGGAAGTCAAAGGGACCTGTGACTAAGCCAGATGACAAATTTACACAATGGAGAGGAACATGAACAAAGCAGCAGTCTATTCCCTAAAAAAGAACACTTCTAGAAGATGTCTAAAAAAACAGGCAAAGTAGCTGATAATAAAAACAAACTGAGAGGCTCCTGTGCCCTTAAAATTTTAATAGGGATAGGGTTTACAGAATATCTATAAATCTGCAGCAATCAGAAATAGCATACCCTCTTTTTTTGCAGTAAGAGCACATAGGAAGAGATGAGGATTTCTGATCAGTATTATCATAAGTATTATTCCTAAAAGTTGTGTCAGACTGAGATCTGAAATAAATGACTAAAACAGTTTTTTAAAAAAAGAAAACTATTGAGAGGAAGTACAATTTAACTGAACTAAAACTATGGAAATCTGATTCAACCAAATAATTTCTGGGGGCAATTTGGCTTTCCAGTCTGATTGCCAGTAGGCAACTAAGCTATTTTTTAAAACTATTTTTATACCTCACAACAATTACTTTGTAAAAGTGAGATTTAATATTACTATAAACAGTCTGTCCGATATTACCACAAATCTGAATAATCTAGCATGTTTTCAAACCAAACCGTTTTTACTGTATATAGGTAATAAAATGAATACAATCAAATCTGCATTAGTTCATCTCTACAACAAACTCAAGAATTTTACATTTCTAAGCAGACACCTGTGTTAAGTGTCAATTCTACTTTCCACAAGTAGCTATCACATACAGGTTGAACTGTATATAAAAAATGTTTGTCAGAAGACATAAGTAACTTTCTGCTTCTGCTATGAACACAGAATTAATCTGCCCTTGAAAACATATAATGAAAATGATACTTGAGTACAGACCTAGCACATTTAGGTGAGTGATGTCACTAGTTTCTTTGTCCTGCATCCTGCACTGTATCTCCAGATTCACCTGAAAGGCAAATATATCACGTCTTGTAAGAAAGAACAGCTGTTTTCTGCAAAACCTCGCATTATAACCACTACCAAAGGACTAGCAGGTGGGCAGTCATAAAAATTTCTCATTATTTTATGACCTGAAATCACTTATTTCCATGTTAAATTCCTTTTATATCACGTCTTGTAAGAAAGAACAGCTGTTTTCTGCAAAACCTCGCATTATAACCACTACCAAAGGACTAGCAGGTGGGCAGTCATAAAAATTTCTCATTATTTTATGACCTGAAATCACTTATTTCCATGTTAAATTCCTTTTTCAAGACAAAGTGTACCAAAAGCTCTTAAATACTCTAGACCCACCCACATTAATCACTGTCTGTCTGTATGTACAATCAAAGGATTTCAACTGAATATGAAATCAAGATGCATCTTCATGGGATCTCAGAAATGATTGATTACCAGAAATTTCCATGTGAATGACTTACAAAGCTATGGACCTTTTCATCTCTTACAGATATAAAGCCTATGGGATATATCAAAGTTAAGGCCCTTCCTGTCTATGACTAATGTGTGTACATAAAAAATATATTTAATGAGTTCAACAATCAGCAATCTCCAACAGTATTTATGTCCCTTCAATGATCTCAACAAACAGCAATTTCCTGTGTGTCCTTGACTACAATGGCAATCACTGTATAATAAATCAAACTTTGTTATTATGAATACAATCAATCGGCAACATAATGGCCCTCAAAATTTAAATGCAAGTTTCCTTGTGAAGTTATCTGAAACAAATAAAATTTCTGCAATCAGATTTCCTATGTTTCAGTGCACTACATCTATAAGCAATTATATGTCTTTATTATGGCTATTTTTTACGTATTTGAATATAAGGCTCCTCACAAGGATGTGTACATGTTTCAACAAGTAATCAGAACTGAGTGATATTTATGGAAGAGATTCATTTGACTTTAATTGAGGAAAGAGAAGAAAACACATTAGTTTAAGGTATGCATATGAAATTTACAAATTTCATAAGAGTTAGTTATTACACCAATAATTGACATGTGCTTCTTTCTATAGATACTGACATAATGTACCTTGACGTTAGAATGACAAAATATATCTGAATATTGGTGGTTTAAGGATGCTAGATTGACAAAATCTATCTGGATATTGGTTAAGTGTGGATGCTGGATTGACAAAAGGTATCTGGATATTGTTCAATTAAGGATTTCAGATGGTAATCAAACAAAACAGAATTCACATCAATACTATATTGAACAGCTGCTTACTAATGGCATATTCCAGTAATTAAAAAGTTGTATGAACTTTATTCGTACTGACCATTAGTTTGACAACATTAGGCACTGTTCCACAGTGTGACTGAAATATTATGACCTGACATTATGATCAACAAACATGACTTTGATGAAAATTTTAAAAACAAATATTATGTGAAAAAGATGTATATGCTTATGTAGTCAATCCAGTACTGACTTTGTTCAGTTCCCCTCGCAGCTTAGTGGCCTCTCTCAGGACATTGATCAGCTTCAGGGAAGGGTATTTGTCTTCCATCTCCTTCTCAATTTTTTGGGCTTCATAGTCACTCCTCTAGACGAGAAAAATAAAATCCTCAAATTCACTAAATGACAAGAAGTAACATTAACCCAAAAAACTAATACAGTTCAAAGAAACCCTAAAAATGGACTGCTTGAAAAGTAATAGAACACTAAAAATAGACAACTTGAATAATGATGGAACCCTAAAAGTGATGGAACCCAATAAATGGACCACCTGAAAAGTGATGGAACCCTCAAAATGGACAGCTTGAAAAGTGATAAAACACTAAAATGGACCATTAAAATGTGATGTGACCTTATAAAGCAATATGTTCTAATAAGACTTTTTTGATGTAACCTTATAAAGCAATATGTTCTAATAAGATTTTTGATGAAACCTTATAAAGCAATATGTTTTAATAATACTTTTTTGATGGATCCTTATAAAGCAATATGTTCTAATAAGACTGTTGATGAAACCTTATAAAGCAATATGTTCTAATTAGACTTTTTTGATGAAACCTTATAAAGCAATATGTTCTAATAAGACTTTTGAAGTAACCTTATAAAGCAATATGTTCTCATTAGACTTTTTTGATGTAACCTTATAAAGCAATATGTTCTAATAAGACTTTTGAAGTAACCTTATAAAGCAATATGTTCTAATTAGACTTTTTTGATGTAACCTTATAAAGCAATTTGTTCTAATAAGACTTTTCAAGTAACCTTATAAAGCAATATGTTCTAATAATACTTTTTTGATATAACCTAATAAAGCATAATGTTCTAATAAGACTTTTGTATTCAAACAAAAACAGTATTTCTTGAGGTGAAATCGATTTATATTGAATAACTCAAGTCAAGAACTAAATTAATAGTGAAATAAATTGACAGAAATAATCATGGATGAATTAAATGAGATCCTTTCCCATACCTGTATTATGAGACAGATATAAAGCGGGGAGCTTTCTAGTGACAATGTATATATTAGTGTTTAACAGCATCTCAGCACAAAAATGGTTCTGTCAACCAATAAACAGTGAAGTTCTAAAAATTTAATAATGAATAATTGCACAAAAACTTTAGGAAGATAAACCCTTCCATAATAAGAAGTCATGGTTATAATGCTGGACCAAGTGATGCAGGTTTGAATTCTGCCATACAAAGGTATGCCCCTGGAGAAGGCACCTTAATTCCAATTGACTGGGCACTAAAAATCTAACACCAAATCAAACCAAACATTCCAAATACATAATAAAATGATTACAATAAAAAAAGATAAAATTGAAAAATGTCATAATTCTGAACAATATATCCAAAAATAAAAAAATGTCATGGCAAAAAATATAAAATCTTAAAAATCTAGTCAGAATATTTGTAAAATAATTTGTCAAAAAGTTCCAAATTTTCTGTCAGTACATTATCAAAAAGGTCCTTCACTGCGTTCACTTAAAATAAAATCTTCCATCTCACGAGGTAAAATATTCTAATAAAACTTTTTTTTCAAATCTGAGAAATGATTAAGATATCTTTTTGTCAGTTAATGCAATACATGCAAAAGCTGGTGTACAACTGCATTTGACCTTGTTTATTTTTATGATATACAATTGCAAATAATAGCATTTCCAACTTATGTGGTATTGTGTATGTTAATTCTCTAAGACTAAGCAAATGAGCACTTTGTAATTTCAAGAAACAATTTCAATAAGTGATTCCTCCCAAATTAAATCTTAACGCAAAATCAATAATTACAAAGACTGATCTTAAGATATGAATGAATAATTTTGTTGATCTCTTTCTTTTAAACTAATTTCACTTGACTTACACATACAAATGAAAAGGAGTGGGTCACAAGTTCACTTCCAGAACATTACAAATTTGTAAATAAGGCTAGACCTTGAACTCAAATATCAGTAAACACAACTTTTTTATAATTTACAAATATGACAAAAATCAGTTACACACAAAACAATATCCTAAATCAAGCACACAGTATAAATTAAATATATATAACAACATGAAGATGGCCAAAATGTAAATTATCAAAATACTTGTGACATATTTCATTCAATAATTGTATTCATATTATACTAGTTTGTTTTTATTTTCCCTATCTAAGGTTATCTATTCAGTCTGGCACAGTTGTTTTTCCAAACTGACTGATGATAAGTCATCCCTTTGAGATGCATCTGATTTGCTCCTCATTTTATAAGGAAGAAGATAATTAGGTGTCTGCAGCCCTAATGAAAGATGGGGTTGGTTGACTTATAATCGAGTGTATCCAGTATTAGACATAATAATCCAAGTGTTGTTGTTATTGTTATAGGGTTTAACACCATTTTTTTAGCACAAGATAGGCTATACATGGCGGCCAGTATTAATGGTGGAGGAAGAACCCTGGAAAACCCCGGGAAGAACCACCAACCCACGAGAAGCTACTGGCAGGCTTTCTCACTTACCCACGTTAGCAGAGTTTGGAATCAAACTAACACAGACAGATGGCAGTGATCAGTAACGGACAGTGCTTTAGACCACTCGGCCACTCGAGGCCCCAATAATGCAAGTGTAATGCAGTGAATGAAATACCACCCAACTCACTGGTCAATCAAAAGTGAGGTTATCACTTGTAGTAGTTCACAATTCTTGGGCAAACAATGAAATGACTTTATTAATTTTGTTTACGCTATTTATAGGTATCATTTCAGTTTTAAAGAAGTGGGGCAACATTGTGACCATTTGATATGCAATATGCTGAATGTAATAATGCTCTCTGATTGGTTGACTGAAAATGATGTAATGTGCCTAGAGATATCCTTTTTTTCAGTTTATTAATATATTTTGCAATACCATAAGACAATGCTTTTTTACCAGAAAATCTTAGCTTCATCTTATACTCCAAACTGACTTATATATGGATTATGCCATCTGAATTGCTTTAACGTATCTCACATAATTTTCTGTGTAGAAAACAGTTCTCCAAAAGTATGAAAACTAATATTTCATTTTGGGGAAGAGATCATGTATGAAAAAATATAGGGTCCCACATTGATAAGGATTTTACACAATTCATCACATGATCATCAGTATTAAAAATTAAAGTACATCAGTTGTAATTGCACTAATGCAGCAAGCATTAGTAAAATATGCTGTTTAAATTTTACTACATATATGTACATTAGAATTGACAAATTGGAAGACAAATAACTATGACATAATATATCCCCCAGGGGGTATAAAACTGAGGGTAAAAAACCTTGGTGCCAGAACTGGGGGTCAAATGAAAAAGGGGGGGGGGCAAAAATGTCCAGACAAATTTTCATCAAATAGGAAACTGCAACTTGCAGAACACACACTCACACACACACACACACACACACACACACACACACACACACACACACACACGCACTCTCTCTCTACAATAAACCAACAGACACAATTAATAAACAAATGTATTGTCCATTCTGAGAATAATTTTATTAGTTCATTTTCATTTGAGTTTAAAGTCATACTTTTAACCAACTCCTTATAATCTTTTTGTGGCAATATTATAGACCAACACATTACATGTAACATATGTAAGCTAATAAAAAACATATCTTTTTAACCAAATTAATGTATTGCCCATCATAAAATATGCACCACCATCAATTTTGTTGTACTTCATCCAAGAACACATTTATCCAAAAATCACAGGCTAATGATTCATCTTCTCTTTAGTAAGTTACACTTAAACTTTTAAATTTCTTTTTGCAGCAAAGTTACAAACCAACAAAATCTGCACCGACCCCCTGATTTTGTAGTCCAAATAATACATTTGTCTCTGCAAGCTTACAGATTTCTTTATTGTGAAAGAATGCATTGGGTGATGTGTTCTCCAGACATCTTGTGGCAAACAAGAGCAGAAATTTTAAACCCTGTCATGAAAGAATTATTCAGTCTTCATAATCACGCAATCAGAAGTCACAGGAATAATCCCATTGATTGTGCCGTACTCTAGTCAAGGGAGTTACATTCTCTATTATTCATTAAAGTTTGATCCAGATACTCTTTTGTTCTACTTCTTTCACTTTCTTGGCTAGTGATTCCAAGTGCATGCTGTTTTCATCTGGAGATCCCTTTCTAGTTCAACAAGCATTGATGTCCGTACAACATCTTGCTGAGCTTGATGGAAATCACACAAAAGCTCCCTCATCCTAAGCATTGGATTTTAAAAAAATCCTTTGCATCAAAAACGCACTACAACAAAACGTATGCATTATCTCGTGTGCATCTCTGACGCACAAATAAGTGTAAAGGGAAACACTGATGGCAATGACATCCCAATTTTCTTGTTGTCCCTTATAAGAAAAAAAAACTTATGCCCCATTATGAGGAGTGTAAATCTTTTTGGTTTTCTTACCGGATTACTGTGATCTTAATCATGTACAAGTGAAATACAAGTACCATATTCCATTATCAATTAATAGATAAGCATGTACAAGTGAAATACATGTACCATATTCCATTATCAATTAATAGATAAGCATGTACAAGTGAAATACATGTACCATATTCCATTATCAATTAATAGATAAGCATGTACAAGTGAAATACATGTACCATATTCCATTATCAATTAATAGATAAGCATGTACAAGTGAAATACATGTACCATATTCCATTATCAATTAATAGATAAGCATGTACAAGTGAAATACATGTACCATATTCCATTATCAATTAATAGATAAGCATGTACAAGTGAAATACATGTACCATATTCCATTATCAATTAATAGATAAGCATGTACAAGTGAAATACATGTACCATATTCCATTATCAATTAATAGATAAGCATGTACAAGTGAAATACATGTACCATATTCCATTATCAATTAATAGATAAGCAATTCCTTCTAGTTTTAGTTATCACTTCTGTTGTCTATGAATCACATGATTCTGTATTGTATTTACATGCTAATTAAAAAGCTACTGCTGTAGTCAAGTTTTCCAAGCTAACACCTGTTTAAAGACAAGATTCAGAAAACAAGATCAGATTAGCAAGGCTACCAACAGGGAAATGAGACTAGCCATGGGTATTATGAATACTGTACTATATAATGAGATGAAATGCCAGGTGGTAACTTGTGTAAATTTCCAAACCAGTGACATCTTTTAAACTTGCCGAATGAACTGACAGCATTTTAAGGTAACATCTAGCAAAGATCAAAAACAACTGCCACCTAAGTACAGTAAGAGCACATGTACTTTAAAAAGTATTATTATTTGTTGGGAATGGACAGGTCATTATACTTGCAAAGAAAATTAGACAGCATGCAAAATGGTCATTCTTGAAATTTAACCTAAATGGAGTCTGTATGGATATAACTAATGTGAATATTCAAAACATATGGTATAATCATAATTGACATTTACTATTTAAGGTATTATTGTTTTCTCTTTTTGACAAAAGCTTCAGCTAATCTGGGGCAATAAGATTAAAAAAAATAAGCAGATGAAATCTCTTCTCTGCTTCTCTCATATATTGGGCTATATTTTATTTTGATCACCAGGTACAACAACAAAAATGTGATGGAATACATATGCATCTCTATCCCCATAAATCCAAGAGAAAGTAATAATGATGCAATTTCCCTATCACTGGTAATCTGAAATATACTGTGATACAGTAGTCACATTACCAGGCGAAGTGGGCAACTAAGTCACATAAGTGTAAACTTCGCCTTCTGTTAGGAAAGCAAAACGACTTTACCCTGTGATTATTTTCAAGATGAACATTGAATAATCATCCATTTTGAGATGCTCCTGCACCTTGGCCAGGTTAGTTCCAGTGTTATGTTATTGCTCAAGGTGAAATGTACACTTCAAGCCATCAAAAAGTTGGTGTTGATATCAATTATACCAACAAACAAACTCTTGCACATTTACATTCAATTTTTTTAATAACTGATTGAACATTAACTATTTTCTGAATAAGTTAGCAACTATTACTGCCCGATTTCTGCAAGTTATCCTTTAAGATAAAAACAAATAAACTTGTGTTTCGAAACTTAAATTTATGTAAATATCAATTTGAGTTTTAAGAATAGAATCTGTTACATGAAGATTTTAACTGCTGTGTGTACATTTTTTTTTTTATAAAAAATCTTTTTGGAACCATAATGGTAGAAATTGATGTTCTGGGAAGTACTAATTTGTTAGAATGTCTCCTTTTGTAAACCATTGGGTAAATATATTCAGGAAAATACACAATTTGTATGAAGGCAGAGACTAAATATTATGTTATTAATGAATTAGCTTCAAAATACAATTGAGTAGGTCATAAATATATGGGACATTGCTGTGTTTTGGAATTTGACAAGACAGTGTAAGGTCAAGGTTGTATTAAGAGTTTATAAATTGTTTTGAAAATACAAAGAAAAAAACAAAACAACATAACGGCAAAGAAAATACTATTTAACCAATGCCTAAGTTACACCAAGTAGACAAACAATAAAATCTTACACTTGCAATCCTATCAATGAACTTGTAACAAAGCTATAAAGTGAGTGGTTACATTAAGAAAACCCCTCTTTCTAAAAATTGATGCACTTGTATGTTATGTTGACTATGTCGATTCAGTTGAGAAAAGGTTTAGTTCATTTATATATTGACTTTAATTCTTCAGTGTGTTATCCATGAACAGTTATGGTAAAGTTTTATGAACAACAAAGAAATTAGGATGCTCAATATGATCTGACAGACGTGTGCATTTTCTGTCATATATAGTGCATGGGTTGTTTAAAAAAAGTTCAGAAATCTTTTCAAATTCCATTTTATAATGAACTTTCAGAAAGTAAAATGAAATTCTTGATTAAGGGTAGTTGATCAAGCATTTGTACTAGCTTCTAATTAAAATACTGTAATCTAGTTACTCAGTCAAAATTCATTACAATGTATAACTTCTGTTGTTCTCTTTTTAAGTCACTGCCAAAATACACTATGAGTATGATAGCTATTAAACATGCCCCATATGTGTTTTACTATAGATATAACTCAGACATTTTCTGTTTGAAAATAAAGTTTTGCTTAAAACCAGTGTTAATGCAAATATGCATACTGGGAAATAGGTGGTGAATTTCAAAAAAGAGAATGAAACCACCCACACCCACACCCACCCACACACCCACACACCCACCCACACACACACACACACATATATAATGTATCTCACTTTGCTTCCACTTCTCCCTGTTCAGGTATCATTTCTCACTGTTCTGTCTTAAAAAAGATGCCACTTCTCCCTAAAATTCAGGTCTTACTTAACCCCTGGTGATCATTTTAATATTTATGAAACCGGAAGCTATTATAGTTAAATTCCACACAGAATCATGAATTTTATCCTTTCTATAACTTATCTGTAATTTTCAGATCATCCTTCTATGTAGCTAAAAGTACATAATGCTTTTAAAATACATTGTGTGAAACAAAAATTAGGTACTGTTAGTTACATTTAATAATCCTGACTGGAAAGGTTACCAAGTTACAGATAATATTCATGATGCTGTATGGAACAAAATGAAAAAGATGAATCTGAGATATTGATCTAGTCTCATACTCTTCATTGACTTGTAGATGGATGAATGATGGAAAATGTACCAAATTTGCTTATTTGACTTACATCCCGGTTTGACTTGTATGCCAGCAAATACGGTAATAAGATGGATAGCATTTCACCTGGAAGGACTTACAAGTCCAATTGCCCAATCCCAGGAAAAGCTCAAATCTGTCTCCAACAAGCTCAAGTTTCATAGAAACTTGTCCAGGTCAAAGTTTAAAAAAATACCATGAGAAAGAGGGAGAAAGGATTGTGTTCTGTATGTTGTGCAAGTTTTATACCCTGTGATCTTGTCACAATACATATATCAGCACCTTTATTTTGTGTTTATATGTACTGCTAGTCTACAATGTAAGATGAAACACATGGCATTAATGTTATTAGTCTTACTGCCTTTAAAAATTGGCCTTGTGAATAGCATGTTCTGAGGTTGATTGACATTGGAACAAAAGACCAAATTTTCAGGAATATCTTACTTGGCAGCAAATTAAAGTCATGTTTAGTTAGACCTTAGTTATTCTGATGTCTTTGTGCTAACCTATTCAAATTTGTACACAAGCAAATGGAGTGTTTTCAAGTTCTATTGACCTAAATTTGAGTTGCTGGAATGTGATGGAAGCTGCTAATGCTGAAATCAGTTAAATGGATTACAAATATCTTAAAGAAAATGAAGCTCCCAAAACACTTTCTTCAATATTAGCATCATTTTATTAATTTTGTTAAAGGAATATAATTCAACTTTATTCAATTACGGCATATGCAGCTTCAATCGTATTCCAGCCATAAAAAATGTCGGACAAAGGTGGAACATGAAAACACGTCCAGTCAGTTGTGTGAGAGCTTAAATTTATTAGAAAGAAAAAAAAAAGACATCAGAGTAAGTCCAATTAAAGTAAAATGACTTTGTGAAAAAGCTTCTATATATGCTGCCAAGTGTATGAGATATTCCTAAAAATTTGTCCTCTCATGTCCCCTGTCAGTCGACCGGTAAAGACGCTACACAACGTCTTATTTGTGCATTAAGACCGAAAAACAGAAGTGAAGTCTTACAATGTGGAGCTAGCAACGGCACTTGACCCTGTGAATTACATTGACTCGTATAGTTGTTTACAATTTATCTATACATGTCTGCTATACATGTAATAATGTGTATGTATAGTGCATGTAAATTGTAAGCTACTATACACGTCCTTGTGCTGTAAATCAGGTTGAAACTCGTTCGTTGTGCAACAAACGTCTGCCACTGCAATGTTTGAAGGTGAACACCTTTCGGATGTGACCAGTCCTCTCAGCCAGAATTAGAGCTCTGCGAAGTGGAGCCAAAGATCTGTCGCTTCTATCCCATGGATTCTGGGAATCCACAAAAGATACACTGGTATCTAGCATCTTTTTTCTTCAAAGTGAGTTTTTCATGCCTTCCGCCATTAGGCTTTTCGCACTTATCGCGTGAAGAGTAGTCGGCAATAATGAATACACAAACGCATATACACAACGAACAAATACACTGCATGTTATGGAATAATAATACATAAATAACTTAACAGTTATTTAATGTACATGAAAGTTAATAGCGTCCAAATAGTTTACTATTAATCTGTCACTTCCTTAAATTTCGTTCTCTTTAGCCTTCAGGTGTGGAGAGTTTAAAAACATTTGCTAAATCCACAAATTAAAAGTAAAGTTTGTTGTATTTATTAAAGACTCGCATGATCATGTGAAGGGAAAAATCAATGACTATTGTTCAGGTAAAAATTCATTTGTTTTAGCTATTATAAAGCCTTCACACAAACTAAAGTAGTGTTTTATCAAAAATGAGTTGAAGGTCGCCAAAATTATTTATATGAATATTTTGACTCTAAATGAATATTTTGACTCTAAATATGGCGCCAAGTATATAAAACAATTATCTATTAATGCATAGATTAATCAGTTTTAATTCCATGCAGTTTGTAAATTAACTGTATAATTATTTTAGCAACAAAATTCTAGTAACAGCCAAGATGTGAAAGACATCATATATACATATATATATATATATATATATATATATATATATATATATATATATATATATATATATATGCAGCGTATACGATTTCATTGTTGTTTCTGCTAAACAATACAACTATCTGATTCGCATCCGTAAAGGGTGTTATCTTGATCATCACTTGAAGACTGAGACTGCATAGAACTCTCATCATCAACAATGTTAACAATAGCAGAGCCATCTTTAAGCGGTTCAAATTGGGACGGCTTGATGTTTGTCTCACTCAATCTCAATAGCAATTATAGTCGTATATGCATTTGCGTTTGCTTGACGACTGTTAGAGTCTCCTTTTTTCATAAGAGACCAGAGAGCCCACCCGAAGGGTTGGTCTCCATTACCCTCCTCCGTGGTTAGCCATCGGCCCGGATCCACGTGGAGGTTCTTGGCCCAGGGCTGGGCCTTATCGCTTCATACCAGACCTTAAGACCTTGACGTTCAACACACTCTATACAGGCAGAGAACCACCCAACCCAGCAATAGGCCAAGAGCGCCAAGAGAGCCGCCAACAAAACCACGCCCATTCATGTTGTTGAGATGTAGGGATCAATACAATTGCAATGGATCCACTTCTGTTGTATTCTTCTTTATTATTCTCAGTTGATTGCAATTGTTTCACGATAGTTGTTATCTTCTTTATAATCTGCTAACTCCATATTTTGGAGTGTAGAAGCTAAGTTAGTTGCAATTTGTCCACTTCTGTTGGTTTATTCTTCATAAATCTCAGTTGATTGCAATTAATTCACTGCATTTTTATCTTCGTTATAGTCTGCAAATTCCATGTCTTCATAGTCTGCAATCTCCCATGTCTTCGAAGTGTAGAAATCAGGTGAATTGCAATGAATCCACTTCTGTTGTATTCTTCTTTATAATTCTCGGTTGATTGCAATGAGTGCGCTGTAATTTTATCTTCGTTATAGTCATCGTATTCCTTTGTAATGGGGATGAAATGCCCACTTGTATTGCAATTATTCCACTTCTGTTGTATTCTTCTTTATAGTTCTCAGTTGATTGCAATTCTTTTATCTGTTTTATTTTTCGTTATAGTCTGAATTGATCGTTGTTTGTAGATTATGATGGATGTATTACCCCAGAGTCGCTATAATGGGATTTTGTGAGGGTTTTAGGATTGAGTTGACTCCGGGGTGTAGCTACTTCTTATTTAATTTCGTATTTAGAACACCACAGTATGCGCCAAGGCTGACCAAACACACCAGCAAAAAACTAACGTCGCTGATGGATAGTACCACCATATTGATTTAGGGAATAATAGAATCAAACATGCGAATATCTCATACGGATCAAATAAACCTTAGTTGTGAATATTCTTTTAATTTATAAGGTTGGTGATTTGTATACTAAGCGTAAGGATGGTCTAAAGGTTTGTCGAATTGATGGGGCGAAGTGTCCCATGATTTTTTGTTTTCAAGGTTGATAAGTAGACTTTACAACACAACAATAATCAAAGGACAACACAAGCCATGGTAAGAAATCGTTGGTCTGCACAAATATGCAGACTTTCGGATCTTACCCAGGTGTTTGCTAGTATATGTACCTAGCACCTGTTGGAATGGCAACAAAATTGGAAACAATACTATACAACATATATATATATATATATATATATATATATATATATATATATATATATATATATATATATATATATATATATATATATAGATGTAACACACTCATCGATTTTACAACACAACAATAAACAAAGGACAACACAAGCCATGGTAAGAAATCGTTGGTCTGCACGGATATGCAGACTTTCGGATCCTACCCAGGTATTTGCTAGTATGTGTACCTAGCACCTGTTGGAATGGCAACTAAACTAGAAACATTACTATACAAAACATATAGTGAGTTTGTCGATGACCGGAGGGAGCGGGTAGTTACGGGGATATAGGTAGTGCTCCCTATTTTCCTTATTGAAAATTGGGGTTGGTCAGTCCGTAGTAGGAGATTTCTTAGTTTGCAATGTATCCACTTTTGTTGTTATTCTTCTTTATAGTTCTCTGTTGATTGCAATTATTTATCTCATGGTTATAGTTTTATCTTCATTATAGTATGCTAGTTGCTATATCCTTAGGTGAAGAATTCGGGTATTTGCAATTGATCCCCTTCTGTTGTGTTCTTCTTTATAGTTCTCAGTTGATTGCAAGTAGACCGTTAGGTACGTGATCTTCATTATAGTCAGCAAGTTTTCGATGAATTTCGATGCTTTGGAATGTGTAGCCTATGTTCATTGCAATTAATCCACTTCTGTAGACTTCTACTTTATAGTTCATTGCAGTTGAGTCGCTAATGTTATTATCTTCATTAAAGTTAGCTATTTCATGGTTATTTAGGTGTTGCATCCACGTATATTGCAATTGGTCAGCTTCTGATGAGGTCTTCTTTATAGTTCTCGGTTGATTGCAATATGTGTGGGTCTAGTAGACTTTTCTTTATAGTATATGGTAGCTGTGAGTTGGGGATAGGAGTGGAGCAACAGTACTAGGCCGAAGTTGTAGTAGATATGTCTGTTATATTGCAAATAGTCCACTTCTGTTATATTCTTCGTTATTTTTCTCTGTTGTTTTCAATTAGTTTACTGGAATTATTTCTTCTTTTTAGTGTATAGATTTCTTTTTTCTTCTTTATGGAGACCGTAAGTATTGCAATTTATCGTCTTCTGTTGAATTCTTCTTAATATTTCTCGGTTGATTGCAATTGTAGTATGTGATATTCTTCATTATAATCAGGAAACAAACTTCGATATCTTCGATGTGAAGGGGTCAGGTGTCTTTATTATAGTCAGCTTAGGTCCCTGTCAGTAGTTTTTTTTAGTTGATTCTTATTGTTTTAATTAGGTTATGTGTTATTTTGTTAGTACTGATGTTGGTTAGTAAGTGCTTGTTTTTGGTGATGGAGAGTGCTCCAATATCCCCAGAAAGGATATTGTATTTGTTGTAGTTTTCTCCCCAATCTTGTGGTGGGATTTGATTTAGTTTACATGTCATTCCCCCCCCCCTTTTTATATATAAATATGTTAATAGTTGTAGATTTGGAGATTGAGTGTTGGAAGGGTATGTGGTAAGGATATGATAGGAGGAGTAAGAGGTGAATGAGATTTGGTAGGATTGAGAGCTAGGAGTGATTGAAGTGTTAGTGGGGTTTTAAATCATAATAAGATGTTTGTCTCACTAGCCATGTTTCTGTTTATATTCAAGGACTCGCCAGGATGACGTCACGGGACCACGTGATCTGAATTATCATTAAAAACTCGGAAATACTCGGCAATTTACGGAATCGTATCTTTTTCGCAATAAAATCACAATAATTTTTTTTTTTTATGAACATCATAGTCGAATTGGAATTTGTAAAGAATTAAATACATTAAAAAAAATTTCATTTCTGGTCTCCTTTAACATCATGGTTTTAGTCATAGGTTTAATATTGTGGATATAATTTAACAGTATACCTTTAGTCATAGGTTTAACGTTGTGGATATAATTTAACAGTGTGCCCTTAGTCCATAGGTTTAACGTTTGGAAAGTTTTGTTTGAAAAATAAATATCCAGTGTCAACAGATTTAGTTCATTATTTTTGTTACATTTTCGTGTTATTGCTCTCGACTTATTACATTGACTGATTTCACCAATGTTTGTTCATTTCTTTAAAAAAAAATAGTTTTTTTTTTCAATGGGGCGTAGGGTAATTTTTTGTGTACGCTGAGATAAATGATAGTCATGAAGAGAGGTCTTTGGTAAAATTTACCTCACTGTTTAACTCAGACTTGTGCGTGAGGCTAAGGTTTATTGAAAGGTTATGATATTTTCTTTTTCCATTTTAAAAACTGCAAAACTAAAATACCACGAAAGCTTTGCTTCGCACATGGCATGTTTGTACTTACTAAGGAAAGGATTTTTCTTTTTCTTAAAATGCCAAGTGATCCCGTACCTTCATAATACACGACAGCTTCCCATCATCCCCTTATCAAAATTTGTAACAACTGGTATATCTAGAGTTGTACAGAAATATACCTTTCTGAAAACTATCAAATTAAACACACTGTCGCTTTCTTGGCATGAAAACTATTGAATTTGACACATTATCACTTTGTAGGTATTATTAAAAAAAAATATGTGGTGTGTTGCTGTAGTAGAAATGTTTCGATTTATGTTTATTTTAGTGTTGTCGCTAAAGGCAAGCTCATGTATATTAATTGAAATACTACACTATACGAATGTTTTATTAAATTGGTATGTGTATTTAATAACTCCGTATAATTAGCATATACGAGTTGGGCAAAACTTTTATTGTAATTAATTAATGGTGTTAACCAATTGATTATATTGATTATAATTCATTAATGACTGTTCTAAATGGTGTATGAATAAACTATAGTTTCTAGTTTGTAACAGCTACAATTTACTTTTGCCCTTTTGATGTAATTTTTATTTTGTTCCCTTAATATAATGGGCATAGATGAGCTATGGTACATAAACCTAATGGGGCTTGTATCGTTGCTTATAATTTAACTATCAAAACTGTAAGCAACGATACGAGTCCCTTCAGAGGGATGGGGTGCTGCTTAATAAAAGATGGTATTATCACTTACTTAAACGATCAGTTAATCAATTACGTAAGTTAGTTAATAAACGAACGAACAACTGTTGCAACACCGAGCTCGAAAGTATTCAGCGCAATTCCGCATCTGTACTTCGGGTTGTACGTATGGCTTTTATCGCGTATTGATACAAGAATCTATATTCTGGTATTAAATGCATTTTTAAACGCCAAAAGTAAGAAAGATACAGACATTATTAATAATAAAATATATATTTTTTCTTGTATTGTGATGCATATTTTCTTTCCTTGAAAGTAAACTTGTCACATCTTGGACTATATCTTTTGTGCGAGATGTTTACGGAAGTTGCGTCGACGCTTTAGACGTAACATCCAAGGAACGAAATTGCCTTTAGAATAGCTTTGGGAAATATATTTAAGATCAAAAGGTAAATTATTTTTCATTTGTCACACATTCTGTTCGGTTTTGCTTATATATAACGATCATGCGCGTTGAAACAGTAAAGACATTATTATATGGAACACCGTATTTATCCTTATGCTTAGGTGTAACTGTACTCAACCGGTGCTACTGCTAGAAATATCTTAACCAGGAATTAAGAAGCGTGGAACTTTGGGAAAATGAGACGCATTCATTCAAAAAGCAGTATTTTGTCGAAGAAATGGGCTTTTTGCCACAAAAGGACTTTATGTCCTTTTTGAAAGTGTCGACTGACCAAAGCGTTATGACTGCCACATTACCACAGGAGTCTGCAGTTTTATCAATAAATCACGACGAAATTTCTGACAACATGAAATCACCTTAACGGTTTTATAAACTGCAGACTCCTGTGATATTACCTAGCCCCGCAGTGTAAGAAGTCAATCCTGATATTTACACTTCGTTGTTGTTATTATTATTATTATTATTATTATTATTATTATTATTATTATTATTATTATTATTATTATAAACTAAACCAGCAAAAAATGAGTGGAAAAAAGAAGGCACATAAGCAGTCTTGAGAGAGAGAGAGAGAGAGAGAGAGAGAGAGAGAGAGAGAGAGAGAGAGAGAGAGAGAGAGAGAGAGAGAGAGAGAGAGAGAGAGAGAGAGAGAGAGAGAGAGAGAGAGAGAGAGCAGTCACTATTTTTGTTTTGCTGAAACACTGCTCTCAGGTACCAAATAGAAGCTTGATTCTGGAATGGATCAAAATCATTATATTATTACAGATAGAGTAAAGAAATTGTATGTTTGACCGTTATATGTGTCCTTTGATACAAATGCAAATAATAAAATATAAGACAAGGTTAGTAACTGATGAGGGTTACCTGTTCAAATAGACTTACACTCACTCTGGGTCATAAGTATTTACAAGACTTGGCAGTGATGTTAAAATGTTATGCCAACAAGAGAGATCTGTTAGTGCTATTAGAAGGGTGACTATAAACAACAAAATACACTGAAACACGCTTATAATTGTTCTCAGTGAATATATTGATGCACAAACAGGACCGTTAGTGCTATTAGAAATTCTATCATAATTTGATAGGTTGGTTTTTCAACTTTTACTTTTTTTCAGTAACTTGCACTGTTCCCAGCTTTCAAATAAATGTTCTCTGCTCATGTCAAAACTTCATTACCTTTCCATTACTACCTCATGCTCTAGTTTGTATTATTTGATTGTGCGAAAGTGTATCGCTGTGTAAAATGGTTGTTACTGCAATTTATCTCACTTGAAGAATAATGAAAATGTTTATTTTTTACAGTTTTAATCATTGGAGATACTGGATGTTGAATGACAACAAAAATTATAACTTCTTATGGTTCTTTCATTATTGATTTAGACTTACATTTTTATTATTGTTCATTATATTTTCCATTAAATAACTTAAGTTATATTTAGGAAGGATATATTTTTTTTCAAAATGCACAAATGTCATCCACGCTTGAACAGACAGGCACATGCATGAGTCTCCTTGATGATTATTTTAATTTTATTTCCTTGAACTGTTGGAATTTTTAGAGAACACAATTTGGAGAAATAGAGATATTAGACACACAATGTATGTATTTAACATATGTGGCTCTCACCTATCTGGCTGTCTGTCTATATGTTTGTCTTTTTCATTTTATCTGGTGCATGGATATGTATATGCATGAATGTGTGTTCACATACGTATTTTACATAAACATCAGGTTAAAAATGAGTATATAACAGTGCTAAGCTAGAAGAGTGACTCATAGATAAAGACAATAAATATGAATATTTATAACTATTTATTTATTATTTACTTGAAGAGCATGTTCTTACAAACAGTTTCTTTTTTAAATCATACTGTCAGCAATTTTACATCCGGTCATGTGGATTAATATTGATTTAAAAGGTGAACCAAAGTAATAGGACGGAATGCGTGAAATAATTAGATCTTTTAAACTTACATACTTGATGCATGGAAAGTCAAACAGAATCAAGCTAAATTTAACAAGGCTGTTACAGATGAATTTGTTGGTGGTAATCAGAATTGTTGTCTAAAGACCCCAGCAAATTTGAGAGTTATTACTATGTGTCAGCATAAGCAAAGAAAAATCATGCTGAATGTTTTTGTATGCACTAGACGATGCTTGATGTTTCAAGTTTTGAGAAAACCAGCGAGGAATGTAAATAATTAGATATTAGGCCGAATGAATTGATGGATATTTGACTGGACAAGGCAAGAAAATTATCTGATGTAATGTCTATAATTATTCTTCTAATATGAACAAAAGATGTTACACATATATAATTTATTCATTGGTTTAACCATAATGATCTTTAGTATAGCTAAGATTCCTCCCTTTGTCGACTTTATGTTTCGCTAAACAAGCATAAAACGATGCAAAATTCTGAACTATCCAGAACTGGAAATTTTTTGTGTACATGCGCATTGGAACTAAGGGAGGTAATTTTAAGTGATACTATCAGTAACTCCATTGCAACCGTGAAACCCTCTATAGTGGGCTTCTCTAAAGTGTAACAATAGTTTTAACCCAAAAAAATGTTTAAAATATCTTTTTATCAAAGATTTTGTATGTAGTCAGCTCGGTGATTCTATATAGAAAATTCTGTTACTATTACTCCTAGGCTAATGTCTTGAGGATTGTGTTGGGTAGTGCCTGCCATCAAGGAGTAAAGGGGTTGGTGTATGACATGTAATAAAATGTGTTGTTAGTTATCAAGTTTGCAATGATTCAGAATTTACTTTCTTTTGTAACCTGATAACTTTTAAACAAAATTTCAGATGGCTGATGGGAAGTCATTGGAAAACAATCCATTTGCAGCATTATTTCCAAGTGCATGTCATGCCCAGCACTTCATCTCGGGGGTTTACAGCAGTAAGACCGCCCAAAATTCACAGCCAGGTAAGATCTTCCATATTCTACCCATCGCTAGCCAAGTTCCAATGTGATAACCCTATTTACATCTTGGCAAATTGAACAGATATATTGGTGCTTTGTCATAGCAACACTTATTGAATTTAATGCATTGGATCCCATAGTATGTAACACCAACTGACCAGTAGTGGTGATTTATACATTAGCTGAAAAGGGGTTGGTTGGTAGTTGACCTAAAAATGATACTTTGGAAGTTTGACATTGAAAGTATGACTGTTTCAGAGGGTAGCTATTATAGGTGTATTTTTAATTGAAAGGTATTTGTGTAAATAGAGACTGGCAGTGGAAAATCGCTTATTTATTATTAGTCCATTCAAGTTGTATCCTCCCCTTGTCTCGATCATATAGGAACAATGTTCAAAATTGAACAACTTAATTTTGATGGATTTGGTTTGATGCTGCAACCAATGAAATTCACAGACCTGTAGCACCGAAATATCAGCTCGATATGCCAAGGTGTAGATAGGGTTATGATAAGGAAATCTTGGCCAGAGAAGATGTACCCAACCTTGCATGCAGTGAATGACAGTCTTTCTCAGCAAGGGCGCTTCTACTCATTGAACATTGAACTATAGGAAATATATTGGAGCCTCTTTGTCTCTTGTCTCTTCATTGATGTTCCATGATTGTATAAATAGTATGGTTCATTGTGCATCTCTCTTTGTCCCTTGTCTCTTCATTGATGTAACATGATTGTATAAACAGTACGGTTCATTGTGCATCTCTATTTGTCCCTTGTTTCTTCATTGATGTTCCATGATTGTATAAATAGTATGGTTCATTGTGCATCTCTCTTTGTCCCTTGTCTCTTCATTGATGTTCCATGATTGTATAAATAGTATGGTTCATTGTGCATCTCTCTTTGTCCCTTGTCTCTTCATTGATGTAACATGATTGTATAAACAGTATGGTTCATTGTGCATCTCTATTTGTCCCTTGTCTCTTCATTGATGTTCCATGATTGTATAAATAGTATGGTTCATTGTGCATCTCTATTTGTCCCTTGTCTCTTCATTGATGTAACATGATTGTATAAATAGTATGGTTCATTGTGCATCTCTCTTTGTCCCTTGTCTCTTCATTGATGTTCCATGATTGTATAAATAGTATGGTTCATTGTGCATCTCTCTTTGTCCCTTGTCTCTTCATTGATGTTCCATGATTGTATAAATAGTATGGTTCATTGTGCATCTCTCTTTGTCCCTTGTCTCTTCATTGATGTAACATGATTGTATAAATAGTATGGTTCATTGTGCATTTCTCTTTGTCCCTTGTCTCTTCATTGATGTTCCATGATTGTATAAATAGTATGGTTCATTGTGCATCTCTCTTTGTCCCTTGTCTCTTCATTGATGTTCCATGATTGTATAAATAGTATGGTTCATTGTGCATCTCTCTTTGTCCCTTGTCTCTTCATTGATGTTCCATGATTGTATAAATAGTATGGTTCATTGTGCATCTCTCTTTGTCCCTTGTCTCTTCATTGATGTTCCATGATTGTATAAATAGTATGGTTCATTGTGCATCTCTCTTTGTCCCTTGTCTCTTCATTGATGTTCCATGATTGTATAAATAGTATGGTTCATTGTGCATCTCTCTTTGTCCCTTGTCTCTTCATTGATGTTCCATGATTGTATAAATAGTATGGTTCATTGTGTATCTCTCTTTGTCCCTTGTCTCTTCATTGATGTAACATGATTGTATAAAGAGTATGGTTCATTGTGCATCTCTCTTTGTCCCTTGTCTCTTCATTGATGTTCCATGATTGTATAAATAGTATGGTTCATTGTGCATCTCTCTTTGTCCCTTGTCTCTTCATTGATGTTCCATGATTGTATAAATAGTATGGTTCATTGGGCATCTCTCTTTGTCCCTTGTCTCTTCATTGATGTTCCATGATTGTATAAATAGTATGGTTCATTGTGTATCTCTCTTTGTCCCTTGTCTCTTCATTGATGTAACATGATTGTATAAAGAGTATGGTTCATTGTGCATCTCTCTTTGTCCCTTGTCTCTTCATTGATGTAACATGATTGTATAAATAGTATGGTTCATTGTGCATCTCTCTTTGTCCCTTGTCTCTTCATTGATGTAACATGATTGTATAAACAGTATGGTTCATTGTGCATCCTGGAAGGCTGACCTGCCAACCCTTATGAATTTGCTGTAAGTCTGACATAAAAATACAGATTTACCCCCCAAAGCACAGATTATGGAAATGCAGCTGTCTGCAGTAAATTGGCTATACTAGCTTATCCGGAGTTGATTTTTCTATCCAGGTTTGATATTAGATTCAATTGAATTGATCAGGAAACCATACTCTTTTTACTAAATTATGTCAGATGCTTTAGACTGGATGTGTTTCATGATGGTCAAGCTGTTGATAATTTGTCATTTTAAAATATCCTCCAACAAGCAACACATCATGAATAATGGCTCAATAATCCCATTAAATACTTTTAATAGTACTGAAGAATAAAATGGGATATGCAGATTCTTGAGTAAAAAGGCACTGAAGTGTAGCAGTTGTTTAGTAGACATAATTT
Source organism: Potamilus streckersoni (assembly GCA_016746295.1). Taxonomy (NCBI): domain Eukaryota; kingdom Metazoa; phylum Mollusca; class Bivalvia; order Unionida; family Unionidae; genus Potamilus; species Potamilus streckersoni. The sequence goes on along the minus strand of JAEAOA010002314.1, from coordinate 117,155 downwards.
GTGGATCTGAGTATGTCATATTGTAGAAAAGATGATTATTAATCACTATGGCATAGGTGCATTTTTTTTTTAAAAAAGGATTATTTCAAGTTGAGGGTTATCAAGAAGTCATTGAATCCTGAAGGGATTGGAATTGCATTTTTGAAATTGTACTGGAAATAATAAGATTCAAAGTGAACTTAACAATGTTTTGAGATAGACACAATGTTTACTGTTGATGCATCAGCCTTCTGTCACATTTCCAAACTATTAAACCCATGTTTCCAGCTTAACAGTACCTGTTCATAATAACTTTATTAATACTTACTGAAAACTGCTGGTGTGAGAAGTTGGTTTCAACGAAGTAGTTACAAAAGTAGCTTCAATGTCTGTTGCTGGTTTTGCATTCCTTGTCATTGGGCAAGTGGCAGTTGTGATTATCTCCAGTCTGGTATCTTTTCAGAGAAGGCAACCTTTTATGGGTTTTTTTTGTAAATTTCTGTCATGATCCATTCCTTGTGCAAAGTATTGGTTCCAAAACTATTTCTTGTTTGTTTCTGTAGAAAGACCTTGGCAGGCTGTACTGCAGTATTTAACTTTGAAGCCCCATGGTGGTTTGTCAGGTCTTAACCCAAATCAGGATTGTGAAAGCATTTGGATATTCATGAAGTATAGCCAGGATTTTTTTGAAGAGTGCAAAGCTTATAAAAATGCACGAATGGTTCATGAGACTCAGACCAAATATGTTTTAGGGTTGTGACCAAAGGAGGTGAGGAACAACTGCAGACCTGCCAACTCTTACGATTTTTGCCATAAGTCTTACGAAAAGTACCCTTCAAATATGGACTTAAGGCATAAAACCAAAAAGTATGGAAAAATGATCATTGCTGAAAAATCCAGAAAATTTGTTCATCCGTGTTTAATTTGGATCTGGGTTTCATATTAAATAAAGTGAAATTCATTAGAAAACCAGACTAACTTTACAGCAGCGAAGCATCTGCATGATCAAACTGTTGATTATAGAATTTATTTATAAATGGCATCAAGCATTTGATGCATGGTTAAGACGAAAGGAAAAATAAGCCTCTTAAAAAGTGTTAATAATCAACACCGAAGAATAAAAAGGAATATTCAGATTCTTGTGAATAAAAGATGGAACAGACACAATTACGTTTTTTGGACATCACATGCCAATTTGGGTATGACTTGTGGTGGGAGATATGATTTCATATTGTGCAATGGAAAAGATAAGAATTACGTCTTGATGTGAGACAGCAACTAACCATTGAGCATAAGGGTTTGTGCAACTGTACTAGTGGTAAATAATGTCTACGTGTACATTAAAATCTCTTAAGTTGAACATAATATTTATTTTCGCTGCATGTATCAAAAACCAAACTTTTAATTATGTTTTTGATCTTTACACTATCAGTTTATGATATTTTTACACCTTCTGAAAACTGGTCAAACTTACGGAAAAAAATCAACTGCCTTAATGAGACAGACTTGTCAGGGTTGGTCAAACTTACGGAAAAAAATTGACTGCCTTACTGAGATGGACTCTTCAGGGTTGGCAGGTCTGCAACTGCATTTGAAAGTACATTAGTCATTACAGCAAAAATCATTCGAAAAAGTATTGTATAACTAAAGGCATTACAATGATTACAGTACAGTTAAAGGCATCACATTCAGTACAACTAAAGGCAATATAATAAGTACAGTGCAACTAACAGCAATATAATAAGCACAGTACAGCCAATAGCAATATAATAAGCACAGTACAGCTAAGAGCAATATAATAAGCACAGTACAGTTAACAGCAATATAATAAGCACAGCATAGCTAACAGCAATATAAGCACAGTACAGCTAACAGCAATATAATAAGCACAGTACAGCTAACAGCAATATAATAAGGACAGTATAGCTAACAGCAATATAATAAGCACAGTACAGCTAATAGCAATATAATAAGCACAATACAGCTAACAACAATTTAATAAGCCCAGTACAGCTAAAGGCAATAAAGTAAATACATTGCAGCTGATGGAAATATTAGGTATATCACAACTAAAGGCAATAACAAAAAGAACAGTACAGCTAACACAATTTTTTATCATTACAGAGATTTTACTAGACGTACATATATCAGACACAGCTGAGAAGGATGACAGCAAAGAGAAGGAAAATGAAAAGCATTTTGTAATATCTGAAGCAGTTGACTTAAAAACACTTGCCAAGGAAAAGCTTCAGATTAATAGCATCATTGAAAAAGTCTTCCTGGTTACAATTGATGATGGTAAGAATGGGTATGGGAGGTAATTTTTCTGGTTTCATTAAGGATAGTAAGAATGGGTCTAGGTTTTAATTGATTGTGTTAAGAATTGGTATTGGTGGTAGTCTTCCTGGTTACAATTGATAATGGTAAGAATTAGTATGGTTGATAGTCATCCTGGGTATGCTCAATAATTTTTCTGGTTACGATTGATGATGATAAAATTTGGTATGGGTGGTAGTATTTTCTGAATAGAATTGATAATGGTAAGGGTGGGTATGGGTTGTAGTCTGGTTACAATCAATGATGGTAAGAATGGGTATGAGTTTTAGTCTTGGTTACAATCAATTATGGTAAGGATGGGTATGGGTGGTAGTCTTGGTTACAATCAATAATGGTAAGGGTGGGTGTGGGTGGTAGTTTTGGTTACAATCAATGATTGTAAGGGGTGGGTGTTGGTGGTAATCTTGGTTACTATCAATGATGGTAAGGATGGGTGTGGGTGGTAGTCTTGGTTGCAATCAATGATGGTAAGAATGGGTATAGGTGGTAGTCTTGGTTACAATCAATGATTTTAAGGGTAGGTATGGGTGGTAATCTTGGTTACAATCAATGATGGTAAGGATGGGTATGGGTGGTAGTCTTGGTTAAAATCAATGATGGTAAGAATGGGTATGAGTTGTAGTCTTGGTTACAATCAATGATGGTAAGGATGGGTATGGGTGGTAGTCTTGGTTACAATCAATGATGGTAAGGTTTGGTATGGGTGGTAATTTTGGTAACAATGAAAGGTAAAAATGGGTATGGGTGGTAATCTTGGTTACAATCAATTATGGTAAGGATGGGTATGGGTGGTAGTCTTGGTTACAATCAATGATGGTAAGGATGGGTATGGGTGGTAGTCTTGGTTACAATCAATGATGGTAAGGTTTGGTATGGGTGGTAATTTTGGTAACAATGAAAGGTAGCAATGGGTATGGGTGGTAGTCTTGGTTACAATCAAGAATGGGAATGGATGGGAATGGGTGGTAATCTTGTTTACAATCAATGATGGTATGGATGGGTATGGATGGTAGTCTTGGTTACAATCAATGATGGTAAGAATGAATATGGGTGGTAGTCTTTTCTGGTTAGATTTGATGATGTTAAGAATGGGTATGGTGTTACTATATTTCATGTATTTTTGTGCCCTTTAATTTTTCTTACACAATTTAGTTTTCAAACTAATAATTATTTAAATGTATCATTTTTGTGTACATATCAGTTTGTATTTTATCGAAAAATCCTTTAATTTATCGGACATAGCATTTCTCCTAAGAATATTTACATTTGCTAAAAGGATTGAAGATACTGTGTAGCCATTATGTTTTTTAAAAAATTAATAATGAGTTGTTGCTGAGAAAATACAATGATTGATGCATAAGCTCTCATATTGTCATTACAGTATCAACTGGTGTAATTAACAACTGGACAATGTCCTTTACAGAACATAATCCTTAATTAGTTATTCTTATTAAGTGCATTACCGAAACAAAACACCATGTGTTTTAAAATGAGTTCAGAAGCCCTGTGATGTTTTCTTATCCAACAAAAATTATATCTTAGTACATGCTAAAGTGAAGACCACATACCAATAATGAACTAGTCTTAGGAATTAGAAAACCTTGTTGTCAATTTGAAAGTCATGGACTCCATTAAATCGATTCATACATATAGTTTTTTAAATTCTTGTACTGTTTTGAGTTGGATATATTTAACATTTTGTTATGAATCTATTCTACTGTATACCACTCTATTGTTATATTTATTGGCAAGTTTGAATAACAAGTAATGTTTATGATTGCTAGTCTTTACAACATCTGCTGTATGGACAAGGGCCTTGATAGCACATTGACAGATTTTCATTTCCCTAAAGAGAGTCTCATTTCCCTACTGGCAGCCTCACTGATTTAAACAAGCAGCACTTAGTTCTTCACAAAGAATTCTTAGATCATTGCAGAGACCTACTTGTTGGTCTAATCATTGCCTACAATTTACCAGTAAATAATACCCATACATATTCAGGCCCTCTAAATCATTTTGTCAACAATACACAACAGCTACAAAGAAGTTTGCTCTAACTGCAGATGAGCTTGCACACTGAGACATTATGCTCTCTTTCTGTAAAAATAAAACTAACTCTTTTTGAGTACATGTACTTTTATTTTTAATGCAATTAGATTCTTGAGTTGAGAGCAGAACGAGATTGAAAATATGTTTATTTTGTATGTTTTTTACCATTGGCTTGTTGAGTTGCATGTGTTCCATAGAACTTGTTAAATACAGTCAGAACCACAAGATGATAATTACTTATTTTACATATAAGTTTTTGTACACTGAAATTAATGATTATTTTTTTCATGTACAAAAATTAACATGAAATACTGTAGTCTTCTTGGTTACAATTGATGATGGGTACGGGTAATAGTCTTTTTCGGTTAGAATTGATGATGAAAAGAACCTATTTTTCTTGATTTACAATATATATTGGGACAGGATAAAATAATTAATTTTTTTTCTGTCCATGAACTTATAGTGAAACTTTTTTCCATCTAGGTTATACATGCCAAGACTAAAGAAATGAAATAAATTTGTATTGCATTTGTCCCCCCCCCTTACACATTGCAAAAAAACAGATAAATTAGGCATCCAACAGTTTAAATGTTCAGCCTATAATTCTGAAAGTTAAGGACTTTAGAAATATTTCATCAAACTTTGAAGAATTTGGCTCAGTCATATTGCTTTGATACCAAAAATGAGTGGGACAATATTTGAATTTTATATTGGAATTTTATTCACAACATTCAAAATTTTTGAACTTGTGATAGCACATTTATAATTATTTGAGATTTAACTTAGAAAAATAAATTATTTGTTAATTTCACCTAAGTTTTTGGTATTGCTTCTTTCCATCACTGATAGAGAGAGAGAGAGAGTCCTCTTTACTTCTATTTGTCTTACAATAATTAAAAATAAAAACTAATAAGTTTAATAAAATTCATCCAATAAATTAATCCTCATAGTTATAAAAATGAAAATTTAAGAAGAACTTAGTATTTTTAAAATAATCCTTAAAGTTCTATCCCGAGTCCTAATTAGAATTCTGAAGAAATTCTTGTTTTCAAATTAATTACAGTTCTTGAGTGTACTGATGTACCAATAGTATCTAATCTGCCCATGTTCTGACAGTCTTAATATATTATAATGATATTAACTAGAATACTTTTGAGTGAATTCACAATAGTCCAAAAGAAATACTTTAGTTCAAAGTCAATGAGCACTTTGTAATTCCAATGAATTACAAGTAAGACTATTAACCTTGTCCTGTAATAACTGATACAAGTAAAAAAATGATATTAAAATTAAAAAAAATAAAAATAGGAACTGATCACTGTATTTCTTCCTTCCCCATATGCATCCCCATAATCTCTACATAACACATGTCACATTTCATCCCACTTTTTTCACAAGACTTGAACCATCCAGTCAGAAAATTACTCCAAACTGTAAACAGATTAATTTTATAAAACCATCTTAGGTCATAATGCAACTTTAACCCACTATAGAACAGAACTCAAACCCAAGTATACAATATATTTATAGCTCATTATTGTAAAATAGACTCTAAAGTCATGGACAAACAATTATTCTGTGTTATGTATATTTAATTTGTATTGTGTTACTTTGTTTTGTTCATTATATGCTATGGAGATATGTAGTTTGGACTTGACCTTGTCCAAAATCAAGTTGATTTTCTACATGACCTGAATCATTGATGTTGGTTTTGTAAACAACATGTTTACCTCTCTGAGTCCAAAACATTGTAAATTCTCTATGAAATGCTGGGTCTACCTTTTGTTTACCACATTTTATATTTTAATTTTAGTAACAGAAGTTCTAATTATAACTTAAATTTAATCTTGTGAACTTTTGAAACCTTCCAGAAGGAAATTTTCCCATTGGTAATTGTTTCTGTTAGAAAGTGTTAATTGTTATCTGAGGTCAGGTTCAGGACTATATAATCTTATTTATTTAAAAATGATTTGTTATGTAGATCTGAGCTGAATGAGTTGCTTTATTGTTGTGTCCAGTATTTCACTTGGGCTGGAATTTATTTATTCAAATTATTTAATTCAGTTCTTATTCATTTCTGGAAATAAAAAGTACTCAAGATAAACATTCTTGGAAATATAGATTTGAATTTATAGTAACATTCAATTCATGGATTGTATTATTGCCATTCAACAATAGACTGTTGACATATCACTATGACACAGGCCATCACAGGCATATCAACACTTCTAGCATTGGATTTAGTTTGGAAATACCACCAGAGTTTATTCAGATGTTTAGACTTGTGTTAGAAATTCAAGGGTTTTTTGGGATTCAAGTCACAATGACGTTAATTGGTCTGGTTCCCAGAGTGATATGTAAAGGTATTTCTCAAAACTAGTAGTCTGCAAAGCAGGGAACCTGACTAACTGTTGATATACTACCAGATAAGATTCCTTTTCATCAAAAGCATGCAACATTTATTTTGTAAGACTTTCAAAACTAAATTTTTTATATATTTTAATTAGTAAAATATTGATGCTGTGATTTCGTTGGAGGTAATAATGAAGCTTCTTATCATTGTTGGGGATATCTTCATGTGAATTCAGGAGTTCTCTGAAATTCATTTTTCCAACATTGGTCCATAACTGTGAAACAAAGCTCTTTATTTTATGAAGTACATATTTTGCTTGGTTTCTTTGCTGTCTTTAATCACAGTTATGATTGAATAGATTAATTCAAGGTAGTTTAATTAGATTATGTACACAATAAAATTTATAACAGTATTTGATCAACTGAAATGAGTTACCTGGCATACAAGGGGGGGGCACTGGTTCTTTAGCATGTAGGATTTGTATCCCTTTTAACCATTTTTATTCCACCTCCTTTATTTGATTCAAAAGGTGTAATTAATTTGATAATAGAAAAGGAGGCCTGCTTTTAATTTAGGGCAACAATACAACAAATGCTTCCTCAAGTCTGATATCAAAACATGGTGGGCACTTGATTAGGTTATCAGAGAAACACTTATGGTGTTACAGTAGATTGACACATTTTATGTTTAATTGCAACAGTACACATTGCATTTATGATGATTACACTTAAAAGGAACTAAAAGATAGAAGTAGAATACAAATTGTAACGAGTGATATCTCAAAGTTTCAGTTACCAATTTGGATCATGATTTTCTTCAAGTTCAACAAATAGGGATGCATTTTTTTGCATTTTTTTGTTTGAAAAATTGTATCCATTCCTGAACCCGCATTATAAGCAGGTTCGCGAGTTATCATGGTGAGTTATAGAGGGAGTGGTGTACATAACATTTTAAGTATATATTTGTATATACAAATGTTTTAGACCACATAGTCTATCTAGTGCAGTCTAATATTTATTGACTGAATGATTCTAAATGTATTGTGTGAAATTCAGATTTGCTACTTTTCAGAATGCCAAAGTATTGGAGATAGGCCCACCCATTGTGTTTTTTTATCTGACCTATCTGAGACCTTGGAGGGGCAGACCTGGATCGACTTTGACACTGTTGAGCAGGTTACACATTTCTTGTATTAGACAAATCCATTATTGACTCCAGACTATTAATTAAGATTGAAATTAGAGCTTTCATGAAATTAATTAGGCACTGCTTTATTCACATAATGCTTTTGTGAAGCTTGCAGATTATCATTTGGAGGAAGAAATAATATAATTTTTGCAAATAATAGCTTGCATTTATTACCTTTATAATGCTATGTTTAAATAGACTTTACAGCAGAGACATGTCATTTGAATGACTTTAATGAAGCTCTGAGGGTGTGGACTGAGTAATTTATGGATGCAGTTTCTAAGCATGCACCACTGAAAGTATGTCAAGTAAAGAATGAATTTCAACCTAATTGGGTTACTTCTGAAATCCTAGACCCTATGAAAACACAAGACCAGTTCAAGTCTATGGGAAACCATGCACAATATAAAGTATGGAGAAGTAAAATGACAAGTATGATTAAAAAAGCTAAACATAATTATTATCAATCATTGCTTGAAAACAAAAAGAGCAACATAAACTCCATTTGGAAAGTCATCAATGAACTCACTTGTGGAACACACAAAGATCAGATAAATAAAATTCGCTCACTTCTGGTGAATGATACTATAGTCACTAATGACATTAATATTGCAAAGGATTTCAGTGATTTTTTTCACCAACATTACCACAAAGAATCAGTGATAGGAATCAACTTTAATGAACTGAAAAGGTTATGCAGGGGCAAAATCTCTAAGGAGATATGTTTCTCACCAGTATCAAAAACTGTCAAAAATGTCTTGGTGAACTTGATACCAAGAATTTAGCTTGATTAGATTGGTCCACTACTCATTAAATCTTCTGCCCCTGTTATTGTAGATAGCATAACAATCATAATCAATTTATGTATTGTAACCAAATCTGTCCCCAAAATATGGAAAACTGCAAAAGTAATTCCTATTCACAAACCTGGTTTTAAGGATGATGCTGATAACTATACAGGCCAATCTCAATACTACCAATCTTGTCAAAATTAATTAAAAAACATGTCCATGACTCATTCATGTCATATTTAACCAAACACTTGCTGTTACACCCTAATCAATCAGGCTTTAGACAGAAACATTCATGTGAAGCTGCCTTGATCTCACTAACTGATAAATGGCTTCAAGCACTTGACCAAGGTAGAATAATATGATCTGTATATGTAGAGTTCAGGAAAGCTTTGTCATGGTGGATCATGAAATCCTTTTGAAGAAAATGAAAATATACCAATGTGATAAAAGCACATTTAGATGGTTTCCTTCATACTACTTAAGTGAGAGAAAACAACATGTTTATACAAATAATGTTTTGTGTGAACCTGAAACAATTAGATGTGGAGTACCACAAAGCTCAATTCTGGGTCCATTACTATTTATTTTATTTATTAATGACTTACAACTTGTACTAAGGGACTCAATATCATCTACAGATCTCTATGCCGATGACACAACATTGTCAGACATCCAAAACACAAAGCATGAACTTGAAATTTTTTTACAGAATGTCCAAAACAAACAGGACAACTGGTGCACATGCAATGCAATGGGATGGTGGTTAATACTGGTAAAACTAAAATATTATTTATCTCAACATGGCAGAAGATGACAAAACTTTATAGTAATGAACCATGTCGGAGATGGAAGGATAAAAATTTGCAGATGTTCTGTAATGATAGTCTACTTTGTGTTTTGGAAGATAATAACCTGTCATGGACTGAACATATCAAACATATCAGTGAAAAAGTCAATTCAAGTTTATGGCTTCTCAGTAGGATACAACACATTCTTCCTGAAAGGAACATAAAATTTTTATTTTATAACAGTTAAATACTACCCTATTTAGACTACTGTAATACATTAAGGATTATATCAGATGATAAAAACATAGCAAAGCAGGCACATCATCGAAAAAGAATATTTGGGCTAATATATATCCTGAAAGAAAGCAAGAAATATTTAGCTGCTAAGTTAAAAATGATACCTATTAACTCATTAACCCCTAGCACTATTTACGGGGCAGGAGGTGGTAGCCTACTTCTGAGCTCTGTAGCGTTAAGGTCATGTGCGACACAATAAAGTGGGTGGTATTATTGAAAGGTAGACAGATGTAGCTTTACAATGATACCAACTAATATGGATGTTCTAGTTGCACTACAACATACAAAGGAAAAAACATCACTTTTTGGACCAGAGTTTTTTCCAGCTAAAATTCGCTAGAGGTCGTTATCTGGTTTTGTGTCTGGATTTTAGACTTTGGCCTCAGATCTAAGACAGACCAGTCTGAATTGTACACAGACATGTGAACCTTTGCAAAAAGTAGGATAAGATAGGCATTTAGAATGAAGAGTGGTCTCATTACGAAAATGATGGGTCTGTTAAGCAAAAGAAAAAAAAGAACTCCAATTTTTACCCTTCTGCTCATGCTCAGGCAAAAGAGCCAATGAAAATCGATGTTTCTAACACAAATAGGCATTAAGTTAACCAAAAATATCTTGGAAGTCGATGTATTAGGTTGTATTCAAAAATATCTCCCAAAATCAATTTCCTACTCGCATTTCAAGCGAAAACGACAAAAACCTCTAGGGGTTAATGGGTTAGAAGCTGAATCTGTTTGAGGAAAGCCAAATTAATTTACAGGTTAATAATGCTCCTGAATATTTACAATCTCCAGCTCCCTACCTGGAATCCATGTCTACCAAACAGTATAAAATTCCCAAATCAAATGAGGACGTATTTAGAAAAAACAAATGTTTCCAATACTCTGGAACTTTGTTCAAGAACAGTATTTCAGTTGACATTAGAAATACCCACTCTATATCCTTCTTCCAATTGCTGTATATCCAGTGGCTTCAGAGATGCAGCTAAAAAAATAAATAAATAAATTCCTTTCTTTGAGGGCCTCAAGGTAGATTAGTTCTTAGTTAATTGTGTTACCCTGTTTAAATAAAGTTATTATTATTATTATTATTATTATTATTATTATTATTATTATTATTATTATTATTATTATTATTATTATTATTATTCCAGTATTTAAGAATGTTTGTGAACAATAAACTTTTGTTCAAATATATTCTAACTTGCAATATGGTTAATTTTATGTGATCATGTTATGCTCTTAAAATTTACTACAGTATAAAATTTCATTGCAGGCTGTTTTTGAACGACTTATGCTCGAAGATCCTGGGTCAAAGGTCATGAAGACTCAGGTATCAGAACAGAATCCCAGAGAAGCAAGTCTTGCAGGGGAAAGAGAGGTGTTTAGATATCTTTATAATTCCTACCAAAGATGTCAGATTTTAATGACTCATCAAATGGTAAGTACAGCTGTTATGGAGTTTTGTATAAAAACATGCTGTTTATTAGTCATGTATAGAGACATAGTGCTGTTTATTAGTCATGTATAGAGACATTCATTGGTAAGAAATCCTTAAGACCAGTAGAAAGTGTTATTAGAGTTTTGTATAGAAACATTCATTATGCTGTTTATTAGTCATGTATAAAGACATAGGACTGTTTATTAGTCATGTATAGAAACATTCATTGGTAGAAAATCCTTAAGACCATTAGAAAGTGTTTTTAGAGTTGTGTATAGAGACGTTCATTGGTAAGAAATCCTTGAGACCAATATATATATTGCAGTCCTCGGGGGAACTTTTTCAGTGGACAGTTGTTCACAATATGTGACATGGTCTGTAGAGCTCCACAGCAACAGGAAGGATGTAGTATTCCATAGATTCTGTGCATTTTTGTGTTGAGTTGGACATCAGCTAACTTAGTATGGGATGATTGAGCCCAGACATGAGTGCAATACTATGCTGTCGAATAACAGAGGGACAGTGTCTGAGCACTAGCACTCCAGGTTGAGCCAGCCAGTTTGCAGAGTAGGTTGTTTTGAGTGCTAAGTTTTGCTGCAGTTTTTTTCATATGGTTGTAGAATGTCAGTGATCTGTCCAGAGTCACCCCTAGGTATCTTGATGCTGAGTTGTGTTTTATTTGGTGCTTATTTAACAGGATGCAAAGTCCTTGTTTAGTACCCCTTCAAGCTCAGCAAATGAGTGACTTTGGGTCCCGATAACAATTTCATCTCCATACATGAACTTGCGTGACTGTTACTGGTACATGATTGATATAGACATTGAACAAACTTGGCAAAAGAACATATCCTCTGAAACCAATTTTCATGTAGTCAGGGCAAAGACTTGATCACAAGTACTATGCCATATCTGAAGCCTGCCTTCTCAACAGTTACAATATTATCCAAGTCAGGACCAATTCTTTGGAGAATCAGGCACTCCAGTACCTTAAAACTGACTCAAAGCAAGGAGATCGGCCAATAACTTACTGCATTGTTGGGATCTTTGCCAGGCTATGCAATAATTTTTGCCTGTTGCTACAAAGTTGGCATGCACTTTTCCCTAACAACCTGGGTGTAAAAAACAGCAAGCCATTATTTTGCCTTAGGCAAAATGCTTCAGGAAATCAGGCAGGATGTTGTCATATCCTGCTGCTTTGCCTGATTTGATGTTGTTTAGCACCGTTTCAAGTTTTGTTGTAAATGCCTCTGAAGTATTTTGACCTAGTTCATCTGACTTCCAATGGCAGTATTGTTGCCACTCGTACTTGATGTTAGTGCTGTTTCTCCAGGTTTGTTTTGCCACTTGAAATAAGCAGCTAGCTACAGCATTTGGCTTGAACTGGTGGTTGCTGACGGTGCCAAGTCTTCAAATCAAGCTCCAGTATTTCCAGCTGGAGTACGTAAAGTTGAGTGATCTTGTAATGTCCTCCCAGTGAGTGCGCCTGGCAGTGTCAAGGGAATCTATAAGGTGATCTGCTTCATCTGGGTCTTCCGATGCTTCATATTCCTTGAGAGGAGCCTGACATTCGTCATCCAAACAGACTGAATGATAACCATGAGGGATAGACTGAGTGGCTGCATTGAATATGGCTCTTTGGAAGTGGTGGTAGTATTCCTTGATTGAGATACATGGATCTGTGTTCATGTCACGATTGACATCAATACTCAGCCAAGTCTCTGTCCAAGGCTGTGGAAACAAAGGATCCAACTTGCAAACTGCATTGAATATGGCTCTTTGGAAGTGGTGGTAGTATTCCTTGATTGAGATACATGGATCTGTGTTCATGTCACGATTGACATCAATACTCAGCCAAGTCTCTGTCCAAGGCTGTGGAAACAAAGGATCCAACTTGCAAACTGAATTCAGCAATGAATCCTGGTTACATGCCACAATCAAGATTAGCTCCCGACACAGCAATGTCCACTGACTTTCAAGCCATAGGATTGGCTCTGAGTTTTACAACTTAAGGGTCTCTCATCAGCCAAACGAACCATCATCAACACTATAGCCCACCATCGTAATGTTGACATAATCTGTCTACAGGAGTAGCAGACCAGGTGGCAGCAAGATATACTGTTGACATTATTTCATCAACTCCTGACCCCAAATTCATCCATGCTACCTATGCACGCTGTGACATTACTGATGCCTCTCCAGTTTCCTCTACCAGATTCTGCAATGTGGTCCAGGTCGGAGGGTACAAGATTGCTAATGTCTGCAATGTGGTCCAGGTCGGAGGGTACAAGATTGCTAATGTCTGCAAACTGCTTACTAGGACAACAATATGTCTTCAACAGTCATCACCCTGACTTGAGCTACTCACACTCCAATGAAGATGGGGAACACTTGGTAGAGTAAGTAATGAACAGTGATCTACTTCTGACCCACAACTCCATGCAACTCTGTGTAGTGACATTCAGGGCGGGGGAGGGGGCCTGAGTGGCTGATTGGTCTAAATCGTTCTCCGTTCTGGATCACTGCCATCTCACCTCTGTTTGCATGGGTTCAAGCCAATGTGGGTATGTGAGAAAGCTTGCCAGTAGCTTCTTGTGGGTCAGTGGTTCTTTCCAGTCAATCCAAACACTCACTGGAGTAGATTCCTTGTAGAATTTAATTTTCAAAGTCAATTCCATATTGGTATCTTCCTTACCTGGATGGTATGAAAACCAGTCTGGCATCACAAGAGGCCAACATGGTGGTGGCAAAGTGTAGCCACTTACATGATGGCCTAGAAAATTTTAAATGTTGTTATATCGAGTGACACATGCATGAAATCGATATGAAAATTACTTATTTTCTCAGAAATTGTGAGTATTAAAATCATTATGTCTTTAATCTGCTGAAAGACAAGATAAAACTACAGCATTGATGAAACGTGACCTGGTACTCGCTATATGCATTACTAGTCACATGAGTACACAAATCTAACAACCCACATTTTCAAATGTTGTAGAGAAAAAAATTAGAAAATATTAAATGAAAGTCATATACTTGTAATAAAAATACAAAAAACGAAAGAATTCAAAATTCTCCATATTTATGTATTCCGAGAACAACTTCTTGAGTGTTGTATCACCTGACTACCACGTTGATGTGTGCTCTCTGCTTAATAAATCAGTCTGGCCAGACTGTTGGTTTTTACAAAAAGTGTCAGACTTTCATTTAATATAATTGAATTTCTGTATATAACATTTTAAAGAAGTTTGTTGTTGATATCATGTACTATTGGACTTCCAATATCATCATTTGAGATTTGTGAAGTCATGTGACTAGTAATGAAAATGACAAGAACCAGATCAGGTTTCATCTATGCCATAGTTTTGTCTAGTCTGTTAGCAGATTAAATAACGATTATAATACTTGCCATTTCTGAGAAAATAAATCATTTTCCTATCGATTTCATGCAAGTATGAGTCAACATAAGTGTAAATTTTCTAGGCTACCGCTCTGATGCGACAAATTCTAAATTTTCAATATACAGTTGCAATGAGCCCACACCCCTACACCCACACACACACACAGCTCTGGTGGCCTCAGATGCGGGAAGTCGTGGGTTTGATCTCCAGTTGAGTCATACCAAATACTTACAAAAATGGTACTAACAGCTACCTTGCTTGCTGCTCAGCATTAAGAGATTAGTGTTTGGACTGGTTGGCCTGGCTTCAGGATAACATGACTGGGTGGGACATCATGCTACATGTCTGTGGCATGATGCCCCAGTGCTAGACATCACTGTAAACTGCCACACTGCAGACATCGCAGCAATATGACTGAAAAATTGTTAAATCTACATTAAAAATCATAAACACATCAGCAGATTAAAGACATAACGATTATAATACTTTCAATTTCAGAGAAAATAAATCATTTTCCTATAGATTTCTTGCAAGTATGAGACGATATGACATACATGTAAATTTTCTAGGCCTGCTGTATATTGTTGCAGCAAATTCTAAATTTCCAGTATACAGTTGCAATGAGCCCACACCCCAACCTAAATGTCCAAATATGAAAAATGAGGTGGGAATATTTGGAGGAAACTCGGATTAGAAAAGAGACTGCTATTTGTTTTAAGCCAAATTGAAGATCAAGTTGTTGAATCTTGGAGCAGAAATGAGAAATTGTTGTCTCTTGTATTAAAAAGCAATATAAGCCTCTATATCAATACTGGTTTGGGGACTGGTTTAACAAATCACAAGAAGACAAGTTGATTTGACAGAAATTTCAGTCCTTGTTTATACAACAGTATATAATTTTGAAGGTCTTTTGTCAAAATTTAAATCAACCCTTTTAAAAATGTTTCTTAAATGACTGAGTTAGAGGATTTTGATTTCAGTAATCCTATTGTGAGTGAAGTAGGTAGAAAGAGTGATGGACATTTATGTGCTGGGTAAATATTAAACTGTGGTGACTTTCGCTCCCCCCCATTTTTTTTAACCCTTTCCTTACCTTATGTTTGTGATAAGGGGGGAGCTCCCTCCATTACATAAAATCATGACAGCATATCTTCTAAATTACTTCATTGTCATATATTTGAAGTAGTTTGCAGTAGATTTAACACCATAGATGTGATTAGCTGCTAGAGGTAACCATTCATGATCTATAAGAAAACTTCATTGGTTTTGCTGGGATCATTGTTGGGAAACTGTTTTTTTCTGCCATACACAAGCGTCAGTCATTTTTCCCTTGAAGCATGTCCATGGTATGTTGTATGCTCATACATTTCATACATTGCCTGATTTCCTAACAATGTCCACCAGCACTCATTGTTGATTTATCATTCAGCTGAAAGTGGTAAATATGTAGTTGTTGTGTAGAGGTGGTGAGGGGATGTAATAGGTGAGAGTTTTTTGTCTATAGAGAATATTTTCATTTTGACATGAGGTCTGGAATGGAGAGGTAACTGAATTTATTTCCAGATTTTTTTATGTGTTTGGGTAAGTATTTTCTGGAGACATAATTTGCTTCAAAATTGGCTTTTCTCTTTGACAGAGTCTAGAAGGAATGTTATCCAAATGCCAAGAGGTCATTCTCCTGAATACCAAGACATGTCTACAGCAGTGTGACTTGTACCCTGCTCAGAAGATCCATAAACAGTTCATCAGCCTCTGCTTGGAGCAGATTGACCTGGGTAATTATAAACATACCAGATATGTCCTGTAAGAATAAAATGATACCTTAACATTGATTTTATGCATGAAATACCAGATGAGGTATTGTCCCTTCACAGTAGTGGCCACACTCAACAGGGCTGTTACCAGATGGGGTATTGTCCCTTTGCAGTAGTGGCCACATTCAACAGGGCTGTTACTAGATGGGGTATTGTCCCTTCACAGTAGTGGCCACACTCAACAGGGCTGTTACCAGATGGGGTATTGTCCCTTTGCAGTAGTGGCCACACTCAACAGGGCTGTTACCAAATGGGGTATTGTCCCTTCACAGTAGTGGCCACACTCAACAGGGCTGTTACCAGATGGGGTATTGTCCCTTTGCAGTAGTGGCCACACTCAACAGAGCATTTACCAGATGGGGTATTGTCCCTTCACAGTAGTGACCACACTCAACAGGGCTGATACCAGATGGGGTATTGTCCCTTTGCAGTAGTGGCCACACTCAACAGGGCTGTTACCAGATGGGTATTGTCCCTTCACAGTAGTGGCCACACTCAACAGGGCTGATACCAGATGGGGTATTGTCCCTTTGCAGTAGTGGCCACATTCAACAGGGCTGTTACTAGATGGGGTATTGTCCCTTCACAGTAGTGGCCACACTCAACAGGGCTGTTACCAGATGGGGTATTGTCCCTTTGCAGTAGTGGCCACACTCAACAGGGCTGTTACCAAATGGGGTATTGTCCCTTCACAGTAGTGGCCACACTCAACAGGGCTGTTACCAGATGGGGTATTGTCCCTTTGCAGTAGTGGCCACACTCAACAGAGCATTTACCAGATGGGGTATTGTCCCTTCACAGTAGTGACCACACTCAACAGGGCTGATACCAGATGGGGTATTGTCCCTTTGCAGTAGTGGCCACACTCAACAGAGCATTTACCAGATGGGGTATTGTCCCTTCACAGTAGTGACCACACTCAACAGGGCTGATACCAGATGGGGTATTGTCCCTTTGCAGTAGTGGCCACACTCAACAGGGCTGTTACCAGATGGGTATTGTCCCTTCACAGTAGTGGCCACTCTCAACAGGGCTTTTATCAGATGGTGTATTGTCCCTTTGCAGTAGTGGCTTGCTAGTTATGCTTTTATCTTCTACGTTTGTGCCTGTATTTGCAGTAATAAACAGTACAATATATGCAAGAGTTCATTTTCTATCAGAATACTTCTTGAAAGCTATTGCAAGGCCCTTTAAAGTACTTGAAAATCAACTCATTGCAGGCTGTACAACCAGGATGACTATGCACAAAGCAGACCACACTACTCTGACTTCAACTTTTTTGTAAGCAGACTGAACATTTAGCACTTGTGTAACTAAACAAATGAGAAAACAGATATCCTTTATAGATTGGGAAGACTGTAAAGTAGAGAATTTAATCCTCCCATGTGATTATGATTTGAATTAATTAAGAACAAGACATTTTACTTTAATAATTGGTTTCACAAGATGGTTTCAGTACTAAGCTGTTTAAAAGAATAAAGGAGAATGCAAAATAGTTTTGGCCCATGTATCATCAAGTAACTGCATTATTTCATGGTTACTTGTTAAATGAAGCTTGGATGTTGACTGATAGAAATTTTGAAATGTTCTTATTTACTTGAATCTTAACATTATGATGCATGGTCTTAAACTAACAGAAAAAGTGAAAACCAGCAAGTTTATGAAATTCAACAAAAACAATTTATTTCTCCAGAATACGAAGTGACAATTTAAAAATAACTTAAATTATTGTTAATTTATTCCAAATAGTCATAAATATTCTTTTACAAGTCCATTTGTATAAAATTCCAACTAAACTTGAGTGGTATTCCAAATAATGGTGTTCCCAATAAGTTCCAGTACTAAATGTTATAATGTGCCTGTAGTCTTGAACATGGTTATGGCCAATGGCCTGAAGTGTGATGACATGCTAACAGCTTTCGATGTATCACTATAATGTTCTTGTCTGAATTCACTATAATTCCAAATTAATGTTTTAATCCAAGAATATTATTTTCATGAGCATTTGTATTTCCAATGAATAATAGTTGGAGTAAATATTTCTACCCAAAAGAAAAACTGAACATAAAAACTGAGTCAACTTCAAAATGTTATGGCAAGAATAACTAATTTCTCAAGTAAACATGAAAAGCTATACACAGAAATAGAACCAGGACAAGGGTCAAAAATTCATTTCTAGAACATTCTAAGGTATAAAAAAGATAAGGTTTATTACTAAAATTGTAATCAAGAATATGGGAAACTTAAGATAAACCAGGTTTTCCATGGGAGAATACCAGTGACCTAGACTCATATTAAGGTAAACATATTTACCGCTATTAAACGTGATCCTAATATTTCATCGAATACTTAGCAACATATTATGTTGTTTACAAAATCAGTGCCCTTACTCAGATACTCAGTTAACTTGATTTTGGATATCGTCAGGTACACAATAAAAATTTATATAATATATAATGATTTAAAATTTTTTTTTTTTTTAAAATTCAGTTTGTATAACACCTGCTAAGTTTTGCTTATACTTAGAAACACCTACAGGATTTGCTTTACCCTCTGATAGTTTGTACCCATCCTCCCAGAGATTTATAAGAAAGCATCAAGGATAAAAAAAATTGCATAAACAATTCATTAATTTATAATTTCTAATCAGTTTGTCACCAGAAGGTCTCTGACACTGTCATCTTAATGACATTTAAAATAAAATGAGTATTTAGTGTAAATAGTAATCCTGCTCACTCAATTTTTCTAGTTCCTGAAAAAGTCAATTTTTAGTGAAGGGATGTTGGTCAAAACATGACACACATAGAAGTTAAACCTGTGTCTACATCCAATATTTCTAGACACAAGATTTAAGATTTCTTAAAAGTAAAAATATCATATATTCACAGGGATGTAATTCTTAAAATGAAGTTAAACCTGTGTCTACATCCAATATTTCTAGACACAAGATTTAAGATTTCTTAAAAGTAAAAATATCATATATTCACAGGGATGTAATTCCTAAAATGACATGGTTATCCTGAGCTTAATTGATTGCAAAAACATGAACACCAAATTAGTAAAGAAATTCCCATTTGGTTTGAAATGCATGACAGTGTTGGGGACAACCTGGTGACATTCAGGTCAGAAATGATAGTTGATTAATGTATTTACTAAATTCTATTAATTTTTTTTATATCATTAAGACATTTCATTTTTGAATCAGTATTGATGGTAGAAGTACAAACTGCATGAGACATTTTATTTTTAAATTAGTACAATTGATATGGGTACAGAGTGCATAAGGCATTTCATTTTTAAATCGGTATGAGTGATATGGGTACAGAGTGCATAAGGCATTTTATTTTTAAATCGGTACGAGTGATTGGGGTACAGAGTGCATAAGGCATTTTATTTTTAAATCAGTACGAGTGATAGGGGTACAGAGTGCATAAGGCATTTCATTTTTAAATCAGTACGAGTGATAGGGGTACGGAGTGGATAAGGCATTTCATTTTTAAATCAGTACGAGTGATAGGGGTACAGAGTGGATAAGGCATTTTATTTTTAAATCTAGGAGTGATAAGGGTACAGAGTGCATAAGGCATTTTATTGTTAAATCAGTACGAGTGATGGGGGTACAGAGTGCACAAGGCATTTCATTTTCAAATCGGTATGGATGGTAGGTTTAAAAACTACATAAGCCATTTCATTTTCAAATCTGTGTGGATGGTAGGTTTAAAAACTACATAAGGCATTTCATTTTAAAATCAGTATCGATGGTAGGTTTAAAAACTACATAAGGCATTTCATTTTAAAATCAGTATCGATGGTAGGTTTAAAAACTACATAAGGCATTTCATTTTAAAATCAGTATTGATGGTAGGTTTAAAAACTACATAAGGCATTTCATTTTAAAATCAGTATCGATGGCGATGGTAGGTTTAAAAACTACATAAGGCATTTCATTTTAAAATCAGTATTGATGGTAGGTTTAAAAACTACATAAGGCATTTCATTTTCAAATCTGTATGGATGGTAGGTTTATAAACTACATAAGGCATTTCATTTTCAAATCGGTATGGATGGTAGGTTTAAAAACTACATAAGGCATTTCATTTTCAAATCGGTATGGATGGTAGGTTTAAAAACTACATAAGGCATTTCATTTTCAAATCAGTATGGATGGTAGGTTTAAAAACTACATAAGGCATTTCATTTTCAAATCGGTATGGATGGTAGGTTTAAAAACTACATAAGGCATTTCATTTTCAAATCGGTATGGATGTTTGGTTTAAAAACTACATAAGCCATTTCATTTTGAAATCAGTATGGATGGTAGGTTTAAAAACTACATAAGGCATTTCATTTTTAAATCGGTATGGCTAGTAGGTGTAGAAACTATTAAGTTTTAGTTAAATTTGCTTTGTTCTCAAGCATTTTTTAACATGTAAGCCTAAGCTATGTTTTATACAAGATAATGACTCCCAATTTCAGTGTATTCAAATCCATCAGTTAAATTTCATTAGAATTTAAAACATTGCTTTTTTATTAGTAATCCTTGAATTTGGAATGGAAAAGAGTTAAGGATCTTGTTCAGATAATTATAATCATCAGATTAGACACAGTATCTGTCAGTACTGGACAACATTAGGATCCGCATTGAAATATAATAAACATATAACAGATGTATCTGCATATCAAATTGGGTAAAATGTTTTGGAATCTCAACCTGTGCAACATGAAATGTTAGGGTGAATCTTGACACAGAACAATGGCCTACTTTAATAAATAATGATATTAACATTAAAGAGGCTCAAACTTGTGAACAATATTAATTTGTACTTTTTCAACTATCCAGGTGAAGTGGACAGTTTTAGGAAGTTTTTGAGTGAGGTTGTCCAGGAGATAAAGAGGAATGAAGAAGATGGATCAGTTGAGCAAGTTTTCACCCCAATATTAGACCTCCTCAATGACAGGTTCCAGAATTTCTCCCTGATGCACACTGAGGTTGCTCGGTACATTTCAGTACTGGGGTTCTTCACCACAAATCCTGATTTAGCCGAGGTATGGAAATTGTATTGATTTTGGTCTTGTTTTCTTCGTCCCTATTTATCAGGGATATTTAATATGGTCTTTTCTTCATGACTCACACACAGATGTTAGACATGGTCAACTTCAAGAAGAGGTTATAATTTCATCCTCTTTTTCCTTAAGCCTGAGAGAGGGATCAAAGTCATATGCAAAAAAATTGCAGTTATAGTGACATTTTAGGTGGACTTGTATGAAGTAGATAAGAGCTATTGCATTGGCTCAACAAGGAGTTAAGCTGTTTTATCAATGACTGAATTTAAGCTTTTACTTTTAGCTCATGACCACAGGAGGTTTTTTTTGCATGCTGTATGAATACTAAGCAAGATGAAATCACATCATCACAATGTGTGCTCCAACAAGTACTTCACACATATTTTACAAATCAGTCTCTTACCAACATTGATGCTTCAGTAATGTTGGAATTTTGTGTATAAAGTTTATTTATTGTGTTCTGTTTATTTTAGATAGCATGTACTTCAACACATTAGAGGTCATTGTGACCTTTTTAAGCTTTTATTGAAAGTTTATTAATCTCATGACCACAGAGTGGCTTTTTCATGTTTTAGTCAGCCTTTTAAATCTAGTGCAGTTTAAAGTGGGAATAAATATATTTATTCAGTGTTAAATTTTCCATGTTAAGGAAATTACATTAAAGCATATTGTGGTTGGTTAGAAAATTAACAGTTTGGCACATGTAAATGAGTACAAGAATTAAGTGAGTGTACTACATTCATTTCTTGTGATTCCTAAGCTGTAGTGGCTAATCAAGGTAATTACTGATGCATGAACATTACTTGTAATAGTGTTCATATTGGGTTTGAATCCATGGTTTTGTCCAAGTCTGACTTTCATCAAGCAGTATCTTGCCTTGACCAACATATTAGTTTCTGAATCTAATATTAAGTAAAAATAGTTTTTAAAAGAAAAATTAATGCTTTTTTTATCAACTCATTATATTACTTATCTCGTGATGATTTAGTAAAGAATGTTTATTCTATGTCTTTTCTGTCACATTGGTGAACATTTCATAAGCAAGATCAGTTTTTTGGAAATTATATTTCTGCATGATAATTAATGATTATGGTGGCTAATGGAGACTACAGAAGTAAGGAACCGGGTAGCTGTTGATTATTTTAAGAGCTGTCTTTACATATTTGTTGTAGTAGAGTATGCTTAATGTGTGTATTGGATTTAGGGTTGCAATGTGTGGTGGTGGGAATATGGGGCAGTAGTGTGTGTTTTGGGTGAGTTTGTGGCATATGTGTATTGGATTTGGGTTGCAATGTGCAGAAGTGTGAATGAGGATATATGTGTATATATGTTACCAGATGGGATATTGTCCCTTCACAGTAATGGCTAAACTCAACAGGGCTGTTACCAGATGGGATATTATCCCTTCATAGTAGTGGCCACACTCAACAGGGCTGTTACCAGTGTGTGGAGGTCGGAGTGTGGTGCATCAGTGTGTTGATGTGAGTTGGGCATGTGTGTATTGGATTTGGGGTTGCAATGTGCAGAAATGCAAGTGGGGCATATGTGTATTGGATTTGGGGTTGCAGTGTGGAGGTTGGAATGTGTGCAGCAATATGTGTTTGTGTGAGTGGGGGGCATATGTGTATTGGATTTGGGTTTGCAGTATGCAGAAATAGGAGTGTGGGACATATATGTATTGGTTTTGGGGTTGCATTGTGTGGAGATAAGTGTTGGGCACATGCATTTATACAATTTGGGGTTGCAATGTGTGGAGATGAGTGTGTTGGGCACATGCATTTATACAATTTAGGGTTGCATTGTGTGGAGATGAGTGTTGGGCACATGCATTTATACATTTTGGGGTTGCAATGTGTGGAGATGAGTGTGTTGGGCACATGAATTTACACAATTTAGGGTTGCAATGTGTGGAGATGAGTGTCTTGGGCACATGCATTTATACAATTTGGGGTTGCAATGTGTGGAGATGAGTGTGTTGGGCACATGCATTTATACAATTTGGGGTTGCAATGTGTGGAGATGAGAGTGTTGGGCACATGCATTTATACAATTTGGGGTTGCAATGTGTGGAGATGAGTGTGTTGGGCACATGCATTTATACAATTTGGGGTTGCAATGTGTGGAGATGAGTGTGTTGGGCACATGCATTTATACAATTTGGGGTTGCATTGTGTGGAGATGAGTGTTGGGCACATGCATTTATACAATTTGTGTTGCATTGTGTGGAGATGTGTGTTGGGCACATGCATTTATACAATTTGGGGTTGCATTGTGTGGAGATGAGTGTTGGGCACATGCATTTATACAATTTGGGGTTGCACTGTGTGGAGATGAGTGTTGGGCACATGCATTTATACAATTTGGGGTTGCATTGTGTGGAGATGAGTATGTTTGGCACATGCATTTATATAATTTGGGATTGCAATGTGTGGAGATGAGTGTTGGGCACATGCATTTATACAATTTGGGATTGCAATGTGTGGAGATGAGTGTGAGTGTGTTGGGCACATGCATTTATACAATTTGGGGTTGCAATGTGTGGAGATGAGAGTGTTGGGCACATGCATTTATACAATTTGAGGTTGCAATGTGTGGAGATGAGTGTGTTGGGCACATGCATTTATACAATTGGGGGTTGCCATGTGTGGAGATGAGAGTGTTGGGCACATGCATTTATACAATTTGGGATTGCAATGTGTGGAGATGAGTGTATTGCGCACATGCATTTATACAATTTGGGGTTGCAATGTGTGGAGATGAGTGTGTTGGGCAGATGCATTTATACAATTTGGGGTTGCAATGTGTGGAGATGAGTGTGTTGGGCACATGCATTTATACAATTTGGGGTTGCATTGTGTGGAGATGAGTGTTGGGCACATGCATTTATACAATTTGAGGTTGCAATGTGTGGAGATGAGTGTGTTGGGCACATGCATTTATACAATTTGGGGTTGCATTGTGTGGAGATGAGTGTTGGGCACATGCATTTATACAATTTGGGGTTGCACTGTGTGGAGATGAGTGTTGGGCACATGCATTTATACAATTTGGGGTTGCATTGTGTGGAGATGAGTATGTTGGGCACATGCATTTATATAATTTGGGATTGCAATGTGTGGAGATGAGTGTTGGGCACATGCATTTATACAGTTTGGGATTGCAATGTGTGGAGATGAGTGTGAGTGTGTTGGGCACATGCATTTATACAATTTGGGGTTGCAATGTGTGGAGATGAGAGTGTTGGGCACATGCATTTATACAATTTGAGGTTGCAATGTGTGGAGATGAGTGTGTTGGGCACATGCATTTATACAATTTGGGGTTGCAATGTGTGGAGATGAGAGTGTTGGGCACATGCATTTATACAATTTGGGGTTGCAATGTGTGGAGATGAGTGTGTTGGTCACATGCATTTATACAATTTGGGGTTGCAATGTGTGGAGATGAGAGTGTTGGGCACATGCATTTATACAATTTGGGGTTGCAATGTGTGGAGATGAGTGTTGGGCACATGCATTTATATAACTTGTGATTGCAATGTGTGGAGATGAGTGTGTTGGGCACATGCATTTATATAATTTGGGATTGCAATGTGTGGAGATGAGAGTTTTGGGCTGCTGCATTTGTACAGTTTTGGACTGCAATGTGTGGAGATGAGAGTGTTGGGCACATGCATTTATACAATTTTGGATTGCAATGTGTGGAGATGTGTGTTGGGCACATGCATTTATACAATTGGGGATTGCAATGTGTGGAGATGTGTGTTGGGCACATGCATTTATATAATTTGGGGTTGCAATTTGTGGAGATGAGAGTGTTGGGTACATGCATTTATACAATTTGGGGTTGCAATATGTGGAGATTTGAGTGTTGGGCACATGCATTTATACATTTTGGGGTTGCAATATGTGGAGATGAGAGTGTTGGGCTCATGCATTTATACAATTTGGGGTTGCAATGTGTGGAGATAAGTGTTGGGCACATGCATTTATACAATTTGGGGTTGCATTGTGTGGAGTTGATAGTGTTGGGCATAAGCATTTATACAATTTAGGGTTGCAATGTGTGGAGATGAGTGTGTTGGGCACATGCATTTATACAATTTGGGGTTGCAATGTTTGGAAATGATAGTGTTGGGCACATGCATTTATACAATTTGGGGTTGCAATGTTTGGAAATGATAGTGTTGGGCACATGCATTTATACAATTGGGGATTGCAATGTGTGGAGATGTGTGTTGGGCACATGCATTTATACAATTGGGGATTGCAATGTGTGGAGATGAGTGTGTTGGGCACATGGATTTTTATAATTTGGGGTTGCAATGTGTGGAGATGAGAGTGTTGGGCACATGCATTTATACAATTTGGGGTTGCAATGTGTGGAGATGAGAGTGTTGGGCACATGCATTTATACAATTTGGGGTTGCAATGTGTGGAGATGAGTGTTGGGCACATGCATTTATATAACTTGTGATTGCAATGTGTGGAGATGAGTGTGTTGGGCACATGCATTTATATAATTTGGGGTTGCAATTTGTGGAGATGAGAGTGTTGGGTATATGCATTTATACAATTTGGGGTTGCAATATGTGGAGATTTGAGTTTTGGGCACATGCATTTATACATTTTGGGGTTGCAATATGTGGAGATGAGAGTGTTGGGCACATGCATTTATACAATTTGGGGTTGCAATGTGTGGAGATAAGTGTTGGGCACATGCATTTATACAATTTGGGGTTGCATTGTGTGGAGATGAGAGTGTTGGGCACATGCATTTATACAATTTGAGGTTGCAATGTGTGGAGATGAGTGTGTTGGGCACATGCATTTATACAATTGGGGGTTGCCATGTGTGGAGATGAGAGTGTTGGGCACATGCATTTATACAATTTGGGATTGCAATGTGTGGAGATGAGTGTATTGCGCACATGCATTTATACAATTTGGGGTTGCAATGTGTGGAGATGAGTGTGTTGGGCAGATGCATTTATACAATTTGGGGTTGCAATGTGTGGAGATGAGTGTGTTGGGCACATGCATTTATACAATTTGGGGTTGCATTGTGTGGAGATGAGTGTTGGGCACATGCATTTATACAATTTGTGTTGCATTGTGTGGAGATGAGTGTGTTGGGCACATGCATTTATACAATTTGGGGTTGCATTGTGTGGAGATGAGTATGTTGGGCACATGCATTTATATAATTTGGGATTGCAATGTGTGGAGATGAGTGTTGGGCACATGCATTTATACAGTTTGGGATTGCAATGTGTGGAGATGAGTGTGAGTGTGTTGGGCACATGCATTTATACAATTTGGGGTTGCAATGTGTGGAGATGAGAGTGTTGGGCACATGCATTTATACAATTTGAGGTTGGAATGTGTGGAGATGAGTGTGTTGGGCACATGCATTTATACAATTTGGGGTTGCAATGTGTGGAGATGAGAGTGTTGGGCACATGCATTTATACAATTTGGGGTTACAATGTGTGGAGATGAGTGTGTTGGTCACATGCATTTATACAATTTGGGGTTGCAATGTGTGGAGATGAGAGTGTTGGGCACATGCATTTATACAATTTGGGGTTGCAATGTGTGGAGATGAGTGTTGGGCACATGCATTTATATAACTTGTGATTGCAATGTGTGGAGATGAGTGTGTTGGGCACATGCATTTATATAATTTGGGATTGCAATGTGTGGAGATGAGAGTTTTGGGCTGCTGCATTTGTACAGTTTTGGACTGCAATGTGTGGAGATGAGAGTGTTGGGCACATGCATTTATACAATTTTGGATTGCAATGTGTGGAGATGTGTGTTGGGCACATGCATTTATACAATTGGGGATTGCAATGTGTGGAGATGTGTGTTGGGCACATGCATTTATATAATTTGGGGTTGCAATTTGTGGAGATGAGAGTGTTGGGTACATGCATTTATACAATTTGGGGTTGCAATATGTGGAGATTTGAGTGTTGGGCACATGCATTTATACATTTTGGGGTTGCAATATGTGGAGATGAGAGTGTTGGGCTCATGCATTTATACAATTTGGGGTTGCAATGTGTGGAGATAAGTGTTGGGCACATGCATTTATACAATTTGGGGTTGCATTGTGTGGAGATGATAGTGTTGGGCATAAGCATTTATACAATTTAGGGTTGCAATGTGTGGAGATGAGTGTGTTGGGCACATGCATTTATACAATTTGGGGTTGCAATGTTTGGAAATGATAGTGTTGGGCACATGCATTTATACAATTTGGGGTTGCAATGTTTGGAAATGATAGTGTTGGGCACATGCATTTATACAATTGGGGATTGCAATGTGTGGAGATGTGTGTTGGGCACATGCATTTATACAATTTGGGATTGCAATGTGTGGAGATGAGTGTGTTGGGCACATGGATTTTTATAATTTGGGGTTGCAATGTGTGGAGATGAGAGTGTTGGGCACATGCATTTATACAATTTGGGGTTGCAATGTGTGGAGATGAGAGTGTTGGGCACATGCATTTATACAATTTGGGGTTGCAATGTGTGGAGATGAGTGTTGGGCACATGCATTTATATAACTTGTGATTGCAATGTGTGGAGATGAGTGTGTTGGGCACATGCATTTATATAATTTGGGGTTGCAATTTGTGGAGATGAGAGTGTTGGGTACATGCATTTATACAATTTGGGGTTGCAATATGTGGAGATTTGAGTGTTGGGCACATGCATTTATACATTTTGGGGTTGCAATATGTGGAGATGAGAGTGTTGGGCACATGCATTTATACAATTTGGGGTTGCAATGTGTGGAGATAAGTGTTGGGCACATGCATTTATACAATTTGGGGTTGCATTGTGTGGAGATGATAGTGTTGGGCATAAGCATTTATACAATTTAGGGTTGCAATGTGTGGAGATGAGTGTGTTGGGCACATGCATTTATACAATTTGGGGTTGCAATGTTTGGAAATGATAGTGTTGGGCACATGCATTTATACAATTTGGGGTTGCAATGTTTGGAAATGATAGTGTTGGGCACATGCATTTATACAATTTGGGGTTGCAATATGTGGAGATTTGAGTGTTGGGCACATACATTTATACATTTTGGGGTTGCAGTATGTGGAGATGAGAGTGTTGGGCACATGCATTTATACAATTTGGGGTTGCAATGTGTGGAGATGAGTGTTGGGCACATGCATTTATACAATTCGGGGTTGCATTGTGTGGAGATGATAGTGTTGGGCACATGCATTTATACAATTTGGGGTTGCAATGTGTGGAGATGAGTCTGTTGGGCACATGCATTTATAAAATTTGGGGTTGCAATGTGTGGAGATGAGAGTTTTGGGCACATGCATTTATACAATTTGGGGTTGCAATGTGTGGAGATGAGTGTTGGGCACATGCATTTATACAATTGGGGATTGCAATGTGTGGAGATGTGTGTTGGGCATATGCATTTATACAATTTGGGGTTGCATTGTGTGGAGATGAGAGTGTTGGGCACATGCATTTATACAATTTGGGGTTGCAATATGTGGAGATTTGAGTGTTGGGCACATGCATTTATACATTTTGGGGTTGCATTGTGTGGAGATGATAGTGTTGGGCATAAGCATTTATACAATTTAGGGTTGCAATGTGTGGAGATGAGTGTGTTGGGCACATGCATTTATACAATTTGGGGTTGCAATGTTTGGAAATGATAGTGTTGGGCACATGCATTTATACAATTTGGGGTTGCAATGTTTGGAAATGATAGTGTTGGGCACATGCATTTATACAATTTGGGGTTGCAATATGTGGAGATTTGAGTGTTGGGCACATACATTTATACATTTTGGGGTTGCAGTATGTGGAGATGAGAGTGTTGGGCACATGCATTTATAAAATTTGGGGTTGCAATGTGTGGAGATGAGTGTTGGGCACATGCATTTATACAATTCGGGGTTGCATTGTGTGGAGATGATAGTGTTGGGCACATGCATTTATACAATTTGGGGTTGCAATGTGTGGAGATGAGTGTGTTGGGCACATGCATTTATAAAATTTGGGGTTGCAATGTGTGGAGATGAGAGTTTTGGGCACATGCATTTATACAATTTGGGGTTGCAATGTGTGGAGATGAGTGTTGGGCAAATGCATTTATATAACTTGTGATTGCAATGTGTGGAGTTGAGAGTGTTGGGCACATGCATTTATACAATTTGGGATTGCAATGTGTGGAGATGTGTGTTGGGCACATGCATTTATACAATTGGGGATTGCAATGTGTGGAGATGTGTGTTGGGCATATGCATTTATACAATTTGGGATTGCAATGTGTGGAGCTGAGTGTGTTGGGCACATGGATTTTTATAATTTGGGGTTGCAATGTGTGGAGATGAGAGTGTTGGGCACATGCATTTATACAATTTGGGGTTGCAATATGTGGAGATTTGAGTGTTGGGCACATGCATTTATACATTTTGGGGTTGCATTATGTGGTGATGAGAGTGTTGGGCACATGCATTTATACAATTTGGGGTTGAAATGTGTGGAGATAAGTGTTGGGCACATGCATTTATACAATTTGGGGTTGCATTGTGTGGAGATAATAGTGTTGGGCACATGCATTTATATAATTTGGGGTTGCAATGTGTGAAGATGAGAATGTTGGCCATATTCATTTATACAATTTGGGGTAGCTTTGTGCGGAGATGAGTGTTGGGCACATGCATTTATACAATTTGGGGTAGCTTTGTGCGGAGATGAGTGTTGGGCACATGCATTTATACAATTTGGGGTTGCATTGTGTGGAGATGAGAGTGTTGGGCGCATGCATTTATAAAATTTGGAGTAGCATTGTGTGGAGATGAGAGTGTTGGGCACATGCATTTATATAATTTGGAGTAGTATTGTGTGGAGATGAGAGTGTTGGGCACATGCATTTATACAATTTGGGGTTGCAATGTGTGGAGGCAGGAGTGTGAGGCATATATAATAAATTGGAAATTGGCCATAGCAATCAGTTATACTATACTAATTTGAAAATTGATGGATATATGAATATTAATTGTAATACATTTAATGCAATTCATCTGTTAAATAAATGAACTGCTTGTCTGCTCAGTAGACTTTGATATTAACAAGATGATGAAATTGTAGCATTTTGATTTCAATCTGTTTGACTTCTCAAAGTCTTTCATTGGCTTTATTAAGGAACTGTTCTCAGTATGTTTATGTAAAATAGCTAAATGTCTTGATTTTTTTGCCTTTTTTTCTTTAGTTCTTTATTAAATACAGCAATCCTTCAGACTGGGGGAATGGAAAAGCATACGAAAAGACCCTGTTAGGCAGGACACTTAGTTACAGTTGTATTCCAGAAACTGACATGGGACCTTTTGATTTCTTCACTAACCCATCATCAGCTACCAAACAGGAGCATGATATCACAGAGAAAAATATATGGCAGGTACAGTGAGAGTTCTAAAATTTACACACATATATGTAGACAGCAATCCACTGCCTCATTAAAATGTACACACGTAGACAGCAATCCACTGCCTCATTATTGATATACAGTGTGCATGAGAAAAACTCTATATCAAGTAGTTAGGTGAGGTTAGAGACATTCCCAAAATTTTAGTAGACTTAAACTATTAATCCATTCTATAAAATACAGAAAATACAGAGTAGGGCTGGATTCGGAACATGGCAGACTCATATTCCCAATGTTAATGTGTTTAAGTATTCTAGGAGAAACATAATTTATTAGAAAAATTTGCTTTCCATATTACTGTGATACTATCTTCAGGGTCAATGTGTCCAGTTTAACGCATGATGATTTTCTTTCATACTTTTCCATAAACTCTCTAACTTTAAAGCCATGTGAGATTAAGGGATTCAACTTGTTATAATGGTAAATATTAAATGGTCTTGAGCCTGTCATTTCTATATTACTGTCATCATTAGAAGGTATGACTTGTACTACATTCGGTCTGCTTTCATCATGGTCAAGGTCACAGCTCAGTATTTTACCTTTTCCATCACACTTTACCTTTTGCTATATAACTTTTTAATGGCATTTAAAATTAAGGGAGAGAACTTTCTGTACTTTATTTCATCACTGGAAGGAGTGTTTTATTTAATATTGGGTACCATATCTTCAGGGTCAAGGTCACATCTAAATAATTTTTGTTTTTGATCACACTTCTTTCCACTTTAAATCTGTTTGAGATCAATGGATGCAGCTTGGTATAGTCATCATTACCATATTGTCTTCAAGGACTGTGTCATTGTGTTGAATTTTCTGTTATACATTTCCTCACTCTGTAATTGTTAGGTCAATTGAAATGAAGAAATGGAAATTTATAACTATCTTAAGGATATGTTGTATATGATGTTAGGAGCCTATCTTTAAAGTCAAGGTCACAGGTCAATATTCTAAATTTCAGTCACATTTGCTTTTCTGCATTTTAACTTGACAGCTGTTTAAGACAAATAGATGAAGCTTGGAATACTTACTATTCCTAAAGGAAGTGTTGTATTGTATTTTCGTTTTCTATCCTCAAGGTCAGTATTTTACTAATTTGTTTTTAATTCTCCTAATAGTTGTTAGAAGCATTGGAAAGAAGTATGGCCTAATTTCATGATCAATATTTTAAAATTATTTTCTTCACTTGTCCTCTAATGCTCTTAAGATAGAACAGTAAAAATTGGTTACTTCACATGTCTACCCAAGGTGTTAGGTATTGTGTGCCTAATTTTTGTCATTGTTGAAGGTAATGCCTACCTAATTTTTGTTCTTGATTGAAGGTAATGCCTACCTAATTTTTGTTCTTGATTGAAGGTAATGCCTACCTAAATTTTGTTCTTGATTGAAGGTAATGCCTACCTAATTTTTGTTCTTGATTGAGGGTAATGCCTACCTAATTTTTGTTCTTGATTGAGGGTAATGCCTACCTAAATTTTGTTCATGCTTAAGGGTAATGCCTACCTAATTATTGTTCTTGATTGAGGATAATGCATACCTAATTTTTGTTCATGCTTAAGGGTAATGCCTACCTAATTTTTGTTCATGCTAAAGGGTAATGCCTACCTAATTTTTGTTCTTGATTGAGGTTAATGCCTACCTAATTTTTGTTCATGCTTGAGGGTAATGCCTACCTAATTTTTGTTCATGCTTAAAGGTAATGCCTACCTAATTTTGTTATTGATTGAGGGTAATGCCTACTTAATTTTTGTTCATGCTTGAGGGTAATGCCTACCTAATTTTTGTTCATGCTTAAAGGTAATGCCTACCTAATTTTGTTATTGATTGAGGGTAATGCCTACTTAATTTTTGTTCATGATTGAGGGTAATGCTTACCTAATTTTTGTTCATGATTGAGGGTAATTCCTAATTGTTGTCGTGATTGAAGGTAATGCCTACCTAATTTTTGTCATAATTCTAAAAGGTAAACAAGAGTTTTACTTAAATTTGAGTTAATACCAATGTTTCCACCTAAGCAAAATTACTATATGTAGGATATGTTAAACAATTATTCATACCTTTTTGATATTACTGTTTGCGAGTCTGTGATTAGAGTTTGCAGTTGCGTAAAAAAAAAATTTAAGTTTTTAAAAATTTTTATTAAAATTATTTGTTGGAATTACAAAGCGCAGATTGAGCTTTTGGACTTAAACACTACTTTTAAATTATTGAGAACTCATTCAAAGACACCTGAATTATATCAATATGATCATGAGGACATTCAAGACACTTGGAATTCATTCAGGACATTTTATACTTATGAATTTGTGATAGGATACTTAGGATTATATGGAATTTAAATTATAATCCTGTGTCATAAATTTTCATTTTAGGGAAATAAATTGTTTGTTTTATTAAACTTGATGGTTTTGCTTCATAGTTTTAAACCATAGGGTCATAACAAACGTCTCAGTAAGATTTCGTTGTTGTGATATTTTGTAATATTACCATGATAAGCAAGGAACAAAATATTGTAGAATTTGTTTATTTGTGAATAACATTCATGGATGAAACTTTGTCTGGGACAGGAAAGATAAAAAGAAATGTTTGCCAATTACAGGAGGACAGGTTACATGGCACAGAATTTGAAATAAATGTGAAACACTGTTGTAATTCTTTTCATTGTATTTGTATCGTGTAATATGCAACTGAATTTTACTCTAGCCCCTGAACAAGACATGTGAGCAGGCCTACTTGCTGATATTTAATCTGCTAAAAGTGAATGCTGAACTTAGACACAAAGTTCTGCTGTGGATTGGAAAGTGCATATATGCTAACTCAGGTAACTATTGCATGATTTTGTTTTTCATTCCTTTCTTTCCATTTCAGTACCAGTGTTAGAGGACATGTAACAGATGCTAAATCTGTAAATTTTCAAAAAAGAGACATATTTTATAAAAAAAAATCAATAAATTGTTTCTTTTTTTTAATGTAATGCATATGGTACTATTATTTACAAGTAATTCTGTCATGTATTTACCAAATTTTCAGAACTTTTTCCATAGAGATTTATATTAAGTGACTGCAAAAATACTTTGTTGATAAAGATGTACTATACTGTCATGCATGAAAGGGCTATATTTAATAAAGGGCATTTTCTGTCCTTTCTCATATTTCATGACATACTG
The DNA here is from genome assembly GCA_016746295.1 of Potamilus streckersoni. Lineage (NCBI taxonomy): Eukaryota > Metazoa > Mollusca > Bivalvia > Unionida > Unionidae > Potamilus > Potamilus streckersoni. The sequence continues at coordinate 83,011 of JAEAOA010002314.1, read as the reverse complement.
TATAATATACCTATGAAGTCATTTTTGCTTTCATTTTTACTACTGACTGTTTTGTGTCCATATGCCACCCACCAAGGACATGGCATGCTTGGTAGAGATGAAAGAAGCTAATAATTTTTAAAAAAAAAACATTTCAATCCATTTCTCATAAGTCATATGCATAAATTATTCAATGTGTTTAAGTGATATTATTTATGCCATGATGCTGCATAGAGATTTGATTTGGAAAATGATACAAATGAACCACAGGGAACCACTGGGAATATATCTAATCAATCAGCCAACTTAAATCATTTAAGTTTCATTGTGAAATTAAAACTGTCATGCATCAGTTTACCTTACAAGTAAAGAGATTAATACCTCAGAGAGTTTGCCATATGAGTAGATGGATTAAAATTATGTTTTGTTTTTAAAACTATCTTCCCATTGTTTTTATTTTGACTGACAAAATCCTTACTTTCTAAGCAACTAACATATTTGCTATGTTATGGGTATTGTGGCAGATAGATGCTTTACTGTCTTGGCTAAGGACACTTGCCATGGTATAGGTATTATGGCAGACAGAGGCTTTACTGTCTTGGCTAAGGACTTTTGCCATAGTATAGGTATTATGGCAGACAGATGCTTTACTGTCTTGGCTAAGGACACTTGCCATGGTATAGGTATTATGGCAGACAGATGCTTTACTGTCTTGGCTAAGGACACTTGCCATGGTATAGGTGTTATGGCAAACAGATGCTTTACTGTCTTGGCAGTAAGACAAGATTTCTTAAATAACAAAATATGACTTGAAAGAGAGCTCAGCAGTCCCATAGAGATGTCTGCAGGTGCCTCTCCTTAAAGTCTCATCATGCAAGTCAAGTTAATTTTAAAAATTGAAATAATGAAAAAATGTTTGAATGAATATAAATTTGTTTTTCTGTATGTTTAAAAATACAATGATGTTAGGTAAACGAAAGAAATGGTAAGCAGCCAGTTTTCAGTTGCTGTACAGGTTGGATGCTATACAACAGCAATGCAGTTGCAATGTTTTTTCATAGTAAAATTAGTAAATTATTATTTTCTCCTTCGTGATTCTGTCAAATGAAGTTTGTTCAGAATAAATGCACAATCTGTATACTTCATGTTCTTGGTGCAAGAATGTACTGATATCTGAGTTGGAGTTGAAGTTGCTGACTTATTCATTTTGCAATTTCCAGTGGACCCATCCAGTGTTCAGTGATCATTTGTGTATGAACTAGAAATCTGTAAACAAATTTACTCTAAAGCAGTTCATTTGCATATTATGGTAAGCTTATTTATTTTTCTTCTTAAAAACAGGGGACATTAAATGGCTCTAATTCTGTATAGTACTTAGTAATAAATCTCCCTGAAACATGACTAGTTTTGTTGAAATATGTTAAGTTTATATGAAACACATACAGAATTTTGCACCATTGCAGTGCCTGGAGAGACCATATTCTTGAACACTTTATAAAATGGTACTTGTCCAGCAGGTCAATGTGTTTATGCTCTTGTTTTGTTTTTTGTCAAAAAAAAGTTATTCTTTCTATCACAATCACCACTTGTCAGACATTCAAACAAGTGTATATTTTGGAGCACTGAGGTTGGATTGTTGGATTATTGCATGCTGGTACTTACTGGTATTTACTTTATTTGAATGTAGGTAGAGCCAAGTTATGGGCAGCACATGCTCCGCAGCTGTTCAGTCTGTTCTGTACTGATGGATTTGCCCTCAACCTAAGTTATGTGATGCTGAAACTGTGCCAACCATTTTCTGAACCCCTATCCCCCAAACTCCTCAAAGTCCAGCCCAGCTATTATTGTGTCACAGTCAGTGATGATGAGCAGGCCAGAGAAAAAGGAGTGCATGCTGTAGGTCAGTTCACCAGAATTATTATTTACAACTTTCATATTCTATAATTGGAGCTTAACGAACTTTACAACTTATTTACACTTATTTACAACTTTATTTATTTATTTATTTAAACTTATTTACAACTTTCATTCCATTCATGTAAAATCATACTCTATAATCAGAGCTTAAAGAACAAATTTGTATTCTAATAGATTTTTTTTCAGCACTGTTGCTTTTTTGTGATAATGAAATCCTTGATGTACATAAATATATTTAATTAAGCCAATTGTTAGTTAAATGTACAGTTCTTAATTGTTAGTAATATGTACAGTTATTATTTGAAATAGAATTAGTAGTAGCCTGAAGTAAGGCACAAGTATGTGACCTCATCTTTCATTCATCATTTCACTATGTTCGTATGAACCTTATGATTCTATTTCATTTTAATAGAACTTAATTGTTTCAAAATAATCACATGCAAACTTTGAGATCGTGTTTGAAACATTGCTATTATTGTTTGTTTAGAACGTTTGATGGATGAATGTTGTCAATTTAATATATGCATTACTAGACAAGTTCAGTTCCTCTTTCGGCCTCACAGGACTGCTGAAGGAAACCTGCCTGGTCCCAAGGGAGGGATTTGACAAGTTGCCAGAAGAAAATAGTTATAACTTCATCACAGAATGCTTCTTCCTGACACAGCAGTGTCTGAACCTTGGTTTCCACACTGTGCATCGCAAGTTTATGGAGATCCACCAGGAATTGCATCGTATACAACGGCTGTACCATGAGATCAGGGAACAGGTACCCAGCGATGACATGGAGCCAACACGCAGCATCAAGATGCAGATGGAGAAAGGTGATTGGTTTTTTAAAAATATAATAGTCAAATAGTGCTTTTAGATTATCCCATTTTAAAGCTTAACAAAAGCCAACAGGCCTTAAAATGATCTAATTTTTGTTTGTTTCAAGTTACATGGAGGATGATTGCAAGGTGGTCTCTGCACAGGCCATTTCACCAAAGCATCACTTGTCCCTCATATCCTTATGGGACATCTGTGACTGGGCCTGTTAAATAGGTGATGGGGCAGTGAACACTATAATTTTAAATTTACAAGTATACAAGTGAACAACCTACTACTGGGGTTATCAGTAACCTCAGTAAATTACTCAGTACACTAGAAAACAATGATATCACCATGCCATCAGCACATCAACTCAGTACACTGGAGAACAATGATATCACCATGCCATAAGCACATCAACTCAGTACACTAGGAGACAATGATATCACCATGCCATCAGCACATCAACTCAGTACACTAGAAAACAATGATACCAGCATGCCATCAGCACATCAACTCAGTACACTAGAAAACAATGATATCACCATGCCATAAGCACATCAACTCAGTACACTAGGAGACAATGATATCACCATGCCATCAGCACATCAACTCAGTACACTAGGAGACAATGATATCACCATGCCATCAGCACATCAACTCAGTACACTAGGAGACAATGATATCACCATGCCATCAGCACATCAACTCAGTACACTAGAAAACAATGATACCACCATGCCATCAGCACATCAACTCAGTACACTAGGAGACAACTATATCACATGCCATCAACACATCATCTCAGTACACTAGAAAACAATGATATTGTTGTGTCATTAGTACATCAACTCATTACACTAGAAAACATTGATATTGTTGTGTCATTAGTACATCAACTCAGTACACTAGAAAACAATGATATTGTTTTGTCATTAGTACATCAAGTCAGTACACTAGAAAACAATGATATCACCATGCCATCAGCACATCAACTCAGTACACTAGGAGATAATGATATTGTTGTGTCATTAGTACATCAACTCAGTACACTAGAAAACAATGATACCACCATGCCATCAGCACATCAACTCATTACAATAGAAAACAATGATATTGTTGTGTCATTACTACATCAAGTCAATACACTAGAAAACAATGATACCACCATGTCATCAGCAGATCAACTTAGTACACTAGAAAACAATGATACCACCATGCTATCAACACATGAACTCAGTACACTTGGAGACAATGATATCACCATACCATCAACACATCAACTCAGTATACTAGAAAACAATGATATCACCACGCCATCAGCACATCAACTCAGTACACTAGAAAACAATGATACCACAATGCCATCAGCACATCAACTTAGTACACTAGAAAACAATGATATCACCACGCCATCAGCACATCAAGTCAGTATACTAGGAGACAATGATACCACATATGCCATCAGCACATCAACTCAGTACACTAGAAAACAATGATATCACCATGCCATCAGCACATCAAGTCAGTACACTAGGAGACAATGATATCACCATGCCATCAGCACATCAACTCAGTACACTAGAAAACAATCATACCACCATGCCATCAGCACATCAAGTCAGTACACTAGGAGACAATATCACCATGCCATCAGCACATCAACTCATTACACTAGGAGACAATGATATCACCATGTCATCTGCACATCAACTCCATACACTAGAAAATAATGATATTGTTGTGTCATTAGTACATCAACTCAGTACACTAGAAAACAATGATATTGTTGTGTCATTAGTACATCAAGTCAATACACTAGAAAACAATGATACCAACATGTCATCAGCAGATCAACTCAGTACACTAGAAAACAATGATACCACCATGCCATCAACACATCAACTCAGTACACTAGGAGACAATGATATCACCATGTCATCTGCACATCAACTCCATACACTAGAAAACAATGATATTGTTGTGTCATTAGTACATCAAGTCAATACACTAGAAAACAATGATACCAACATGTCATCAGCAGATCAACTCAGTACACTAGAAAACAATGATACCACCATGCCATCAACACATCAACTCAGTACACTAGGAGACAATGATATCACCATACCATCAACACATCAACTTAATATACTAGAAAACAATGATATCACCACGCCATCAGCACATCAAATCAGTACACTAGAAAATAATGATATTGTTGTGTCATTAGTACATCAACTCAGTACACTAGAAAACAATGATACCACCATGCCATCAGCACATCAACTCAGTACACTAGGAGACAATTATATCACCATGCCATCAACACATCAACTCAGTACAATAGAAAACAATGATATTGTTGTGTCATTAGTACATCATCTCAGTACACTAGAAAACAATGATACCACCATGCCATCAGCACATCAACTCAGTACACTAGGAGACAATTATATCACCATGCCATCAACACATCAACTCAGTACAATAGAAAACAGTGATATTGTTGTGTCATTAGTACATAAACTCAGTACACTAGGAGACAATGATATCACCATGCCATCAGCACACCAACTCAGTACACTAGAAAACAACGATATTGCTGTGTCATTAGTACATCAACTCAGTACAATAGAAAACAATGATACCACCATGCCATCAGCACATCAACTCATTACACTAGGAGACAATGATATCACCAAGCCATCAGCACATCAACTCAATACACTAGAAAACTGATACCACCATGCCATCAGTACATCAACTCATTACACTAGGAGACAATATCACCATGCTATCAGCACATCAACTCAGTACACTAGAAAACAATGATACCACCATGCCATCAGCACATCAACTGAGTACACTAGAAAACAATATCACCATGCCATCAGCACATCAACTCAGTACACTAGAAAACAATTATATCACCATGCCATCAACACATCAACTCAGTACGCTAGAAAACAATGATATTGTTGTGTCATTAGTACATCAACTCAGTACACTAGAAAACAATGATACCACCATGTCATCTGCACATCAACTCTGTACACTATAATATAATGATATTGTTTTGTCATTAGTATATCAAGTCAGTACAATAGAAAACAATGATGCCATCAGCACATCAGCTCAGTACACTAGAAAACAATGATATTGTTGTGTCATTAGTACATCAAGTCAGTACAATAGAAAACAATGATACCACTATGCCATCAGCACATCAACTCAGTACACTAGGAGATAATGATATTGTTTTGTCATTAGTACATCAACTCAGTACACTAGAAAACAATGATACCACCATGCCATCAGCACATCAACTCATTACAATAGAAAACAATGATATTGTTATGTCATTAGTACATCAAGTCAATATACTAGAAAACAATAATACCACCATGTCATCAGCAGATCAACTCAGTACTCTAGGAAACAATGATGCCACCATGCCATCAACACATCAACTCAGTACACTAGGAGACAATGATATCACCATACCATCAACACATCAACTCAGTATATTTGAAAACAATGATATCACCACGCCATCAGCACATCAACTGAGTACACTAGAAAACAATGATATCACCATGCCATCAACACATCAACTCAGTACACTAGGAGACAATGATAGTGTTGTGTCATTAGTACATCAACTCAGTACACTAGAAAACATGATTTAACCATGCCATCAGCACATCAATTCAGTACACTAGAAAGCAATGATACCACCATGCCATCAGCACATCAACTCAGTACACTAGGAGACAATGATATCACCATACCATCAACACATCAACTCAGTATACTAGAAAACAATGATATCACCACGCCATCAGCACATCAACTCAATACACTAGAAAACAATAATACCACCATGTCATCAGCACATCAACTCAGTACACTAGGAGACAATGATATCACCATACCATCAACACATCAACTCAGTACACTAGGAGACAATGATATCACCATACCATCAACACATCAACTCAGTACACTAGAAAACAATGATACCACCATGCCATCAGCACATCAACCCAGTACACTAGAAAACAATGATATCACCAAGCCATCAGCACATCAACTCAGTACACTAGGAGACAATGATAGTGTTGTGTCATTAGTACATCAACTCAGTATACTAGAAAACATGATTTAACCATGCCATCAGCACATCATTGCAGTACACTAGAAAGCAATGATACCACCATGCCATCAGCACATCAACTCAGTACACTAGGAGACAATGATATTGTTGTGTCATTAGTACATCAACTCAGTACACTAGAAAACAATGATATAACCATGCCATCAGCACATCAATTCAGTACACTATGAGACAATGATACCACCATGCCATCAGCACATCAACTCAGTACACTAGAAAACAGTGATATCACCATGCCATCAGCACATCAACTCAGTACACTAGAAAGCAATGATACCACCATGCCATCAGCACATCAACTCAGTATACTAGGAGACAATGATATCACCATGCCATCAGCACATCAACTCAGAACAATAGAAAACAATGATATCACCATGCCATCAGCACATCAACTCAGTACACTAGAAAACAATGATATTGTTGTGTCATTAGTACATCATCTCAGTACAATAGAAAACAATGATACCACCATGTCATCTGCACATCAAATCAGTACACTAGAAAATAATGATATTGTTGTGTCATTAGTACATCAACTCAGTACACTAGAAAACAATGATACCACCATGCCATCAGCACATCAACTCAGTACACTAGGAGACAATGATATCACCATGCCATCAGCACATCAACTCGTACACTAGAAAACAATGATATTGTTTTGTCATTAGTACATCAACTCAGTACACTAGAAAACAATGATATTGTTTTGTCATTAGTACATCAAGTCAGTACACTAGAAAACAATGATATTGTTGTGTCATTAGTACATCAAGTCAGTACACTAGAAAACAATGATATCACCATGCCATCAGCACATCAACTCAGTACACTAGGAGACAATGATATCACCATGCCATCAGCACATCAACTCAGTACACTGAGAGACAATGATATCACCATGCCATCAGCACATCAACTTAGTACACTAGAAAACAATGATACCACCATGCCATGAGCACATCAACTCAGTACACTAGGAGACAATGATATCACCATGCCATCAGCACATCAACTCAGTTTTTTAGCAGACAATGATAGTAGTTAAAAAAAATTAAAAATGGAGTTAGCACAGGCAGAAAACAATGTTTATGCAAAGGAAGTGGAAGTGCTTGAGGAAACAGGAAATGTAATATGCAATATTAAGTGGAGTGGTGGATTTATAGATAAGCAGATTTATTTAGGAAACTTGATGTTTGGCTTTATGCGAACAAGATCTCAGGAATTGTTTGATGACTGACAAAATCTGCACATATTAGTGAGGTAACATTGACTCTTGATTTTTAAAATTTATTTTAATGTTGATGGACTGCCAGTATTTTTAACCAGCATTACCAAAATAAAATTTCTAAGTGATGCCTCCTTTAGTTGAGTTCATTTACTGTAGTGTACTTGGTCTCTTGTTTGGCAAAACCATGAAAAGAAATTAATTCATCATATTGTCACCTGGCATTTATAGCTTTCAAGAAAGTCTCTAATATCACTATTTTCGTCTTTTAATTCTCTTTTTTTCTTTCTTTCTCTCTTTCCTGACTGTTCAGTTATGTAAGCTTTTGTAACAGATTAGGCAAAATGAATTTTTTTGTCTTACCATACAGGTCTAACAGTATATCTCACATTAAAGGCAGCCCTGACAGAGCCCAATTTCCTGGAGCTGAACATGCACTTCCACCTTGCTTCTTCCACTTGGCTGGCCCAGATGGCACGGGAGGATGACATCACCAGCTTTGAGCCAATCCAATTCCCCCTACCAGAGCAGGTTCCTCGAACCCTTGCACACATCCCAGAGTTCTTCATGGGAAACCTCACAGACTTCATGCTCTTCCTGCATAGGTTCAAAGAACAGATGTTTGAGGTGAACTTTTTGAAAGCTTCAAGATCTTCTTCAAATACATTACCTGATCATATTACCCATGGAGAACTACTATTCCCTGGCAAATCTAGCTCTCCTAGATTTGAACATTTTAGGGGGCACTCACCAGTTATTATGTACTTTTGTGAGAGTGATGTATGTAAGGTAAAGTTGTTTGCATTTAAAACATGCACAGTGGAGAGAATGTTGGCATATTTTTATGGTTCATGATGTAAGTATTGAAAAGCAAAATCATTACTTGATTCATGAAAACTTATCTTATGGGCTTTGACTGAAGATGTTTTCCATCTACTGCCACTGGAGTCTCTCCTCTTTTAATGAGACACAGCAATTGGTATGCAAGTTTGTGGTCATGTGCTCTATGTTTGATTAGTATCTATGGTGATCATTCAGAAGGTGAAACACAGCATATCATTTCCAACCCCAGAACCCAGGCATATCCAGTTGTTGTTGTAGGGTTTAATGCCATAACTGTTGAAGGAAGAACTTTGGAAAACACATGAGAAGCTACTGGCAGGCTTTATCACATACCCACATTAGCTTAACCTGAGACTCAAACCCACACAGATAAAGGCGAGATGGCAGTGATCCAGAACAGTGAGTTCTTTAGACAACTCTTCCACTTGGGGCCCCCAGCAAATCCAGTAACAGTAGCTATGAACTTAAAACTGGCATCCTCTTACCTCCAATTTCATTACAGCCATCATGGAACCTTTATCGTCTAATCTCATTTTTAATGGTCACATTCATGGAACCGTTATCAACTAATGTCATTTTTAATGGTCACATTGGTGAAAATCCACAAACAAGCCACCAATGTCTCTGCCTCACATTGAAAACCACAGTTCTCCCAAACAAACATTGACAAAAGGCTGAGAGAGGCCAATCATTATTAACAGTTTTTCTCGCCTCTGCATCTAAAAATTGACATCATTTTCATGCAGTCCTTATCACTGGTCCTGGTAAGGAAAAGGCTCCAATTCTTTGCTGCTGACAAGATATGCCTCAATGACATATGGACCTAACAAATGGTTTCCAGTGTTATTCAGTATCTCTTTCAGCACATCTTCTTTATTCAGGGTTCCCATAGCTTCAAACATGGTGCTCTTCACCCAATCATTGACCTAAGCACACTAAATTTATTCATTTGCACCTCATTGTTCTTTAACAGAAAACTATATTTGGTTCTATATACTGTTCAGGAGGGAGACTACACAATCACTGTCGACTTGTATTGAACTCATTCACACACCTTCCAGGTAGTTTTACTTTCCTTTTCAACCTTGGGTTCCTTGTCAACAGGTATAAATGTGACCTTGTATCATCACAACATTTTGTTCATCTAGGTATGGAGTTTAACACCGAGGCAAACAGTTTTCCCTTCCTGTATCATATAACTTCATAAGGATGCAGCTTCACAACTTCCTCTAGATTTATGGAAGGGAAGATTTCCCATTTGAATCCTCTCTCTAACGTAAGGAATCTATTCTCCTGTTGGGTTATGTAGAAGCTGCCTCACATACCTTAGGGAACCAGAGATTGTCTCTCTTGAGTAAGTGGATGCATCTACCTCCCCCTCTTATCTATTCACCCCCTCCCATGCAGTTTCATCCATATACCTTTCATTCTAGTAATTATTGTAGATAAGTAGTCACAGGACTTGGCACCAATAATTGTATCAAACCTTTTTAACTACAAAGGTATGGCAGCCTAGGGTGTGATGATTGGGTAGGTATTTTTAAAGAAACATTTTACTATAAACATTTGTTTCATGAATTTGAACCCTCAAGAACTAATCATACACAGTAATATTATGCCAAATTGTTTCAGAACTATAATTAGTGACTAACATTTTGGTTTTACTGGGGTCATGCCTAAAATGGAGAATAGAATAATGAAAAAAATAAAAAAACTAATCTGCAAGCAGCAGATCTTTATAAAATCATCATGTTGACAGAACAGACAAGGTTTTTAAGAACATTAATAAAAATGATTCCATAGTTCATGACCTTTCAGCAGATATTCAGTTGAATTCGTTAAGATTTGAAAATTCAAAACATTGGAGCTATTTTTTTGGACTTATTTTACTGTGCCCTTTAAAATGTTACATGATCCTCAATTCCAAATTCTTCCTTTGGACAGTAGACAATTTTTTTATAGAGTTGGAATTCCATTACATAATACGAAACATTAGCTTTTTTTGTCAACTGTGAGCATTAATATAACAATTTCCTTTAAGAACTATTTTTAACAATGTTAAGATAATATGCATTTCCTCCACCTATAATTTACATTAAAATCATTTTTGATAAAACTGCACATCATTCCTCCACCTATAATTTACATTAAAATCATTTTTGATAAAACTGCACATCTTTCCTCCACCTATAATTTACATTAAAATCATTTTTGATAAAACTGCACATCATTCCTCCACCTATAATTTACATTAAAATCATTTTTGATAAAACTGCACATCTTTCCTCCACTTATAATTTACATTAAAATCATTTTTGATAAAACTGCACATCATTCCTCCACCTATAATTTACATTAAAATCATTTTTGATAAAACTGCACATCATTCCTCCACCCATAATTTACATTAAAATCATTTTTGATAAAACTGCACATCTTTCCTCCACCTATAATTTACATTAAAATTATTCTACATGATGGGAATATACTCTTGTCAGTTACATGTAGTATTAAAACATATGTAATAGCTGGCCAATACACACTTTAAGATACTCTCCTCCCCACAATTTTAATTTCTGTTCAAAGTTTAATGTAATGAAGTCAGTTGACATGAATAGAATATTAAGTACATTTACATGCAGTGTTAATACACAGTTTCACATAATGTTTGGCCATTAAGCATCCTTAAGCTACCACTTACATGCAGACTGACTTTGAATATACAAAGACAAAATGTGTGATTTGGATTTTTAACATAGCTTTAAAGGTAGACAAGAGACCCCTGTACCACTTAACTCTAAATTATTAAACATCATGATTCATATAGTATCTGAAAATTTCTACCCTATGCGCTCAACGGATAGTGAGATATTTAGTTTAAATGTACATGTCACAAATTTTCCCCTTAAGCCAAGTTCAACTTCGGCAGTTTCCGTGACAGCAGACAGTGTGAGGTCACAAGAGGAACCCACATTGCTAGGAACCATTGTTGTAACGTGTCAAGTGAGAAACGTCTCTGGATTGTATTATGATTGCATGTAATAATCAGTATTGGCAAGAGTTGTGTCATTGGTGGATGTAGCAATCAACAAAAGATGGTGTTTCATTACACTTGTTTCCTTCGGACAGTAACTATAAATGACTTTGGTCCTGTTTTGTGCAGCTGACGAGTGGATTGAAGAGAGCATTCAAAACATGCGACAAATCTGTAGTGAGCATTTTCAACCTGATTCTTTTTAAACCCAGTTAAATTTTGATAGCTACATTTGGAATAATAAAAAAAGCTACTCTTCTCCCTAACGCAATATCATCCATTATGCAACGAGGCAATGCATGCTGATAGCCCTGATGCAGACGAAAGTCGCCAACCAACCACAACCAATAGTTTAGACCAGACACCCAAGTGATCGAGACCGTCATACAAGAGGAGGAATAGAAAACGGGTAATATAGTATCTCTAACTTTTGCAAATTGTCTTCCTTTTATTTCACTGCTTTAAGAATGATCAGTTCTTTTTCATGTTATTGTACATATGTGTGTGTGTGTGTGAGAGAGAGAGAGAGAGAGATAGAGAGAGAGAGCTGCCATACATTAATATGGTCAGGTTTCATTGGTGATATAATTTTGAAGTGGAAAATATTTTACATGTAAATAAGAAAGTATTTTCATGCAAAGCTTCACATGACCATTTCATCAGTATAATGCATGGCAGTACGACCTCAGCTAAATTTATCTTTCAGACATTACAGGATGTAAGCTTCACATGACCATTTCATAAGTATAATGTATGGCAGTATGACCTCAGCTAAATTTATCTTCTAGACATTACAGGATGTAAGCTTCACATGACCATTTCATAAGTATAATGTATGGCAGTACGACCTCAGCTAAATTTATCTTCTAGACATTACAGGATGGTAAGCTTCACATGACCATTTCATCAGTATAATGCATGGCAGTACGACCTCAGCTAAATTTATCTTTTAGACATTACAGGATGGTAAGCTTCACATGACCATTTCATCAGTATAATGCATGGCAGTACGACCTCAGCTAAATTTATCTATCAGACATTACAGGATGGTAAGCTTCACATAACCATTTCATCAGTATAATGCATGGCAGTATGACCTCAGCTAAATTTATCTTTCAGACATTACAGGATGGTATGGCTACATGTACAAGTTCAGTTGACAATGTAACAGAAGATGAGGTAGAAAATGGTAGGTTTCACTAATCAAGATTTAAAACAAAGCAGAGTATTCAACAGTCAGGATTAAATACATTTTTGTTAAAATAATTTGGCATTAAATTTTGGAACAACAAATAATATTGAACTTGAATAAACGTGAATAGATGACCAAATTGTCACACACTTAAGTGCTTTTCTACAAAATCATTATCCCACCAATATGATTTGGTACTATTCTACTTTTTTTCTAAAATGATGCATGTCCTAAAGTATACAGATTGTCAGTTGAACATTATGTTATTAAGGTATTTTATCCTAAAATAGTTTCAGGTAAAACGTCACAAAAGGAAATATATAGAAATAAAATCTTGAAAATATAGTAACTTAATTGGCATTATAAACACAGTGTCACAGTCTAGCAAGGTGGAAAGGCAGCTGGGTGTGGCCAGGATATCTGCTAGGTTTAAATTAGGTTGTAGTCATTAATGGCAGTTGCTATACTTGATTCTTCTAAAATTTTCCAGAAGTATGATGCCTGTCACTCACGGGTGAATGCTGTAATAACTGGATGTCAGACATCAGTCAGAACAGAAGAGAAAATCTGCTAGGATCAAGTACAGTGGACCAAGGAAAGTTGACAAAGGTAACGGAGATGATTGGTGGTCTAGATCATGTATTGACCACAATGTGGCCCAGCAAAGCCAATTCAAACATTTATTTGTATGAAAGCCTTACTTTATAGCAATAAGCCAGCACTTTAATTAATTAATTTGCTCACTGTAATCCGATTTAATGGGTTTTCTTTTATAGCTTATCAATTTCCACATCTATGCTTAACACTTGTATTAGTCTATACTAAGCTAATCAATGGACCCCTCATATACTTCAATCAGTTCAAGAAATTCATCCTGGCAGATCAGATTTAATGAGGATCAGGGGCAAGTACAATGATGCCTGTGTAAAACAGTCACCAGCCCATATTTAGTATTGGCTACATCTAGCTATAATATAAAAATGGCCTCTATATTGAGGTTACCGGTAATTTATATGGAATGTGTTAAGATCATTTTTGAATAATTTAATTTTACAACAAATGTGGTTTTCTTGATGAGGAAACTGTTACACCAAGAGTTTTGTTAAAAATGCTTTGAAGTAATGATGGTAATTAATGAATTAAACAGTATCTTCTAGTGTTAAACATTTAACTATTCCTTTAAACTTAATACAGCCCCAGTAAGTAAATATTATACATTATGGTGATAAAACTTGTAGTTTCAATCAGCTTAAAGGTGCAGTTTCTAGTTATTTTTTTACTGGTTTTAATTTCAAAATCCTGGAGAGAAAAGGATGCATAGTTCAGCATTTATATCCTAGGACAAATTTTGTGGTACGAATTGTTAGCATATATATATATATATATATATATATATCCAACTTTTAAAAAAGTCTGTATCATACAATCAATGTTTATTTTTCTTACAGACTGAAGTCAACTCATCAAGAAAAGAAGTTCTTAGTAGCAAAGAGTGCCCTCATAGGTCTATTCAATGTTTGTGTTAACTGTGTAAATGATGCACAAGGACATAATAACCACAGAAAGAGAACTTTTATTAATATTATTCTGAAATGTGATTTTTGTAATAACAAAAGATCCTGGAATAGCCAGCCCTTTGTTAGATCCATTCCAGCTGGAAACCTGCAGCTTTCATCCACTTTTTTGTTTGCTGGAGCCATTCCCTCACAAGCTTTGAGAATTTTTGAATTTCTGAATATTGCCAACACCAACAGACATTTTCTATATGCACCAAAAGGAATTACCTCCAGCCAACAATTACACATTTTTGGAAGAAAAATCCAGGGAGCTACTTTGAGGCATGGTGGTGGCAGTATTGCAGCTGGTGATGGTCATACTGGCACCATCAAATAAACTGCTCATATGCCACTTACTGCCTCTTTCTGAAAATTGATAAAAAAATGACATGAGAAACTTAGACCTCAAGAAAATACAATTACAGCTGTACACATAATAATTTTAATATTTATTCTGTAGATCTCATTTTTATACTGAAATATTTGCAGTTGTTAATATTTCCTACAATTGTTTATGTTCAAAACTAATGGTATTGTTACAAATTAGTGATAAGAGTATCTGTTTGGGTGAAGATTTTTTTTAACTCTGAAATATTGACAGACTTCAGCTATGTAATAAAATGTACTTACTCATTGCTGTCTAACATGTGTTGATTATATTGCTGTCTGTACTGGTAATATGCTGTCTCAAGTACATACCAGTCCAGACAAACTGTTCGAAACCCAGGATGGTCAGTGATACACCGCAATGCTTCACTAAAGCCAGCGATTTTGTTGTATGTTTTAGCAATTTCATTGCAGCATTGGGATTCCTCTGCTGTGGGCATAACTTGACAATGAGCACAAAGACACCTGTATAAAAAATACAGGCAAGTTATTTGAGGCATGTCTTGCTAATGTAAACAGTGTTTAATGGAATTAAACATTTATTGGAAACTAAAATCTTGCAACAAAACACATGCAAGAATCATCTATATTTCCTAAAGATTGTACTATATTAAGGAAGTCCGAGTTTTGTTTAACACATTCCACCACATCTGTGACATTCCATTTTATATTGGTGTGGTGACAGTTACGAGGTTACACATTTAATTTAAAATGTTACTGAAAACAAGAAAGCTTATAATCAAATGTGCCAAAATATGGTTGATAAAGCTTTATGCTGCCTAGCAAATCACCATGGAAATCTTACGAACTTTACAGACAAAGGACAGAGTAATTCAAAACGACTGTGCCTTGGTTTAATTGTGCGAATCAATGTATATGCATATTTGTATAAAGATATTTGAAATAAAGCAAGAATTGTATCTTTTCATGTTTATGTTCTCTATTGCACATGTAAAAATGAAATGATACAATGGGAAAAATTATTAATGTAACAATGAGAGAAATTAGCATCAATATCTCGAAAACAAGCCAGATCCAATTTACCATTCAGTATTGTTCAGTTTGTTGCCAATATATCATTCAATTTTTTCCCTTTCTTTCTCTAATGCCAACTCTCCACTAATAGCTACGATGTCGTAGCGTCAACTTGTTTTATCAACAAGGTAGGACTAAGGTACTAATATTAGTACTAACTCTCCACTTGTATACGGTTTATAGGTTTATAGCGGTAAGGTTCAACGCCTTTTTCACTATTCTCTTCTTACCCTTCATCAAAAGAAGAGGAAGAATAATCCAATTCTGGTTCATGATCCCTCTGACTTGGCGACGAGTAACCATGTTGCTAGCCAACTGGAGGTTCCTCTTGTGACATCACAAGCTCATGTGTGTATATTGGGTTGTTTACAAAAATTTGCTCGGTTGCTTCCGTAGAAGTCAAATTTTGGTGATATTTAAAGGTTTGTATCTCCAAATTCCTGTGAATGAATTTACGTCCTGTCTTCTCAGTGTACTTGAAATGTTGATTCAATTAAGATTGCTGAAAGTTATGTATAGCATTCAGGTCTACCTTTAACAAATTTTCAGTCTTATCACTACAATGTCTGCAGTTTGTAGTGATGTCTTGCTCTGGGGCATCATGCCACAGACATGTAGCATGATGTCCCACCCAGTCACATTATCTTAAAACTAGGCCAACCAGTCCTAACACTAAGCTCTTATTGCTGAGACATACAAAATCATACATATGTGATAAGTGTTAATTCATTGGAAGCATATAACTTGTAAATGTGTAATCAAAAGGAAATAAAATCCATCCAGAATCACATAGAAGTGACACAAGCCAACATTAATGGCAGTTGAATGCTACAGTTTATATGCAAGACTGTTACTATATTGTCTTAGAGTTACATCCCTGAATTAGGTCAAAAAAGTATAGCACCATTTGGTTAAATTTGTGTAGTACAACTGTTGACTCAGTTCATTTTATAGTTTAAATATTATATGCATCCTTTCTTTCTATACCATCATTGCCCCAGGTTTATGTCATGTCTGGGACAGTGTGATCAAGTAGTGGGATATTTTTTCTTGTAACAGATATGCATCTGTTATAAGTGCTTATGCACTTACCATGACCAAAGTAGATGAGGTTGGGACTATGGATTCAAGGGATTATGCATTTTGGTACAACCATTCTGGATGTGTTTTGGGTTTTTTTTAAAGTTATTATCCCCAAGTAATTTAATGTGTGTTCTTTTGTAACTGTTTAAAGAAAGGTATGACATTGAAATATGTAGATGTCATGAAGGGACCAAATAGTATCAGCATCATAAGACCTCCTATAAATAAAACTAAATTTGCTATCATTGCTATTCAGTGACTTTGTCTTTTTTGTTGTTGGCATTGGATCTTCATTAAGTGTTTTTGCATGCTTCTCCATTTTTTAATAATGATAGTTAATGTGTAGATTCATTGTCAAGGATACTTCATATCACAGGGACAACTTTTTAACTAGTAATTTTGGTCAGTTTCTCTGATACTGTTGCATGCAGTCATGAAACTTGATGGGTGCATTTATCTTCTGAGATACTTCTCAGGTACAAGTAGATCATGGTGACCTACTTTTCTTGCTCCACTGATATTGCATGTTTGGTTGTTTATGCCACAACAGGGTTGCAAGACATAACATTCTGCTTAATTCATGTTGTACTTGAAGCATAAAATAAGCATGGTATAGAATGTTATTCTTTCCTCAGATGGTAGGAGACAAAGTAGAACACCTGATGACATTGATCCTGGTGTACATGGGAAGTCCTGACCGCATGCTGAACCCACACCTCCGTGCTGAGTTGGCTGAAACCCTGGCTGCAATTATGCCACCTGACCCCAGCCAGATGCCAGCTGGCCACAGTGGAATACTTTCCAAGTTAGTACCAACTATAAATGTAGAGCCTAGTTTTAGTTTGGTGAAATGTAACTGCCAAGTTGTACTTTTGGAACCTGAAATTGAAATATCAACTCAAACATTATAATCTTTGACAATCCTTGCCTTTCCCCAGTTAAGATGGAAATTGTATATTTCAAAAACCATGACAACATTTGTTTTTGAAATCATGCCAGGTTACAGAAAAGATAAGGGCAGTACCTACGTCATGACAATCCTGATAGTCTGGCATGTTATAGCATGACAGATTATTTGCCTAGTGATGTCTCACTTTCATTTAAGGTTTAAATTTTAAGCCAGTTTCTATAAAGATAAAATTATCATTACTACAGAATTTTGATTATTACAAAAGTAATAGGAGATTACACAGGAGACCAGTTATATTTATCAGTTTTTATATTACTATCATACACAGCGTTTTTATTTTTGAAATTGTTCTGTACTTAATTTGTCTTAAATCCATGAGTTGTCTTGAAATTATTAATAGCCATGTTAACTTTGAAAGAACTTGTAAAATTTATTCCAATAAACAATGCAGCAAGAGAACTGTATCATAATAAAGTAATCTTTAGTTACAGGTAAATAATTCTTTAATAAAAACATTATGATGTAATATATTCAAAAAAGATAAAGAGTCTATTCAAAAATGAAAAAGAGTTAATTAGTTATATTTCACATTTTTGTTTTAGATACCATAGAGAGAAACTTTTTACAGAGCACCCCTTAATAAGCCATTTAGCAGAGAAGCTTTTCCATGTATTTGTTAGCATTGAGATGACGGGTCAGAGTGTACGGTTTGAGCAGAAGTTCAGTTATCGTAGGCCAATGTACCTGGTGCTGGAGTACATATGGGAGAAAAAACTCCACCGTCAGGCCATCAAGGTAAATGTCAACCAAAGTAATCATTTTCTATAATCCTGTCTGGAAGCATAGTAAAACTGTGAATATAAAAACACTTGATTGATACGTCTTATTCTGTTTCAAGTCCAGGCAGAATATGATATATGATACCTGTTATTCTGTTCGGGTCCTGGCAAAGTAAGATAAACTGATATTCTATTTCAGGTCCATGGCAAAGTATTATACATTGTTAATATATTGTGTTTCCTGGCAGAGTATGATACATGTTATTCTGTTTCAAATCCTGGCAGAATATGATACATGTTGTTTTGTTTCAGGTCCTGGCAGAGTATGATACATGTTACTCTGTTTCAGGTCCTGGCAGAGTATGATATACATTATTCTATTTCAGGTCCTGGCAGAGTATGATACATGATACATGTTATTCTATTTCAGGTCCTGACAGAGTATTATACATGATACATGTTACTCTGTTTCAGGTCCTGGCAGAGTATGATACATGTTACTCTGTTTCAGGTCCTGGCAGAGTATGATATACATTATTCTATTTCAGGTCCTGACAGAGTATTATACATGATACATGTTACTCTGTTTCAGGTCCTGGCAGAGTATCATATACATTATTCTATTTCAGGTCCTGGCAGAGTGTGCAGAGAAGAATATAGAGGCTGTAAATGCCCCACTATTTCTGCGGTTTATCAACCTGCTGATTAATGATGCCATTTTCCTCCTGGATGAGGCTCTTGGGGTAATACACAATTCTTTTGTTCAGTGTGACACTTTTTTCAATTCACCTTTGCTTAGATAATAACATGATGAAATTTGATGTCATGGTTATTGACAACATTCCTGCATATAATTAAAGAGACATTGTTGTCTCTTTTAGAAATGTGAAATCAGGTTTAATAGTGAATATTTGTCCCTTTGGCGTATAAGTACATATTTCTGAAGATGTCTATGCAAGGAAGCAGTTCCTGCCTTTGTCATTACATGAAATGTGAAAAGAATTTCAGAGAAATACATAAAGTTTATAGATGGCAACAAGCCATTGATTTGTATAGGGTTTGGAACTTAAGTTTGTGCAACAAGCTTTTCAGTTGAATAATGTTATTTTCACTGCATCAAACTTTTAATTATGTTTTCCAGTTTTACATTAGCAGCTATTGATATTTTGTTACACCTTACTGAAAACTGACCTCTTTCGGAAAAAAAGTCAGCTGCCTTACTAAGATGGACTCATTGGGGTTGGCAGGTCTGACTCAGAGATGACTTGTAATCAGTGACTAGGATTTATGCAGACAAAAAGAAAATGAAAATTTTGATTACATGAAGACAAATGCAGTTGTATATTGACAACTTAAATATGAAAAATCCATGATATCAAGTATTTGATCATATGTTAGAAAATTCATGATTCACTATCATTCAAATCCCTTCAGAAAACAGAAATGAAATTAATATATACAAAATGTTGGTTCTAATTTGATATATATTCCAGTGTCAAACGTGTTTCCCGAACAGATCACTCTGACATTTATTATCCTATTAGCACATGTTGCCACTTATATTTGATCAAAGGTCATCAGCTTGCATTGCTGAATGTTCATGTGTTATTGAAGGTACCGCTAAAGGCATTTTTTGAAAAACCAAATAAATGTCTGTTATTGCTGCAGCAACATAAAATAATCATAAAACATCGACAGAGACAATTTTTTTTTCATTTGCTTAGTATATATATAGAATGATCAATGCTTCAAAGGTAATCAGTTTTCAGTTTCAGCAAAACTATATTTTCTGGTAAGTTATTCAAAAAGAAAAAAAATTGGCATTATCGCATAGATTTTTGTCATTCCGTTCCGGCTTTCAGAAGTTGTTGATTGTAGCTGGTCAGGTAGCATGACTATTTGGGTTATATTACAGCACAGAGTACTAAGTGCAGACATCAGCATAAATGGATAATAAGATAGCAATGCAGTGTTAGGGTGGTTTGTCAATACGTACAACAGATTTGTTTATGTAACAGTAGATTCCAGTGCAATTTTATTTCACGTTTGTAGCTTTTCCTGTCATGATGCCTCTGAATTTCTCAGCTCAAAACCCAAGACTATTTACAATTATTAACATCCAAAATGTTGTAAGAAAGATTGCCAGTTTTTATGTTTTGTTGCCACTAATGGAAAACAAATGCAGTCTGAGACATTAGCGAAGCTCAGCACAATCCCTGCAATTATGTCTGATTTATTTCCATAATGCTGCATTAAGATTTTAAGTCCTTTATTGTCTTCCTCTACTTGTTCAAACAGAGGTATTTTGATCCCAAAATTATGTTTACTTTTAATTTCATTTTTTGATTTTTATTTATTTGATTAATTGCAACCTTTTTGTTTGGCCTATATGGTTTTGTAACATACGATCCAACAGGGCTAATTTGTGATGAGAAAAGAAATGAAAAGTGCACTCTACTTTTAAGTTGTCTGTATTTTTAATTTTGCTTGTTTGTCTGCATTTTCAACATTTAATTTTGAAATATTGCTGAAATAATAGGTTGACTGTCATTCTGTTTGGTTTAGTCCATACAGCATGTACATTGGATTCTATTTAACACCATAATTGTTTTTGGTTCATAATCACTCATGGGTATCTCCATTAACACTTTCCCAGCACCTATAATCTGATGCACTTCCTAACTTTAAAAAAAATTGCCTTCTTTGCTTTAGTTTTATTGTCATCTAAAAATTAACAATACTGGGAATTGGTATTCTAGATAGATGTATTATAAAGGCACATATGCACATCTTCTATGATGCAAGGTTCAAATTTTGGCTTGTGACAGGGCTCAATGTGCCAATCAAATTTAGTTTAAGCTGAAGAAAGCAGATGTATAAACAGTTACGAAAAATACATGTCATGACAAGCACTATAATATTTCTACCATTTCTACAAGCACTTTAAGGGAGAATGGATAAATAAAGTTGCATGCTGCATATTTGTACAACTGAAAATTAATGTGCAGGAGGAATTATTGTGCATCATAGTGTGTGAATTTGCACAAATTGTGCTTGAATCATAAGATCACACAAAAAGGGAGCATCTCTGTAGCAGTGTACTGTAGTCCTTATTGTCAATGTATATCCCTTTGGGACAACACTATCATACTGCTTTGTATCGGTGTATATACCTTTGGAGCAATATTAGCTTTCTGCTTTGTGTCAGCATACGTCCCTTTGGGCCAACACTAGCATACTGCTTTTTGTCAGTGTATATACCTTTGGGCCAACACTAGCATACTGCTTTTTGCCAGTGTATATACCTTTGGGCCAACACTAGCATACTGCTTTGTGTCAGTGTACATCACTTTTTGGACCAACATTAGCATACTGCTTTTTGTCAGTGTCATCCCATTCGGTCAACATTAATGTACTGCTTAGTGTCTGAGTATATCCCATTGGGCTGACATCAGTGTACTTCCTTGTGTCAGTATACATCCCATTGGGTCATCATCAATGCTTAGTGTCTGAATTCATCCCATGGGACTGACATTAATGTGCTGCTTCTTGTAACTGTACATCCCATTGGGCCAATGTCACTGTATCACATAGTGTCAGAGTACATACCATAGGGCCAACATCAGTGTACCGCTTTGTGTCAGAGTACATACCATTGGGCCAACATCAGTGTACTGCTTTGTGTCAGAGTACATACCATTGGGCCAACATCAGTGTACCGCTTTGTGTCAGAGTACATCCCATTGGGCCAACATCAGTGTACTGCTTAGTGTCAGAGTATATCTCATTGAGCCAACATCGGTGTACTGCTTTGTGTCAGTTTACATCCCACTGGGCCAACATCAGTGTACTGCTTAGTGTCATTGTATATCCCATTGGGCTGATATTAATGTACTGCTTAGTGTCATTGTATATCCCATTAGGCTGATATTAATGTACTGCTTAGTGTCATTGTATATCCCATTAGGCTGATATTAATATACTGCTTAGTAATAGTGTACATCCCATTAGGCCAACATCACTGTACCGATTTGTGTCTGTACATCCCATTGGGCCAACATCAATGCTTAGTGTCTGAATACAATTCACGGGGCTGACATTAATATATTGCTTTGTGTCAGTGTACATCACATTGTGCTGCCATTAATGTACTGCTTCGTGTCCATGTACATCTCATTGTGCTGCCATTAATGTACTGCATTGTGTCAGTGTATATCCTATTGTGCTGCCATTAGTGTACTGCATTGTGTCAGTGTACATCCTATTGTGCTGCCATTAATGTACTGCATTGTGTCAGTGTACATCCTATTGGGCTGACATTAATGTACTGCATTGTGTCATTGTACATCCTATTGGGCTGACATTAATGTACTGCTTAGTGTCAATGTACATCCCATTGGGCCAACATTGATGCATTGACCCTAACTACAACTATATGTATGTATGTGTATGTATATAAGTGTGTGCGTGTATGTATATATATATATATATATATATATATATATATATATATATATATATATATATAATGTATGTTTTGTTATGTATATGTAATTTAATTATTTGTTGTAAAATTTTTAAAATTTTATTTTATTTCATTATATGTTTTTGTAATGATAAATTTGTAGGATTTTGATATTTTTAAAGAAATTCAATTCAGATGTGTTTAACCTGGTAAAGAGCCAGTAGTAGAAACATGTATCTTTTTGCTGACATTGATTCAGAACCGGTGTCAGTCTTGAGTAAACAATTTTTCTAAACAAAATTCCCAAAGTGAGTTTAGTTAAAGCCATACTAGAGTATGTGATGTTATGCATTTATTAAAGTTTTTACATTATTTTAGGTGACCACATGACCCTCATATAGGAATCTGTTTTATGTTTTAGATTGTCTTATAACTCATTGTTATAAGAAGAATAGCCTGTTGACTTCTTGACACACAAAGTGTTTTGTTTTGACCAGTTTGAGTTGAATATTTTTTGTGTGTTGGAATTAGTAACTTATTTACCCTGGAATACAAGTACTCCTAAATTGATTCTTGGACAAAGACATTTATTGAAAATTGTTCAGTATTCCAAACTGGAATATTATTCTTTGTGATTCAATAAAGAACTTTTGACACATCAGGACAAAGTTGATTATCGAAGATGTCATTGCTTTCCATCTTGAATTTTATCGTGATTCGAACTGTGTTTCATTTAGGGCTTTTAATTGATAAGAGTTAAATTTTTTTATATTCTTGGATCAATTTTGGTTTTGATTTGTAAACTGTAAGCCCCTTTTCTCATTTTCACCTTGTTTTTCTAAGGAAAAAAATTATTTGTTAAATTTTACAAAGCTTGTTGTCTTCACTCTTGTTACTTTTGTACAAGTATAAACATGTAACAATATATATATATATATATATATATATATATATATATATATATATATATATATATATATGACTCTTCACTGTTTAAAACTTAGTGTTGTGTCCAGTATAAGAACTCTTAAGATCACAATGAAACAAAAATGGGGATGAGAAAAATCCTTGAAGTGAACCATTAGTCACTAGGAAAGGCATAGATTATATTTGATCCCACAGTACACAGAATTGTTGTCTTAGAAATTAAAAGCAACCTATGAATATAAACTTGTACATTGAACAAAGCCATAACAATTGTCTTTGACATCTTTCTCACATCTTTGAAGCAAAATTATTTCTAAAGATTTTGATATTGCAGTGGGCATGTCAGTAAGTTGATAGTTTGTCAGTTATCATTTTTATTAAATTTATCACTGGTCTTCATCTTGGTTATTGGTATTAGAATTATTCTGTCCATTTTGAAAGGAAAAAACAATAAAAAAGCATACAGACATGAAATTACAAAACATCCTTCAGTTACAACTTAGCATACAGTTATAACAAACATGAAATTACAAAATACTGTTCAGTTACAACTTAGCATACAGTTACAACAGACATGAAATTACAAAGTATTCTTCAGTTACAACACAGCATACAGTTATAACAGACATGAAATTATAAAATATTCTTCAGTTACAACTTAGCATACAGTTACAACAGACATGAAATTACAAAATATTCTTCAGTTACAACTTAGCATACAGTTATAACAGACATGAAATTACAAAATATTCTTCAGTTACAACTTAGCATACAGTAACAACAGACATGAAATTACAAAATATTCTTCAGTTACAACTTAGCATACAGTTATAACAGATATGAAATTACAAAATATTCTTCAGTTACAACTTAGCATATAGTTAGAACAGACATGAAATTACAAAATATTCTTCAGTTACAACTTAGCATGCAGTTACAACAGACATGAAATTACAAAACATTCTTCAGTTACAACACAGCATACAGTTATAACAGACATGAAATTACAAAACATCCTTCAGTTACAAAACAGAATACAGTTATAACAGACATGAAATTACAAAACATCCTTCAGTTACAACACAGCATACAGTAATAACAGACATGAAATTACAAAACATCCTTCAGTTACAACTTAGCATACAGTTATAACAGACATGAAATTACAAAATATTCTTCAGTTACAACTTAGCATATAGTTATAACAGACATGAAACTACAAAACATCCTTCAGTTACAACTTAGCATACAGTTACAACAGACATGAAATTACAAAAAATTCTTCAGTTAATACAGTTACAACAGACATGAAATTACAAAACATCCTTCAGTTACAACACAGCATACAGTTATAACAGACATGAAATTACAAAATATTCTTCATTTACAACTTAGCATACAGTTATAACAGACATGAAATTACAAAATAGTCTTCAGTTACAACTTAGCATAAAGTTACAACAGACATGAAATTACAAAAAAATCTTCAGTTAATACAGTTACAACAGACATGAAATTACAAAACATCCTTCAGTTACAACACAGCATACAGTTACAACAGACATGAAATTACAAAACATCCTTCAGTTACAACTTAGCATACAGTTACAACAGACATGAAATTACAAAAAATTCTTCAGTTAATACAGTTACAACAGACATGAAATTACAAAATATTCTTCAGTTACAACTTAGCATACAGTTATAACAGACATGAAATTACAAAATATTCTTCAGTTACAACTTAGCATATAGTTAGAACAGACATGAAATTACAAAACATCCTTCAGTTACAACACAGCATACAGTTACAACAGAATATAATTGCAACACAGCTTACAGTTACAACAGGCATACAGTTATGACACAGCATACAATTCCAGCACTAGTTATTACACAGCATACAATTACAACTGGCATACAGTTATGACACAGCATACAATTCCAGCACTAGTTATTACACAGCATACAATTACAACAGGCATACAGTTATGACACAGCATACAATTCCAGCACTAGTTGTTACACAGAATACAATTACAACAGGCATACAGTTATGACACAACATACAATTCCAGCACTAGTTATTACACAGCATACATTACAACAGGCATACAGTTATGACACAGCATACAATTCCAGCACTAGTTATTACACAGCATACAATTACAACAGGCATACAGTAATGACACAGCATACAATTCTAGCACTAGTTATTACACAGCACACAATTACAACAGGCATAGTTATGACACAACATATAATTCCAGCACTAGTTATTACACAGCATACATTACAACAGGCATACAGTTATGACACAGCATACAATTCCAGCACTAGTTATTACACAACATACATTACAACAGGCATACAGTTATGACACAGCATACAATTCCAGCACTAGTTATTACACAGCATACATTACAATTGGCATACAGTTATGACACAGCATACAATTCCAGCACTAGTTATTACACAGCATACATTACAACAGGCATACAGTTATGACACAACATACAATTCCAGCACTAGTTATTACACAGCATACAATTACAACAGGCATACAGTTATGACACAGCATACAATTACAACAATTGCAACATATACATAGCACACAGCCTTTAAATAGCATATTTTAAGCTGTTCACTTAAGTAGAATCAACATCTGATGAAGAAATGGATTTTAGCAAATAGTGTCATTAATCTTTTGCAAACTCGTTATCTCCCTATGTTTTGCTGAAGTCTTCCAATACATTACTTGTGGCTTTTTGCTTTAAACTAATTCAAAAGTTCACAGTAATACCTTGCTACATGTCAGCTGTGTTGTTGGTGTCATGTTACCAGCAGAGAATGTTTTCTAGTCTCTTGGCAAACATCTTTTCAAAATGAATTAACATTTTGATGGTTCAGCTTCTTGCCATAGTAACCAGTCCTGTATGTTTTCTTCTTGCCATAGTAACCAGTCCTGTATGTTTTCTGCTTGCCATAGTAACCAGTCCTGTATGTTTTCTGCTTGCCATAGTAACCAGTCCTGTATGTTTTCTTCTTGCCATAGTAACCAGTCCTGTATGTTTTCTTCTTGCCATAGTAACCATTCTTGTATGTTGTCTTCTGTCATGCATATTCTTATGGTGCGTACTTCACTCAGGCTATGGATTTCCTCCTAGTATCACTTGGAAAACCATGCCTAGACTTATCATTATCATTTGTTACCTGTGTATCAGGTATTGTTTTGTTGGTGACAGTATTACCAGCGTCTGCTAGGACAACAGCTTAATAAAACTTGTCAGTGGCATTATGAATGCAGCATAACACAGCTTGATAGTACAAAGTTGCATACATATCCATATAATATCTCTCATCTACAGTCAAGTTTCACCAGTTTATGAACATTTTTATGTTGTTACAAGTATTGAAACTCTCGGGTTCAGTTTCCTATGAACAGAGCCTACCATATCATTTATAATTTGTACATCCTTTATACATAGATGATACACTGCTATGGTGGCCTAGGTGGTTAGAGCATCTGCCTCAGATGCAGAAGGTTGCAGGTTTAATCCCAGCTGAGTCATACCAAAGACTTATAACAGTGGTACTGGCAGCTGCCTTGCTTGGTGCTCAGTATTAAGAGGTTAGTGCTAGGACTGATCAGCCTGGTGTCAGGATAATGTAACTGGATGGATGTCTGCAGCATGATGCCCCATTGCTAGACATCACTAAAAACTGCCTCACTGCAGATGTCATAGTGATATGACTGAAAATTTTTTAAAGCTACTTTAAAAATCCAAATCTCACACACAAACACACACAGACATTAAGGACCAGTGCTTCTCTCTATATACAATGTAAACATGATTTTATACATAGAAAAAACTGTTGTGCTTTCAGATTTATTGAGATTGATTGTTGGTCATAAATTATGTTGTAATGCTACTGACATGCAACAGCAAGTCTGGAAATAGTCAAATTATTCTTTGCATGATAATTATACATTTTATTGGTATAATGGTTAGTTTGGTTTTTGTTGACCAGTTAAAACAGTTTGGAATATATATATATATATATATATATATATATATATATATATATATATATATATATATATATGTTACTTGGCATTTTCAGATCTGCTAAAATACATGGCATTTAAAAAAAAAACCACCCCCACTGACAACAAACTTTTTTATTCCAAAAATACTTGATGTAAGATATTTTTGTATTGGCTCAGTTTGCTTCAGCTGATTGCCTGACATTTGCTTATGAATATTACAGATATCTCGTGCCCTGATAGTTTGATATTTGCTGAATGCTTTGTTTATACATTTATACGTCAGTACTTGCTGAATGCTTTGTTTATACAATTTCAGTACATGAGTCAGATCAAGGATAAACAAGGTCAGAAGGATCGGGGGGAGTGGAACCAGCTGACCCCTGCACAGAGGGCAGAGGCTGAGAATGGCTTACGTCATATGGGAATGGTTGCTCGCTACCACAACATCATGGGCAACCACACCATTCATGCACTGGAGCTAATAACAAGGGAAATCAAATCTATCTTCTGTCACAAATCCATGGTGGATCGGATAGCAGGAATGCTAAACCACTTTTTGGTGCATTTGGTGTGTTGACGTCTTTATTTAAAACAATGAACTGATTTTTATTATTGTTTGTACTAATTGTTACTGCAGGAGATACTATACATGTGTTATTTGTATTTGAATTGAAAGTACTAATGATGTCTCTTCTGAAATATTTAGTAAGTCCAACTTAATCTGTATAAAGTTAACATAAATTTATTTCTTGAAGCTTTTATTTAGAAATCAAAACCGTTTTATCTATAGAAACAATATTACTTCAAAATAGTAGATTTTTGTCACTTCACCAAGACACATTTGCAATTTTGCTTGAATGTGCAAATTCTCTTACCTTTTCCCATCTCCCCCCCCCCTCTTGCCCCTATCATTCTTCACACTTTACAACAGGCACACAAGAGGGAGATATTGGTTTTGTATTATTCATCTATCTAATGTATATATCACCTTGCATGCAAGGTTGGCTTAGAAGCTATTTACCCAAACAATACCAGACTGATAGGTCCCCTAATGGGTCCCATGACCTATTTAGTTTCTGGTGACCATAACTTTTTTTAAATTTTTTAAAATGTATTTTTGATTTTTTTCAAAGAAAAAAGCTGGTAAGGACTTCTATTTAAAGTAAAACATGCTTGCAGAACATGGCTATAATTTTTAATGCACATTTTTGTATTAATATATAGATAATCAGCTTAGAATTTTTTCAGTGTTTTAAACATATTTGAAAAAAATAGCATTAGTGGCACAATTAAGCAAAAATCAGTTGTTTTGGGTTTAATGTCACTTTTCAATGCATCAGAGAATTTAAATGGTGGCCAGTATAGCTGGTTGAAAAAGCCCCTAGGACCCCTCCCCGGTAAGAACCACTGAGCAACAGGATGCTACTGACAAGCTTTTTCACATATCCACATTGGCTGAGCCCAAGACTCAAACCCACGCAGACAGAAGTGAGATGGCTGTAATTAGTAAAGGTGAGCACTTTAGACAACTTGGCCTCAACTGAAGAGAACAGATGAATCTGGTAAATATATTTGTATTTATATGTTGATGGTCTGATTAGATTTTTAAGGCTATTTTAGCAATATTGTCCTTTTTTGTAGATGTTTTGATTTTGGGGGGACAAATCCCTTTGATTAGACAAATGAAATTAGGTATATATCAGAGATCCCAAATACCAGATATGACTGATCAATCAGCTCAAATAACTATTTGCTATTTTGACATGTTGGATATTGGATATAAGGTGACCATTATTCCATGCACTTGTTTGGTCATTGTTCTCCCAATTACTTAGATACACTTTAGCCACAAATTTCAGTTAAAGAGAGGTGTTAAACTTTTCAACTTCAAAATATGTTCCTCAATCAATCACATTGGAATTAGGAATATAAACCTACTGGTCCAAGTAAAACACAACAATTCATCTTTTCTGACACACACACACACACACACACACACACACACACACAAAGGGCAATAAATCTTGCTTGTTACCTCCCCTTGCTATCAGGTGTTTCCAGCTTTTAAGTTTCACTTTCATAATATCAACATTGTATGAGACAACTGCCATAAATCGATGACAGTGTCAGTGTGAATTTTAGCCATCTTTTCAGGAATTAGATTTAAATTGTTGTAAAATCATTTTTTCCATGTGGTTTGGACTGTTCTGGTCACCTAAGTGTTTAGAGAATCCACCTCAGATGCAGGTCACAAGTTTGAACCCTAACAGAGTCATACCAGTCTTATAAAAATGGTACTAGCAGCTGCCTCACTTGGTGCTCATCATTATGATTGGTCAGGCTGTTGTCAGGATAATGTAATCAGGTGGGACATGATACTGCGTGTCTATGGCATAATGCCTCAGTGCAAGGCATCACTATAAACTGACACACTGCAGACATTATAGCAATGTAACTAAAATTGTTAAAGCTGTTTTACAAATCAAAATCACTCACACAGGTGGTATACATTATTCATTTAATATTTTTATGAATTTATCACATTCTTAGACTTCACAGACTGCCAACACGTTATATTTTGTGTTATGTCTTGTGGAAATGACCCTTAGAATATGGACTTCCAAAATAAAAGTACAAATTATGGAAATACAATTAAAAAATTATGATACTGGCCAATCTGTGTTTGATTCAGATCTAGATTCAATGGAATTGGTCAGGGCACCAGACTTACTTTACAGGAGTACCTCAGACACTTAAAACTGCATGTATTTTGGGATATGAAAAGTTAGCATGATTAAGCTGTTACTTATTTTCTAAAATGGGCATCCAACAAATGATAGATTTTCTAGACAAATGGGACAATAAACCTCTTAAATCAGTTTTATATTAAAGAATAAAAAGAAATATTCATATTCTTGAGGAAAATAGCAGAAAGGATAACAGTTATGTTTAGTGGATATTATGTGTGGATATGAGTATGCCTCAAGGAAAGAAAGATTATTCCCATCACCAAAATCTGTGTGAATTTTTTTGTCAGATTGAGGTAAGCAAGAAGCCTTTCAGCACCATAAAGTTTGGAACAGTAGTTTGTGAAACTGTACTAGAAGTAATTATGGTGCAAGTATATTTAACAAACATTTTGGATGAATTGTCATTGCATCAGTCATGAATGACACTTCTGGACTTCTAATTGCATGCTATCTAGCTTGACAATAGCAAAGGGCTAAAGTG
This sequence comes from Potamilus streckersoni, assembly GCA_016746295.1. NCBI lineage: Eukaryota > Metazoa > Mollusca > Bivalvia > Unionida > Unionidae > Potamilus > Potamilus streckersoni. Next base: position 51,404 of record JAEAOA010002314.1, on the reverse strand, counting down.
TCAAATTCAGTTTGGTTGGAAAAATATCCATAGTGGAACAGGCTCCCCTTCCAGGTTGATCAACAGCTTCTTAAAATGTGGCTTCGTGACTTCCACTGGATTTGCAGGGGTTGGTGGGTTATTTTTCTGTATTTGAAGCACCGTGCTGACACAGATGATATCCACTTCATTAGAAGCTGGACTGCCTTCTAGATGGCAAGCAGCATGTACACAACATGGACAATACTGGCACCATCTGGACTGCCTTCTACATGGCAAGCAGCATGTACACAACATGGACAATACTGGACTGCCTTCTAGATGGCAAGCAGCATGTACACAACATGGACAATACTGGACTGCCTTCTATATGGCAAGCAGCATGTACACAACATGGACAATACTGGACTGCCTTCTACATGGCAAGCAGCATGTACACAACATGGACAATACTGGACTGCCTTCTACATGGCAAGCAGCATGTACACAACATGGACAATACTGGACTGCCTTCTACATGGCAAGCAGCTGTGCTGACCATGCTTCTGGCAAACTATCCATCTGTACCTTAGGTTCACAGTTTGCCATAATGAAATTATATGACATATAGAGATGATGACATTGTGTCATCAATGCCACTGGAAATGGTTTATCCAGATATGAAGGCATAAACCTGAACAGGATATTACTCATAGCAAGTGTGAAGATACTTTTGTCTAAACAACAGCCATACTCACATCTGACCATGGCTATAGCCCCTACATATAGAGGAAGAGATTCCATCTTTCCATTTGCTTCCCTATTCAGCAAAGATCAGAGTGGTTTAATGATATCTGTCTGGAAGAATCTTGGATATGTGGGAGGTTTTCTTTTCCTACAGCCAAGTACCAGTGAGGTTATCATCATGCTGGTTCAATATACTCCAACACATTCCATAATGGAAAGCAAGTTCTAATAAGAATTTAGTGATGGTCCACATGTCTGCCCCATTTTTCTAGAAGAATATGTTTCACACCACATCAAAGCTGGTTTGAAATATTGTTGACACATCTTCTTTGTTAGACTTGACCTCACTGGCAATTTTCCAACTTCCTGAAAAATTGGGCAATATAGGTTGCCTGGGTATCAACAGTCTGAATTGTTCTGGTCAAGAACAGGGCAGCCTATGATTATATGGTGAAAATGCATGTTGCTACTGAATCTTGACCTGTGACCCATGTTTGCATTCCACATTGGGTTGCCATTGCTCTTTGGCTTGCCATTACTCTTTGGGGGCAAAATTAAGAAAGTTTGAAAGGAAGGCTCCTCTAACTAGTGAGTAAACCCATACAGTCTTATAACACTAATCTGACCCTGCCACTGGAAAGGTATGATAAGCAAATGAAGGAAAAAGAATCTTTTAAGTCAGAGGGTTGCTTCTGATCCAAGGAGGCAACACTAAACCAATTTGGGAGGAAACCTTACTTGAGGGAGGAGAGGGGACCTACAGAGTATGCCACCCTCAGACAGTCTCCTTGTGGCTGCTAGACTCAATCTTGTTGGATCATCAGTTTTCCTCAGAACAAATGGGTAAACCAAATCATTGCAGAGGTTTTTCCAGCTTACATTCATCCAACCCCCTCATCTATTTTCTCCTCTTCTAATGGATATACTGTCAGATTGGGAGAAGGATGACATTCTTCAACAAACACTACAAATGCAGATTGTACAAAAACCAGAATCTTAGTCATTATATTCAGGACCTCATCTTCTTGCTGTGGCAAGGTTTATTAGTTTGGGGTTCTTCCATTTGGTCTAAACTTCACCTTGTTCACAGAAGTATCCAACAAAATTAATTCATTTACAAAACTGAATATTTTGTTTAAATAGAATTATGTGATGAATTCTTGAGGACAGAAAGGCTGGTTTTAAATACATTTTTGTACACTTGTTTTTTCAGGTTGGACCCAAACAGAGAAATTTTAATGTCAAGGACAAAAATGAATACGAATTCAAACCACAACAGATAGTCTGTGATATATGTCAGATTTATCTGAATCTGGGACATAGTGAGGAGTTTTGTTGTGCAGTGTCAGGAGATGGACGGTCTTACTCAAAAGACTTATTTTCCAAAGCTATTCATGTGCTGCAGCGGATTGGCAGGCCGCCACAGATGATCACTGAGGTGGAAGAACTTGATAAAAAAATACAGGTGAGAACCTATGTAGAACTGTGTTGTTTCAAATAGGATTTTTAAAACAATTCCTTTGTATGTTTTTATTCATACATTTGATTTTATTGTGTTTAGTATTGTAGCATGTGTCCCAGTGTGTCATAGATTCTTATGTATATTTTATGTACAATTATACATTTTTATGGTATTACTAATGCTTGGGGGGTTTGAAAAACTTTGATGGGAAACAGATGTTAGTGGACATGTACATTGCTCTGTTGTATGTGTCTTTGTTTCCATGCTATCATGTACACTTGGTAATGCTATCATGTACACACTTGGTAATGTTATCATGTTCACTTGGTAATGTTATCATGTACATTTGGTAATGATATTATGTACACTTGGTAATGCTATCATGTACACTTGGTAATGCTATCATGTACACTTGGTAATGCTATCATTAATGTTCCTTGCACTATAATGGATCAACTGTCTGTCTTTTATATATTGAAGACAATGGGACAGAGGCAGCAAGATGAAGAAGAGATGTTGGCAGATGCACCTGAAGAATTCCTGGACCCTGTCATGGGGACCTTGATGCGTGACCCAATCATCCTTCCTACCTCCCACAAGGTCATGGACCGAACCATCATAGCACGACATATCTTAAGGTGAGATACACCTTAAATTTTCATACTGTCCCTTTCCCTGTCCCTAATTGCATACCTAGTCTTGGCAAAATGGCATTACCATACCATTCTCTTCCCAATACAAATGGGTGACAGGGTCATCTTAACGCAGGACATCATCATTTGACACTGATCTTAAACTCTGACCACTATTTCCAAGCTTGACCCTTAACCAGACCCCTAACTATGTCATGGGAATGCTGATGTGTGTGATGTTCCATCCTTTCCACCACCAGCTAACTCATGGAAAGGTCACTATAGCATGATACATCCTCAGGTGATGCACCATGTCCATGCAGGCCTTGAGCACATACCTTAATCCTATCTCTAACCCTTTCTCTAACACACAGGTCTTGACCACACACCCAGATCCTAACCTTAACCCTTGCTCTATCATACAGGCCTTGAGCACACACCCCAATCATAAGCCAACCCCTATCTCTAATAAACAGGCCATAATCACATACCAGATCCTAAATCTAACAAAAGTTCTAACACATAAGCCTTAAGCACATACCCTATCCTTACCCTAACCCTAACTCTAAAACACATGCCTTAACCACAGACTCCAACCCTAACCCTAACTCTAAAACACATGCCTAGACCACAGACCCCAACCCTAACCCTGACTCTAACTCTAACTCTAAAACATGTGCCTTGACCACAGACCACAACCCTAACCCTAACTCTAAAACACATGCCTTGACCACAGACCCCCAACCCTAATCCTAACTCTAAAACACATGCCTTAACCACAGACCCCAACCATAACCCTAACTCTAAAACACATGCCTTGACCACAGACCCCAACCCTTACCCTAACTCTAAAACACATTCCTTGACCACAGACCACAAACCTAACTCTAACTCTAAAACATGTGCCTTGACCACAGACCCCAACCCTAACTCTAAAACACATGCCTTGATCACAGACCCTAACCCTAACTCTAAAACACATCCCTTGACCACAGACCCCAACCCTTACCCTAACTCTAAAACATCCCTTGACCACAGACCCCAACCCTAACCCTAACTCTAAAACACATCCCTTGACCACAGACCACAAACCTAACTCTAACTCTAACTCTAAAACATGTGCCTTGACCACAACCCTAACCCTAACTCTAAAACACATGCCTTGACCACAGACCCCCAACCCTAATCCTAACTCTAAAACACATGCCTTAACCACAGACCCCAACCCTTACCCTAACTCTAAAACACATGCCTTGACCACAGACTCCAACCCTTACCCTAACTCTAAAACACATGCCTTGACCACAGACCCCAACCCTAACCCTAACTCTAACTCTAACTCTAAAACATGTGCCTTGACCACAGACCACAACCCTAACCCTAACTCTAAAACACATGCCTTGACCACAGACCCTGATTCTTAGCTTGTTCCTGGAGAAACTGATACATTATTTTGTCATTCACTTAATTCATGCAGAGGTATTAGACAAAGGTCATAGTAACCAAACATGTCCTTGAGTGAGATATTAGACCCATCCTATGGGAACACTAATTTGTGATTCCTACCACTCTACAGAAAAGTCATGGGTAAAGATACACTATTTACTCATGTGATATACAACCACATTTAGTTGTTAAAAGCAGTCACTTTGATTAATTCTATAAATTTGCATTATTTTATCAAATCTTGTGCATGAATAATATTTAGAAAATATGGTAAAATCAACTTAATTCTTTGTTTCATCTTAATTGCTAGATATTCATTGTAGGTTTTTTAAAAAGAAAATTGTTCAAAGTTTCCTAGATAAACAGGTATTGGATGCTAATGTTACTTTTTGCTGTATTTGTCAGTGCCTTTATAAAAGATGCTAATGCAAACTAAATGATGAAATGGTATACACAACATAAAAATGTGCTATCCTTCGGTAGTAATACCAGTAATCAAATTATAAATAATATAAACAAAGGGAAGTTTAGGTGATATTCAAATTACAGTATAAATGACACTTATCCAGTTGACAGGGTTATTCATTCTACAGTATAAATGACACTTATCCAGTTGACAGGGATATTCAAATTACAGTATAAATGACACTTATCCAGTTGACAGGGTTATTCATTCTACAGTATAAATGACACTTATCCAGTTGACAGGGATATTCAAATTACAATATAAATGACACTTATCCAGTTGACAGGGTTATTCATTCTACAGTATAAATAACACTTATCCAGTTGACAGGGATATTCAAATTACAGTATAAATGACACTTATCCAGTTGACAGGGTTATTCATTCTACAGTATAAATGACACTTATCCAGTTGACAGGGATATTCAAATTACAGTATAAATGACACTTATCCAGTTGACAGGGTTATTCATTCTACAGTATAAATGACACTTATCCAGTTGACAGGGTTATTCATACTACAGTATAAATGACACTTATCCAGTTGACAGGGTTATTCATTCTACAGTGTAAATGATACTTATCCAGTTGACAGGGATATTCAAATTACAGTATAAATGACACTTATCCAGTTGACAGGGTTATTCATTCTACAGTATAAATGACACTTATCCAGTTGACAGGGATATTCAGACTACAGTATAAATAGTATACACCCAGCTGACACTGAGGGATATTCAAGTTAAATTGAACAACAAAATATCCATTAGCACTGAGGCTTATTTGAAATCATAAATGTAACTTGATGTCTGTCAAACGGTATGCACTAAAATCTAGCCCAGTTAAAATCTCTACATTCCATGTTGTCATGGCATTAATATTATCATTTATTGCAGCAAGCCAATTTGCCCTTAAGTATGTTTTCAGTATTATAATAGCTACACTGATAGCCAGCAGTATGAATCAATATTACATGCAATAAACCCAATTTGCCCTTAAGTACACCACACTGATAGCAGGCAGCATGAATGAATATCACATGCATTTGACAGAGGAATTGCAATAAGCCAGTTTATCATTAAGTATACATAGTGTTAGCTTATTACACTGATAGCAAGCAGGATGCATCAGTATTACATGCATAAATGTTTACTGATATTTATATACAGTATTAAGAATACAGTTGTTCCTTTAAAAATAAACAATACAAATACAACATTAATTTCATGTATGTTGACAGTGAAGAATTACCATTCTCTTATCATTCAAAATATTATGGAAGAAGTGATTGAATGTTTCTCAGTTGGAAACCTTGATAAATAGAATACTTAACATCATGTAATTTAATGATAAATTTAGTTATTGCAAAACCTTAAAATTATAAATTCACTGAAATGAACACATTTTTGTTTCTGTTTTACACGTGGTTGTTTGTTGTATGTTTTAGTGACCAGTTTGACCCCTTCAACAGACAACCTTTGACCCTGGATATGGTCATCCCTCACACAGAACTCAAGGAGAAAATAGATGCATGGATAGCAGAGCAAAGGGCAAAGAGAAAAAACGATTTCCAACCTAAAGAAACTTAGTTTGAAATATGATGCATTTTAGGACTTTTTTTTATAAAAAAAATATTTAAGCTTTATTGTTGACTTACAAAGTGTGACGTTTGTTTCCTGCTTTTCCAGACGAAACATGAACTTCACCTGACTGATCATGAAGTCAGCATACACATTTCTCTCAAAGAACAATTATTTTATGCCTGTTAAGATTTATGTTATTCCTTGATATGAATAGATTACAGAATATATACATTGAATTACTGCTCTAGCCATACTGGCCGCCATGTATAGCCTTTCCTGTGCTGAAAAATGGCGTTAAACCCAACAACAACAACAACAACTGCTCTAGCTTTGATCTCTGGCTGTGATTTAGTTTAGGCATTCTATGTGAACAGTTTTTTTTTTTGCTCACATGGCTATAAGACCAAGTGCTCTTATGATCTGCTCCTGTATTTATTATGTATTGTGACATGTTGAGTGAGATCTGCACGTAAAAATGAACAACTCTTTTGTCTGATTGGGGTAGTTTGTTATCACTTTGAAGGCTTTATTTCTCATTCAATTTACGTCAGACTTGAAGTCTGGGTTTGTGTCATCATCTTGAATGGATTTAATAATAAGCAAGATTCAGGGCTATGAATTATGTAATCTTGTGTCTGGTTGGTTGATCTTTTTACCACTCTGCTGGTAATATTTCTGATCTAATTTAGATCAACTTTGAAAATCTTCTTGTATCATCAAGATCATGGATGAATTTGATTATGAGAAAGAAACTATGCTTATTAATTATTCCTTTGTCTTAGAAAGAATTATATCTAACTATAGTAAAATAGGTAAAATCAACTATATATTAAAAGTTTGGGAGATAGCTTACATCTGACATGGCCTTACAAAACTACAAAAGTTTGCTTAATGAAATGGTGAAATGGAAGTCAGCAGAGCAATATCAGTTCTTCTTGGGTCTCTTTTTTGGGTATATAATATTAATAGTTATCATCAGATCATGTAATAGAAATCTCATCTTCATTTACTTTACAGCACTTTGATATGGTGGGAGTTCAGTTTGGGTGTTATTTACCTAAAGTGCCAACAGTGGCAGCATTAAGCATTGTAGATTGTATATTAACACATGCTTACTTAAAAGTCATACCTGCAAGCCTTCCAGACACTGGTGTGGGATTTTTTTAGACTCAGAAAGTAGGTTTTTTCATCCCAATAAGGGTCAGTATGTAAGACCCAATTCAACCAGGTACCCTGTCATGTAGGCCTGTAGAATATTCAAATATGAATAAAGGAAAATATAATACATGTTTTCTTTGAAACATTTAATATAATTCCAAACAAAATTATCTGGTAGACTTAGCATTTTTGTATGCCATTTCCATTTTCACACCACCAAGTACACACTCCCATACAGTCACGACCACACAGACAGTAATTAAACTTGAAAAGTGTTCATGGAACAAGGATGCCCCACCAGTGCCTGAAATGACCTCTATGCAAAACTTGACCAGATGTGACCGATGGACAAAGATACAAACAAGGGTAATACTACATGCACCAACAAAAGTCGTTATAATTATGGATTGTGCTTCAACTTAGCTGATGATACCAGTGTTCTAATTGCTGATTTGTGGCTTCATGACCTGCAGTGTTAGCATTAATGTCCATGACATTACAGAATGCTACTTCATGGTTATCTTCATTCATTCATTTTTATAGCATTCACTGAATAGCAAGACAAAAGGGCCAAGTTTATTTGCCTTCCGAGTGGAGTATACAAATACAAAATGTTTGTTGGAATAAAGATCAACCATCTGGTTTTTTAGCTGCACAAGTTGAAGTAAACGGGGACTGATAATGTCTTTGTACCACACATCACTGTTCAGTTTGATTTTGTAAAGTTATGGGCTATGATGGTAATGCTGAACATCAAGATGGTAAAGTTTAAATGCTTAAGTGTCTCAAGCAACACAATTTATTTAATAATGGACCTATCCACCCAACCTTCAGGAGTTATTATGGCTTATCACAAGATCTTAAATCATTTTTATTGTGATGTTGGTAAATACTGTAGATATGTCACTTTTGTAAAATGGTAGGAAACCACATTCAGAAGATACCTATGGTCTATTCCTGCATTTAATGAACCATTTAGCAGACTAAGGGTAGACTGTGTTGGACTCACAGCTAAAACCTATTCAGACAGCAAACAATTTTTTTGGCCATAATGTGTGCACCCACAAGTTTTGCCAAGGCAATTCCTTTGAGAAATATTTGAAAAATAGTTAAAGCTTTCATGATGTTTTTTTTACACTTGTTACGCTTCTCAAATCTGTCCCATCTGATCAAGGTATACATTTTATGTCTGGAATTTTCCAGCAAGTTATGTATGAATTAGGCATCCAACAGTTTAAATCTGCTGCCTTTCACTTTGAAAGTTAAGGTGATTTCATCAGATTTTGAAGAATATGAATCCGTCGAATTCCTTTGCTGCATTAAATGATTGGGATGAAGCTGTTCATTTCCTGTTGTTTCCTGTTAAGACTCAGTTCAAGAATCATTAGGTTTTAGTTCATTTAGTTCTTGGATGTTATTTAAAAGGAAACTTCTTTCAAAAGGAATCTTCTAAAATTAATCTTGATAATGTCTGTGATTTCATATATAGAATTTGTCAAAGGCTTCTGAAATAACTGTACTCAGTCAAAAATGATGTATGACATAACTAGAAAGTAAAGTAGTGTTCAGCTTGCTGATTGAGTTCCAGCTCTCTTGCCACTACTGAAAAATCCTCTTCAGGCTAAATTGTATAGTCCTCATGCGATTGGAAAAATCCTCTTCAGGCTAAATTGTGTAGTCCTCATGCAATTGGAAAAATCCTCTTCAGGCTAAATTGTATAGTCCTCATGCAATTGGAAAAATCCTCTTCAGGCTAAATTGTATAGTCTTCCTGCAATTGGAAAAATCCTCTTCAGGCTAAATTGTATAGTCCTCATGCAATTGGAAAAATCCTCTTCAGGCTAAATTGTATAGTCTTCCTGCAATTGGAAAAATCCTCTTCAGGCTAAATTGTGTAGTCCTCATGCAATTGGAAAAATCCTCTTCAGGCTAAATTGTATAGTCCTCATGCAATTGGAAAAATCCTCTTCAGGCTAAATTGTGTAGTCCTCATGCAATTGGAAAAATCCTCTTCAGGCTAAATTGTATAGTCCTCATGCAATTGGAAAAATCCTCTTCAGGCTAAATTGTATAGTCCTCATGCAATTGGAAAAATCCTCTTCAGGCTAAATTGTATAGTCTTCCTGCAATTGGAAAAATCCTCTTCAGGCTAAATTGTATAGTCCTCGTGCAATTGGAAAAATCCTCTTCCGGCTAAATTGTATAGTCTTCCTGCAATTGGAAAAATCCTCTTCAGGCTAAATTGTGTAGTCCTCATGCAATTGGAAAAATCCTCTTCAGGCTAAATTGTATAGTCTTCCTGCAATTGGAAAAATCCTCTTCAGGCTAAATTGTATAGTCCTTGTGCAATTGGAAAAATCCTCTTCAGGCTAAATTGTATAGTCCTCATGCAATTGGAAAAATCCTCTTCAGGCTAAATTGTATAGTCTTCCTGCAATTGGAAAAATCCTCTTCAGGCTAAATTGTATAGTCTTCCTGCAATTGGAAAAATCCTCTTCAGGCTAAATTGTATAGTCCTCATGCAATTGGAAAAATCCTCTTCAGGCTAAATTGTATAGTCTTCCTGCAATTGGAAAAATCCTCTTCAGGCTAAATTGTATAGTCCTTGTGCAATTGGAAAAATCCTCTTCAGGCTAAATTGTATAGTCCTCATGCAATTGGAAAAATCCTCTTCAGGCTAAATTGTATAGTCTTCCTGCAATTGGAAAAATCCTATTCAGGCTAAATTGTATAGTCCTTGTGCAATTGGAAAAATCCTCTTCAGGCTAAATTGTATAGTCCTCATGCAATTGGAAAAATCCTCTTCAGGCTAAATTGTATAGTCTTCCTGCAATTGGAAAAATCCTCTTCAGGCTAAATTGTATAGTCCTTGTGCAATTGGAAAAATCCTCTTCAGGCTAAATTATATAGTCCTCATGCAATTGGAAAAATCCTCTTCAGGCTAAATTGTATAGTCTTCCTGCAATTGGAAAAATCCTCTTCAGGCTAAATTGTATAGTCTTTGTGCAATTGGAAAAATCCTCTTCAGGCTAAATTGTATAGTCCTCATGCAATTGGAAAAATCCTCTTCAGGCTAAATTGTATAGTCTTCCTGCAATTGGAAAAATCCTCTTCAGGCTAAATTGTATAGTCCTCATGCAATTGGAAAAATCCTCTTCAGGCTAAATTGTATAGTCTTCCTGCAATTGGAAAAATCCTCTTCAGGCTAAATTGTATAGTCCTTGTGCAATTGGAAAAATCCTCTTCAGGCTAAATTGTATAGTCCTCATGCAATTGGAAAAATCCTCTTCAGGCTAAATTGTATAGTCTTCCTGCAATTGGAAAAATCCTCTTCAGGCTAAATTGTATAGTCCTTGTGCAATTGGAAAAATCCTCTTCAGGCTAAATTGTATAGTCCTCATGCAATTGGAAAAATCCTCTTCAGGCTAAATTGTATAGTCTTCCTGCAATTGGAAAAATCCTCTTCAGGCTAAATTGTATAGTCTTCCTGCAATTGGAAAAATCCTCTTCAGGCTAAATTGTATAGTCTTCCTGCAATTGGAAAAATCCTCTTCAGGCTAAATTGTATAGTCCTCATGCAATTGGAAAAATCCTCTTCAGGCTAAATTGTATAGTCTTCCTGCAATTGGAAAAATCCTCTTCAGGCTAAATTGTATAATCTTCCTGCAATTGGAAAAATCCTCTTCAGGCTAAATTGTATAGTCCTTGTGCAATTGGAAAAATCCTCTTCAGGCTAAATTGTATAGTCCTCATGCAATTGGAAAAATCCTCTTCAGGCTAAATTGTATAGTCTTCCTGCAATTTGAAAAATCCTTTTCAGGCTAAATTGTATAGTCCTCATGCAATTGGAAAAATCCTCTTCAGGCTAAATTGTATAGTCTTCCTGCAATTGGAAAAATCCTCTTCAGGCTAAATTGTATAGTCTTCCTGCAATTGGAAAAATCCTCTTCAGGCTAAATTGTATAGTCCTCATGCAATTGGAAAAATCCTCTTCAGGCTAAATTGTATAGTCTTCCTGCAATTGGAAAAATCCTCTTCAGGCTAAATTGTATAGTCTTCCTGCAATTGGAAAAATCCTCTTCAGGCTAAATTGTATAGTCTTTGTGCAATTGGAAAAATCCTCTTCAGGCTAAATTGTATAGTCCTCATGCAATTGGAAAAATCCTCTTCAGGCTAAATTGTATAGTCTTCCTGCAATTGGAAAAATTCTCTTCAGGCTAAATTGTATAGTCTTCCTGCAATTGGAAAAATCCTCTTCAGGCTAAATTGTATAGTCCTCATGCAATTGGAAAAATCCTCTTCAGGCTAAATTGTATAGTCTTCCTGCAATTGGAAAAATCCTCTTCAGGCTAAATTGTATAGTCGTCATGCAATTGGAAAAATCCTCTTCAGGCTAAATTGTATATTCTTCCTGCAATTGGAAAAATCCTCTTCAGGCTAAATTGTATAGTCTTCCTGCAATTGGAAAAATCCTCTTCAGGCTAAATTGTGTAGTCCTCATGCAATTGGAAAAATCCTCTTCAGGCTAAATTGTATAGTCCTCATGCAATTGGAAAAATCCTCTTCAGGCTAAATTGTATAGTCTTCCAGCAATTGGAAAAATCCTCATCAGGCTAAATTGTATAGTCTTCCTGCAATTGGAAAAATCCTCTGCAGGCTAAATTGTATAGTCCTCATGCAATTGGAAAAATCCTCTTCAGGCTAAATTGTATAGTCTTCCTGCAATTGGAAAAATCCTCTTCAGGCTAAATTGTATAGTCCTCATGCAATTGGAAAAATCCTCTTCAGGTTAAATTGTATAGTCTTCCTGCAATTGGAAAAATCCTCTTCAGGCTAAATTGTATAGTCCTCGTGCAATTGGAAAAATCCTCTTCAGGCTAAATTGTATAGTCTTCCTGCAATTGGAAAAATCCTCTTCAGGCTAAATTGTATAGTCCTCGTGCAATTGGAAAAATCCTCTTCAGGCTAAATTGTATAGTCCTCATACAATTGGAAAAATCCTCTTCAGGCTAAATTGTATAGTCTTCCTGCAATTGGAAAAATCCTCTTCAGGCTAAATTGTATAGACCTCGTGCAATTGCAAAAAATCCTATTCAGGCTAAATTGTATAGTCCTCATGCAATTGGAAAAATCCTCTTCAGGCTAAATTGTATAGTCCTCGTGCAATTGGAAAAATCCTCTTCAGGCTAAATTGTATAGTCTTCCTGCAATTGGAAAAATCCTCTTCAGGCTAAATTGTATAGTCTTCCTGCAATTGGAAAAATCCTCTTCAGGCTAAATTGTGTAGTCCTCATGCAATTGGAAAAATCCTCTTCAGGCTAAATTGTATAGTCCTCATGCAATTGGAAAAATCCTCTTCAGGCTAAATTGTATAGTCTTCCAGCAATTGGAAAAATCCTCATCAGGCTAAATTGTATAGTCTTCCTGCAATTGGAAAAATCCTCTGCAGGCTAAATTGTATAGTCCTCATGCAATTGGAAAAATCCTCTTCAGGCTAAATTGTATAGTCTTCCTGCAATTGGAAAAATCCTCTTCAGGCTAAATTGTATAGTCCTCATGCAATTGGAAAAATCCTCTTCAGGTTAAATTGTATAGACTTCCTGCAATTGGAAAAATCCTCTTCAGGCTAAATTGCATAGTCCTCGTGCAATTGGAAAAATCCTCTTCAGGCTAAATTGTATAGTCTTCCTGCAATTGGAAAAATCCTCTTCAGGCTAAATTGTATAGTCCTCGTGCAATTGGAAAAATCCTCTTCAGGCTAAATTGTATAGTCCTCATACAATTGGAAAAATCCTCTTCAGGCTAAATTGTATAGTATTCCTGCAATTGGAAAAATCCTCTTCAGGCTAAATTGTATAGACCTCGTGCAATTGCAAAAAATCCTATTCAGGCTAAATTGTATAGTCCTCATGCAATTGGAAAAATCCTCTTCAGGCTAAATTGTATAGTCCTCGTGCAATTGGAAAAATCCTCTTCAGGCTAAATTGTATAGTCCTTGTGCAATTGGAAAAATCCTCTTCAGGCTAAATTGTATAGTCCTTGTGCAAATGGAAAAATCCTCTTCAGGCTAAATTGTATAGTCCTCATGCAATTGAAAAAATCCTCTTCAGGCTAAATTGTATAGTCCTTGTGCAATTGGAAAAATCCTCTAAAGGCCAAATTGTATAGTTCTCATGCAATTGGAAAAATCCTCTTCAGGCTACATTGTATAGTCTTCCTGCAATTGGAAAAATCCTCTTCAGGCTAAATTGTATAGTCCTCATGCAATTGGAAAAATCCTCTTCAGGCTAAATTGTATAGTCCTCATGCAATTGGAAAAATCCTCTTCAGGTTAAATTGTATAGTCCTCATGCAAGTGGAAAAATCCTCTTCAGGCTAAATTGTATAGTCTTCATGCAATTGGAAAAATCCTCTTCAGGCTAATTTGTATAGTCCTCGTGCAATTGGAAAAATCCTCTTCAGGCTAAGCTGTATAGTCCTCATGCAATTTGAAAAATCCTGTTCAGACTAAATTGTGTAGTCCTCATGCAATTGGAAAAATCCTCTTCAGGCTAAATTGTATAGTCCTCATGCAATTGGAAAAATCCTCTTCAGGCTAAATTGTATAGTCCTCATGCAATTGGAAAAATCCTCTTCAGGCTAAATTGTATAGTCCTCATGCAATTGGAAAAATCCTCTTCAGGCTAAATTGTATAGTCTTCCTACGATTCGAAAAATCCTCTTCAGGCTAAATTGTATAGTCCTTGTGCAATTGGAAAAATCCTCTTCAGGCTAAATTGTATAGTCCTCATGCAATTGAAAAAATCCTCTTCAGGCTAAATTGTATAGTCCTCATGCACTTGGAAAGATCCTCTTCAGGTTAAATTGTATAGTCCTCATGCAATTGGAAAAATCCTCTTCAGGCTAATTTGTTTAGTCCTCGTGCAATTGGAAAAATCCTCTTCAGGCTAAATTGTATAGTCCTCATGCGATTGGAAAAATCCTCTTCAGGCTAATTTGTATAGTCCTCGTGCAATTGGAAAAATCCTCTTCAGGCTAAGTTGTATAGTCATGCAATTTGAAAAATCCTTTTCAGACTAAATTGTGTAGCCCTCATGCAATTGGAAAAATCCTCTTCAGGCTAAATTGTATAGTCCTTGTGCAATTGGAAAAATCCTCTTCAGTCTAAATTGCATAGTCCTCATGCAATTGGAAAAATCTTCTTCAGGCTAAATTGTATAGTCCTCGTGCAATTGGAAAAATCCTCTTCAGGCTAAATTGTATAGTCCTTGTGCAATTGGAAAAATCCTCTTCAGGCTAAATTGTATAGTCCTCATGCAAATGGAAAAATCCTCTTCAGGCTAAATTGTATAGTCCTCATGCAATTGAAAAAATCCTCTTCAGGCTAAATTGTATAGTCCTTGTGCAATTGGAAAAATCCTCTTCAGGCCAAATTGTATAGTTCTCATGCAATTGGAAAAATCCTCTTCAGGCTACATTGTATAGTCTTCCTGCAATTGGAAAAATCCTCTTCAGGCTAAATTGTATAGTCCTCATGCAATTGGAAAAATCCTCTTCAGGCTAAATTGTATAGTCCTCATGCAATTGGAAAAATCCACTTCAGGTTAAATTGTATAGTCCTCATGCAAGTGGAAAAATCCTCTTCAGGCTGAATTGTATAGTCTTCATGCAATTGGAAAAATCCTCTTCAGGCTAATTTGTATAGTCCTCGTACAATTGGAAAAATCCTCTTCAGGCTAAGCTGTATAGTCCTCATGCAATTTGAAAAATCCTGTTCAGACTAAATTGTGTAGTCCTCATGCAATTGGAAAAATCCTCTTCAGGCTAAATTGTATAGTCCTCATGCAATTGGAAAAATCCTCTTCAGGCTAAATTGTATAGTCCTCATGCAATTGGAAAAATCCTCTTCAGGCTAAATTGTATAGTCCTCATGCAATTGGAAAAATCCTCTTCAGGCTAAATTGTATAGTCTTCCTACGATTGGAAAAATCCTCTTCAGGCTAAATTGTATAGTCCTTGTGCAATTGGAAAAATCCTCTTCAGGCTAAATTGTATAGTCCTCGTCCAATTGGAAAAATCCTCTTCAGGCTAAATTGTATAGTCCTCATGCAATTGGAAAGATCCTCTTCAGGTTAAATTGTATAGTCCTCATGCAATTGGAAAAATCCTCTTCAGGCTAATTTGTTTAGTCCTCGTGCAATTGGAAAAATCCTCTTCAGGCTAAATTGTATAGTCCTCATGCGATTGGAAAAATCCTCTTCAGGCTAATTTGTATAGTCCTTGTGCAATTGGAAAAATCCTCTTCAGGCTAAGTTGTATAGTCATGCAATTTGAAAAATCCTTTTCAGACTAAATTGTGTAGCCCTCATGCAATTGGAAAAATCCTCTTCAGGCTAAATTGTATAGTCCTTGTGCAATTGGAAAAATCCTCTTCAGGCTAAATTGCATAGTCCTCATGCAATTGGAAAAATCTTCTTCAGGCTAAATTGTATAGTCCTCGTGCAATTGGAAAAATCCTCTTCAGGCTAAATTGTATAGTCCTTGTGCAATTGGAAAATTCCTCTTCAGGCTAAATTGTATAGTCCTTGTGCAATTGGAAAAATCCTTTTCAGGCTAAATTGTATAGTCCTCATGCAATTGGAAAAATCCTCTTCAGGCTAAATTGTATAGTCCTCATGCAATTGGAAAAATCCTCTTCAGGCTAAATTGTATAGTCCTCATGCAATTGGAAAAATCCTCTTCAGGCCAAATTGTATAGTTCTCATGCAATTGGAAAAATTCTCTTCAGGCTACATTGTATAGTCTTCCTGCAATTGGAAAAATCCTCTTCAGGCTAAATTGTATAGTCTTCCTACAATTGGAAAAATCCTCTTCAGGCTAAATTGTATAGTCTTCCTGCAATTGGAAAAATCTCTTCAGACTAAATTGTATAGTCCTCGTGCAATTGGAAAAATCCTCTTCAGGCTAAATTGTATAGTTCTCATGCAATTGGAAAAATCCTCTTCAGGCTAAATTGTATAGTCCTCATGCAATTGGAAAAAATCCTCTTCAGGCCAAATTGTATAGTCCTCGTGCAATTGGAAAAATCCTCTTCAGGCTAATTTGTATTGTCCTCGTGCAATTGGAAAAATTCTCTTCAGGCTAAATTGTACAGTCCTCGTGCAATTGGAAAAATCCTCTTCAGGCTAAATTGTATAGTCTTCCTGCAATTGGAAAAATCCTCATCAGGCTAAGTTGTATAGTCCTCATGCAATTGGAAAAATCCTCTTGAGGCTAAATTATATAGTCCTCATGCAATTGGAAAAATCCTCTTCAGGCTAAATTGTATAGTCCTCATGCAATTGGAAAAGTAAATGGCTTAAATTATTTCTCCTGGGAGGAAGAAACAGAAACAACTTTGTCATATAAATATGTTAAAATTATTGTAGGTTTATAGAAATAGCCCCATTAATCATTCACTAAATTTAATTGTATCTGTCCTACACAGTGAGGATGTAAAGGATACAGTACCATCAGACTGTATTCTCATTGTTTTAACCCATCATCAGTGTACAGAAATATTGAATAATCTGGACCAGAAACTTTCACATCTACAGCCACAAAAAAGCAAACATTAACAGCTATTACAGCTATTATGTCAATTTGAGCACTTGTTTCCAGATGTTCCAACACAAAAAATCTACCATGACTTTGACATTGGTCATTCTACTCCTATGCGATAGCATCCATGCAGGGTGAATATTCTCACGCAGGAATGTTTGCAAAAAAAAGAAATTACACATTTATGCAAAAGGATTAAATAGGGCTAAGTAACTGTAACGGGAAATGACATGTATTCTTGTGCCTAATCCAGATAATTCTTTCAGTATGTGTACTGACTAGTGAAAAGTCAACAGTGTTACAAAAACATATTCCTTTCAAATGCCAAGAATAGATCACTGCATTGAAAATTTTGACATGCAAATGAAGTCACCAAGTTTGACCTTTTGAAAGAATTATAGCAAATTCTACTTCTGGAAAGGAATGTAGGCATTTGTAACTCCAGATGGACTATGTCAATATAAAATGATGCAGATTAGTTTAAAACTCTTTCAAAAAAATGGGGGGCCCCAAGTGGTCTGAAGTGCTGTCTGTTACAGATCACTGCCATCTCACCTCTATCTGTGTGGGTTCAAGTCTAAGATTCATTGAATGTGAATATGTGAGAAAGCTTGCCAGTAGCTTCTCATGGGTGAGTGGTTCTTTATGGTGAATTTCCAGTTTCTTCCTACACCATTAATACTGGCCGCCATGTATAGCATATCCTGTGCAGATAAATGGTGTTAAACCCAAAAACAACAATAACTCAATATAAAATGATGCAAATTTGTATGAAACTGAACAAAAAATGATGTGGATTAGTATGAAACTGTCAATAAAAAATGATGCAGGTTAGTGTGAAGCTGTCAGTATAAAATGATCCAGATTAGTGTGAAACTCAATATAAAATGATGCAGATTAGTATAAAACTGTCAATATAAAATGATGCAGGTTAGTATGAAAATCTGTCAATATGAAATGATGCAGATTAGTGTGAAACTCAATATAAAATGATGCAGATTATTATAAAACTGTCAATATAAAATGATGCAGATTAGTGTGAAACTCAATATAAAATGATGCTGATTAGTATGAAAATCTGTCAATATGAAATGATGCAGATTAGTGTGAAACTCGATATACAATGATGCAGGTTAGTATGAAAATCTGATAATATGAAATGATGCAGATTAGTATGAAATTCAATATAAAATGATGCAGATTAGTATGAAACTCAATACAAAATGTTGCAGATTATTATAAAACTGTCAATATAAAATGATGCAGATTAGTATGAAACTCAATATAAAATGATGCAGATTATTATAAAACTGTTAATATAAAATGATGCAGATTAGTATGAAACTCAATATAAAATGATGCAGATTAGTATGAAACTCAATATACAATGATGCAGATTAGTATGAAACTCAATATAAAATGATGCTGATTAGTATGAAAATCTGTCAATATGAAATGATGCAGATTAGTGTGAAACTCGATATAAAATGATGCTGGTTAGTATGAAGATCTGATAATATGAAATGATGCAGATTAGTATGAAATTCAATATAAAATGATGCAGAATAGTATGAAACTCAATATAAAATGATGCAGATTAGTATGAAACTCAATATAAAATGATGCTGATTAGTATAAAACTCAATATAAAATGATGCAGATTAGTATGAAACTCAATATAAAATGATGCAGATTAGTATGAAACTCAATATAAAATGATGCAGATTAGTATGAAACTCAATATAAAATGCTGATTAGTATGAAAATCTGTCAATATGAAATGATGCAGATTAGTGTGAAACTCAATATAAAATGATGCAGGTTAGTATGAAAATCTGATATTATGAAACGATGCAGATTAGTATGAAATTCAATATAAAATGATGCAGGTTAGTATGAAAATCTGTCAATATGAAATGATGCAGAATAGTATGAAATTCAATATAAAATGATGCAGATTAGTATGAAACTCGATATAAAATGATGCAGATTAGTATGAAACTCAATATAAAATGATGCTGATTAGTATGAAAATCTGTCAATATGAAATGATGCAGATTAGTGTGAAAGTCTATAAAATGATGCAGATTAGTATGAAACTCAATATAAAATGATGCTGATTAGTATGAAAATCTGTCAATATGAAACCTGGAGGTAGTGGTTCACTAGGAGGTGTCATCATTCATTCCTTCTTAAAATGGGATCCTAATGCGCCCAAACTTGTCTACAAGAAACAAGCCACTCCCCGACGTACCCAAAAGAAAATGAGCCATGATGTCAAGAATAGGTCACTGCCTCAGAAAAAAGAGAAACGGTGCCAAGAGCAAGTCACCACCTCAGAAAAAGAAAATCCCACAGAAAACAGTTTCCTCCTACAAGATAGCGTCTACAAAAACGTCTCCTCCAGCGGTGATACCATCTTCCTCTTTATCAGCAGTTGCCACTGCTCACAAAGTACATGCCCCCAGTGGCGACACATTCCAGTATAAAAAAGACCTGAAGAATACCATAAAAATCAGTGTTTTTGTGCTCCTGATCACGTCATGATTACCTCAATAAGAAGTGCACGCCGTTATCATAGTCATTCTTCTGAGTGGATGTAGGGAAGACAATAGTGATTGATATTACAATCTCACTTCCGTGAGTGGCTTGAGTATGTCACTATTTCAGCATATGTTTGATTTAGTAAAGTGGGAGTCTGGGTCTCAGTGATGGCAATTATTTGACCTGGGTTCTGTATCTCATCAGTCGGTACTAGAGTTTCTTTGAGATCTGTGTTGTTGCACACTGTGGGTTCAATAAAGATCTTGATTGGAAGTTGTTTGTCAGGGATGGTTGATAGGATTAAAAGACTATCAACTTTGATCCCTTTTTAACTAGCTCCTCATTGCCAGTAGGTGTTTATAGGTAGCCCTGATATTGCTAAGCTATGCAATACTGATGGAGACATTGGTATGATGTCATTGAGGTCCTGTGGTTCTTGGGAATTTGTGAGCCGTAGGAAGTTTACTTGAAAGTCATAAAATGGGGAGGGCATTATATCAATATCTTCAATCAGCTGATGTACAAGTACATGTACAGTCGGGCTAAATATGTCCAAAAATAGTATGAAAAGTATTTGGTGAAGAAGCTTTATATGTGAGAAGCATGAGTGAATAGGAAAACATCTTTTTAATTCGGTACATGGATATGAAGGAAATAATTTCAATGACTGATAGAAAGAAGGTGAAATAGCACGATTGTATTTCGTTTAAAAATAACTTGCAAACCAATTAATGAAAGACCTAAGTTTTGTGTATATTCTTGACACCCTCTATTAAAAAAAATGGTAGGGGGTACAAATAAATGGATGGTGTGAGAATACCATAATATTCTTTAATGTATTGATGTACCAACAGTGTTCATATATTTCAATATAATCCAGACTGTCTTTGAACGCATTCACAATAATCCAAAGATAGTGTTTTAATCCAAAAAGTCAATAAATATTTTGTAATTCTTGTTAATAACTTGAAGAAATGATTCCTCTCGCATTATATATGAACACAAAAGTAAACGATTCTACACAATGAACTAAAAACAGGAATAAGTTTATCACAACCCTAAATACTAATTTTACTTGACCTAAGACACAATAAAATAATCAAGATGAGGGTTAAATATTTGTTTCTAGAACAATATAAGTTTCTAAATAAGACCAGACCTTAAATTATCATTAAACCTTTATCTGTAAAAACCAAAAATAAATCAGTTAAACACAAAAACTCTATCCGCAACTATGGACAATGGTTGAGGAAAAGAAAGATTCATACAATAAATATTTCTTTAAATTTTAGTCAAATACAAATAAGATACTATAATAATTATAGGTTACTGCATGTGTATAGGAAAATATGAACAAATTTTTCGGATAGTTATACTGCACGACTTTGGGAGTGCAGTATATCCATCTGATAAAACGAGTTCATATTTTTCCATACAGAAGTAACCTTTTTATTATATGCTCATTTTCTTATTCTTCACAATGCTTATATATATAAACAAAAATACACCACAATAAGTAAAGGAACCGAATGCTGTTTTTCAAACTGAATTTACAAGCGTAGCTGCATCATTACACAAAATTATTAATTCGCATCCCAGGACAAAATTGAAGTTGGTTGTGCACTAGATGTAACTTTCGAAAGAAAATGCTATTTGGTCAACTTGAAATTTGTAGTAATATTGTTAATGAAAGAGTGGTTTTTCTCGGTGACAGTCTATTCTTCTTCTTCTGGTACTATCACTAACACAGGATTAAAACTGACTTTTATCACGGAACGTTTTAATGTTCTAGGATGACAAATCTCGGGCATAGTTGGCCATCTTTTTTAGTCCAAGTCTCAAAACCCCCTTTTTTTCCAGTCACGTCCAGTGAGGGTGTACATCACAAGCTATACACACATCCTCATACACCTCTTCGGTACCTAAAAGTTGACGAATCTTGTTTACCATTAAAGGTTGAGAAATATCCAGATGAAGTCGCAAAGCTTTAAGGAGAATGAGTCTCTCGTGGGCATTTAAAGGGACCACTTTCATACTTTTTGGAGTGGTAGGTACTGCTAGTAAAGAGTCCACAAAGCATCGGACGATAAACGAAATCCCAGAAAGTAAGTCACTAAGACACACAACATATCGAAATCAATTCAATGGACACAGTTCTCGTAAAAGGCAATGGTAATCCTCCACTGTTTGAATATGGTCATGGATCTCCTTCCACGGATTCTGTTGTATCATTAATGATAATGGTAGAACGTTTTTATAGTCTCTCTTTTCGGCAGCTATAAGTGTACTTTCTGCACAAAAGTGGTCGTATTATTCCTTTGTCGAATCCAAATTTTTAGTCACTAACTGACATAACAAATCCATCAGAAGTTTTCTCTTCCACTAAGTTTACATTCTGTACAAGATTTTGGTAATTCTCGAACTCTTCATTTGGAATTAGATTCAGAAAGTTTACCTGGTTGTAAAAATAATCACTATCAACAAGACAACACTTTTCTCCCACTTGTAGTTTATCAATGTCTGACCACTTAAACACTTTCTTGAGAATAAATCCTCGTATAGCATCAAGGTACCAGTGGTTCAAACATCGGTGACGTAACGGATGCAATTCTTCTTTGCGTTTGACTTGTATTATTGCCAACTCTCGGTAAATATGTTCTCTCAACTCCACTGGTAAGATACCAATGTTCTCTTGTAAAGCATCCATGACCATGTATCAGTCAAACATTTCTCATAGAGCGAAAGTAATGAACATAGTGAGTCATATCCGTCTACTGCCATTCAGGGTCAAGAATATCAATAAAAATCTTCCAATGTAAATGGTCTAAAGCGAAACAGTAGAATAAACACACCCTTGATCCAGAGACATCAAACTTGTTGATTGACTTTTTTCACTTTCCTCTTGTGAATTTCTCGAAACAGAAGTTCTACAGTTACGAATCGAGATTTGACTCTGGCATGTCCCTGCCAAATGTCCTTGTAGTTCTTTTGCAATTCGAATGGTAACGTTTGAAGGTTACTTTTGATATCGAGTTTAAAATACTTGTCTAGGGGTGTCTAGGGGTGGTCCAGCGTTTGATTCCTAAACACGTTGCTACTTTCTTACACGGCATGGTTGGTCCCACCTCAAGGACGAGGTCCCACTAAAGGTAGGTAGTGACAATCTGGAGACCATTATGCATGAACCAGGAATGAACAATCTTTCTTCTCCCACTCGTGAAGTGACATGCCACAACTGATGCACTTGACTTTATCCCATTAACCCAGGTAGAAAAATCCGGTTATGGCTAATTCTTCGGGAGAAGGTCCTTCCAGATATTTTGGCCATTTGCCTGGGAAGGTTTGGATCCGACTTTTCTAGTCACAACATTGTGGAAAACGCACAGGAAACGAATATTCACTTTGTACAAGTTCAGTTTGATTAGGGTAAGGTGCAATATGCAGAAGTTTGCTCAGCTTTACATGAAATCCGTATGGTGGTAGTCGTGTGGTTTATTGTGAAGGATGACACCGACAATGAAAACCAGTAAATTGGAAAGATGTATGATGACGAGTGACATCGCTTTCGCATCCGTCAGGTTTGACACGTATACCATCATCATCCCTTTCCATGGTATGTTTGGTCGTCAAAGCAAAGTTCCCATGACGATAATGTGGTACTGAATCACTGAGGTCACAGAGTACGGCATCTATGTCATCTCAAGGCACAGCATCGTACTCGAGTTTATTCTTGCTGGATAATTGCTGTGTAAAAGGATTCATCTTTCTTTCTTGGTCTTGGTAGTCACAATGAACTATTGTTCTTGAACCTTGTCTCTTTTTATATGTTTCAGTTTCACAAAAGCATTCACGTACTCAGAGAAAATGCCTTTCTGAGTCTCTTCGCTCTTGTGGTACTTTTCTGTCTTGTGAAAGTGGTAAATTTCGTACAGTTCTAACAGTTGGTATCCCAGATCCAGAGTTTTAAACAATTCTGCACTAACCCACGTTCCCGTCAAGGCTCGTTCTGCCTGAGTGTGCTGACACGGGTGTTCTTGGTTGAACGTTTTAGCACAAGTACGGCACAAGGGAAACATCAGTTTTCCTTGGCAATGATGTGGTAACACAGGATGGTACAAGTTTGTGGGAGGCAAGAGAAGAGGATTTTTCCAATTGCACGAGGACTATACAATTTAGCCTGAAGAGGATTTTTCCAATTGCATGAGGACTATACAATTTAGCCTGAAGAGAATTTTTCCAATTGCATACTCGTTTTCTCAACAATATTAGGAATTCCACTAATAATATCATTGAGTTTTGTGTTAATATCATTGAGTTTTGTGTTAATATTAGCGAGTGTAATGTTAACAATTGATGGATTTCCAAAAAATCATCTTTAAGCGTGTTTATGTTTCTACGAAAATTTAAAACCTTTTTACGTGACCAGTAAATTCATTTTTGAGCGCTGTTATTTCATTACTGATTGGAACGTCCTGATCCTCGACATATTTCTTAGTTACAGCGTCTCCATCTGTAGTTGGATATCCAAGATCTGTAATCTTGTTCTGGTTCATAACAATATTCCCATTAAATAAAGCACCAGCTTTTTTAACAAAATCATTTACTGACCTACCAGAATCTTGTATCTTACCTTGATTGTTAAAAGTCATGATATTATCAGCAACCGCATTAGGAATTCGTACAAGTACATCTGGCAGTTTTACATCACTCGTTTTTAATCGTCCTTCTTTGTCCTGGAAAATGACGACTTCATCTGGTTCTACACTGGTAAGATTTAGTAAATTATTGATTTCACCTTGGTAACCTTTTGTGGATAAATCTCCTGATAGTGTTCCAAATTTTGTATAGTAACTCATTATTTACTGTCTTAGATAAAATTATCAACACTAGTTTAATATTATACAAAATGGCAAAATCGTCGATATTAAACTTTGATACAGAGAAGCTGGTGAAACACAAACATAACAAAGAACTTCCTGATTGTCATTATCTTATTGTTGGGCGAACTGGATCAGGAAAAACAAATTTGCTTATGAACTTGCTTCTTGGTGATAATTTTAACTACGATAGAGTCTATATTTACACAATCAATCCACAGCAAGATAAGTATGAGTTATTAAGCGATTATAATGACAAACTTCGTGATGAACGTAAGGCTGGTGAAGATTTTTTTATAATTAGGCAGCCAGAAGATCTTATTCCAGTTAATCAACTTGATGCAGATGAACATAAGATAGTAGTTTTTGACGATATTCCGCTAAATAACATGGAGATGAACAAAATAAGATCGTATTTCTCACTGTCACGTAACAAACAATATAATTCTGTTTATCTCGCTCAAGGATTTTATAATGTTGACAGATTTATTCGGCGAAATACGGGTTGTTTTATATTATTTCCAGGACTGGACAATGTTGACGTTAGAAATATTGCAAGCGAACAATGCGGTGACGTGACAAAAGATAAGTTTATTGAACTTTACCATAATGCTACAAAATATAAATACAACTTTTTCTTATTTGATAAACTTACAAATGATCCAACTAAAATGTTTCGCTGTTGTATTGACACTTACTTACAGTAAGGGTTTCAATTTTATAAAATTTATAATAATAATAATGGACAAACGAGCAAGATACAGACAACACATAGAAGATCTAAAAAAAACTTGCTCAATCTCAGACATCGCTTAAGCAAAATGTACAACAAGCACGACGTGGGCAAGTAACCGCTACAGAAACAACAGCTACAATTTTCAAGCCGGTTACTGAAGCACTATTAGGTAAACAACCTGAAACTAAACCACTGTCAGAAGAAGAACTTAAACAACTGCAGGAAAAAGACTTGGTTGGAATTGTTAAAGAACAACAGGCAGCAGCTGCTGCAAAACTTGTTACTAGATCTGATGAAGAAAAAAGAAAACTAATTGAGGCATTTACAGCAAATATAGCTGATCCTGCGGCTAGACAAGCTGAAACAGATCGATTGATAAACAATCCGCTGAAACTTGAGCGAAGATTAGCAGAGTTAACAACGCAAGGAATAACAAATATTATAAAAAATTTATCAGGAGATATAAAAGATATCAAAGAGGAGCAACAAAGAGTTGGTGAGCTTACTGTAAAGTTTATGGAAGTTGGAGATCAAAGATTTTATTTTACAAAAAGAGCAAATGATGAGATAAAAGGTATTGAATATGATGATTTTTTAAAGAATGAAAATATAAGGGTATTGATGATATAAGCAAGTGGACTGATGTAGAATATCAAACATTACTCGATAGATTAGATGTAATATTTAAAGACGGAGCTGCTGCTAAAGATGAATTAAACACGGTTACAGAGATTGATAATATGATTCCACTTTATGAAAGAATGAGAAACGGTGTTATTGCTCTCACGTTTAAAAAAACAGCAGAAAATAGTAGATTAAAACCTTTTGGTAAAGGGTGGAGTTTTAAAAGGAAATTTTTTACTTTTGATAAAACTCGTGTAGAGAAAAGTAGAGAAGTAAGAACAGGAACTGGTGTAAAAATATTTACATCAACTACTGAAATGATAGGTAGATTAATGTTATTAATATTATCAAAGGAAGCTGGGAATGTTAGTGCTGAACTTGATAATGAAATCATTGACATACTTGATCATCTAAGATCGATTGAATTATTAATATCTGACGAATATGAAACTTTACACCGAGACTTAATCGCGGCGACTTAATTTTGTAAAATGATATAATATTAAAGGAATGCAAACAACATTATTACTAAACTCTAGTGAGTCTGCGATAGATAGCGCAAATTTTTCAGTAAATTATATTCCACCAAT
Source organism: Potamilus streckersoni (assembly GCA_016746295.1). Classification (NCBI taxonomy): domain Eukaryota; kingdom Metazoa; phylum Mollusca; class Bivalvia; order Unionida; family Unionidae; genus Potamilus; species Potamilus streckersoni. Next base: position 24,982 of record JAEAOA010002314.1, on the reverse strand, counting down.
CCAACTAGATCCTACAAAACAATATGAAATTGGATTAATTTCTTGTACTTGCTGGAATGCTATACCTAACGTGAAAAATGATGTTAACGATGAAATGTATTTTACTATGATTACAACATCTCCAATACCTACAACAAAAAAAAATAAAAATTCCGCAAGGAGCTTATAATATTACTGATCTAAACCAGACAATCAAAGAGCTCATCACAAAAGCTGACGGTGTGGCTGATAATTTTGAATTGGCAGCAAATTATAACACATTGCGAACTAGGATAACTTTGAAAAATATAGTAATCAGTCTTGAACCAAGAGAAAGAAGTATTGCACAACTGTTAGGATTTACTGAAAAAACTTACACTGCACTTGATCAGCCTATTACATATGACAGTGAACTGCCAGTAAATATAACAGAAGTAAATACAATATTAGTAAATTGCTCTATTGCTTCTGGCTCTTATACATCAAAAGGCAGCAAAGGTCAAACGATTTACAGTTTCTCACCTGAAGTTCCGCCAGGTTCTCTCATGCAAATAACTCCACGACATATTATATATTATCCTTTAAACGTTGAAGATAAAATATCAAGTATAATAATGCAGTTGACAGATCAATTAGGAAAACAGTTACATGTTAATAATGAAGTTGTAACTTATTATTTACATCTACGCGAGCAAAAGTAAAAATTATGCAACATCAAATATAATGAAACAAAGAAAAAAGTTTATCGAAGAAAAATAGTAGGAGGATTTTTTGGAAATATTTTTACTAAAGTTATTGAAAATATTCCGGGTATAACGCGTAAAGTTGCACCAATTGCTATTGACGCTGGTAAAGCTTTTGCAACTGGGGCTGCATCTGCCGCTGGGACTGCGGTGGGACAAAAATAGCTGATAAAATAAAAAGTGATCCACCGACTGCATCTGAAAAAAACAAGCTATCTCAGAAATCGCTCCAACAAAAGAAACTCAAAAAGCTATGATAACAACAACAAAAAAATTATTATCACCAAAGGGTGAGCAGATCATGCAAAAATTAATATCTAAAGTAACAGTGCCGCAATAAAATTTTATATAATCTAATAAAATAAAATGTCTGTTAAAAATTATCTTGAGTTAACAGAAACTTATGACATCGACAATGGTGTGACAGAATTTGAGTATGTTGAGTATCTTGATGAGAATTCTAACGAACCAAATAAAGCTGGTATTAGAACCTTTAACACCAGAGACGAATATGTATTTCTACTGCCACATAAGGCTATGTTAGAAGTTCGTGGTCAGATTATGACAGTAGCCAATTCACCTGCTGCAATTGCAGTTGGAGCAGAAGTAGCTCTTATAAATAACGGATGGTGTTTATTCAAAAGTGCTAGATATCAACTGGCCAATCAAACTATAGAAGATATTTCGAGTCATCTACAAGTTGCAAGTACAATTTTAAATATTAATTCGTTTTCCGACGATTACTCAAGATCAACTGCAACTAAGATGATGTGGTTTAAAGATACTGGACGGGGTATAGCTGAATCAACTGAATTTCTAAAGAGAGGCGCTATAGTACATGGAGTTGATGCTGATGCAAATGCTGTAATTGTGAGAAATTTTCTCATTGCTAATGCAGACGCGCTAGGTATTGCTGCACCAGGTGCAGCTGCTAATGCAGACGCTACAAGAGTTTCTCTTACAGCAGCTATTAATAATCTAAATATAACACCACCAGCTGCAGATGCAAACGGTACTGCGATGTTAAATTTACTTCTTAACACACTTGACGTGAGAAATCCACGCTATAACGATGGTTTTGCTAGGCGAAGAAAACTTGCAGCAGGATCACGTCAAATTACAATGATGCTTCCACTAAGTATGATTTTCGGCTTTTGTCGCGATCATGATAAAGTATTTCGCGGAGTAAAACATATTCTTCTTTTAGATCGAGCAGACCAAAACGATTGCTTGTTTAGATCTGGAGGGGTTGATGTACAGTTTATCATAAACAAACTTGCTTTGTGGATGCCACGTATAACACCATCGATCACTAAAATGTCAGAACTAAATAGCATGCTTGATAAACATACAAACAGAATTTATTTTAAGCAGCATAAGATATATCAGACAGCGGTTCCAAATACTAATGACTACACATGGAGTGTCACAACAACATCAAGCGAACAACTGCCGAGAAATATCTTTGTCGTATTTCAACAGCAAGCCCGACGAGGTAACCAACAACAAAATAATGCAATATTTTATCACTCTGATGTCAGACGAATATACGCTAGATTAAATTCAAAGCAATATCCAGAACGAGCTATCGAGTGCAATTTTGCTGATGACGTTAATAAAAATATTTCTCGACCGTACATGTACCTGCTTGACGCAATACAAAAATATCAAGATGTTGAAGATGGAACTCAAATATCAGCAGAGGAATTTCGTACGCTTTATCCTATATTTCATTTTGATGTTAGTAAACATAGCGAGCGAGCTGTAGACAGCACAGCGGATATTGAAATTACCTGGACACTTGGGGCGCTTCCAATAGCACCGTTGTACGTATACACATTAGTGATTAGTGATAGATTTATCACGGTAGATTCTATTGGAGGTAAAATGACAGTTCAAGTTTAATCTACAGTTGTTATATAAAATGACAAAATATATTGTAAAAGAAGTATATTTGACTGATGGTCAGGTTAAAAAATTAGTAGCTGCTATTGCAAAGCGAGAACAGGTATCATTAAAAATCAATCCTAATATTTCTGATGGTGTTTTAACAAAATTAATGCTAACAAAAAATCAAGTAAAAAAGAATGATCGTAAAAAAACTTTTGTTTTAAATTTGAGTGCTGCACAAATGACAGCGATGGCAAACGACATTGTCGATAAAGGTGGTTTTCTTGGTCCAGCATTATCAGTATTAACTAGTACAATAATACCTAAAATTTTAACAGTCTTAGGCACATTAGGACTAGCAGCAGCGTCTGGAGCAATATATGGCGCAACGAAGAAAGCAGTTGAAGGAAATGGTATCATTCGTGGAAGTGGAATAAAAAAATTGTAAATTTTATGTAAATGATATATTATAATGCCACAAAAGAAAAAGAAATCACCAACAACAAAAAAAAGAAAACAACAAAAACAAAATCGCCAACACCAAAATGCAAATGCATATGCAATCAACCAAAACAAGGAGGAATTATTCCGTTCGCTCCACTTTTGGCGGGACTAGCGGGAAGTCTGCTGCCAAATCTTTTAGAAATCGGACGTGGTCTAACATTACCGGGAACTCGACCACCCCATTGAGTAATTTTGATATCATTGATAAGTTAAAAGCGGTTCCTGGATTTCACGGAGTTTATTCTAAAGATGAACTCGCAGCAATAAAATCACCATCAGCTGTAAGTTCGTGTGTTATTAATATACAAGATTTTAATGACGGATCCGGCACGCATTGGGTAGCAGTTTATAATAATAATTATTTTGACTCGTTTGGACTTCCTCCAAGCGATGTAATAAAAAAGTATATGAATAAAAAATTTAAAAAGATATATTATTCATCAAATCAACTCCAACCTGTTGGAATGTCTGCTTGCGGATATTATTGTATTATGTTTATCCAACAGATGAGCAGAAATCTTAATTTTTTAAAATTTATTTTACAGTTTGACAAGCATCCTTCTCACGCTAATGATGAGATCGCAATAAATTTTATCTAAACTTAAAAATATAATAATGTCAACATACTGTCTCAAGTGTAGAACTAAAACAGAAAATATTAATGAAACAACAGAAAAAAGAAAAATACAACAGGATAATATTAAAAAGTTTTTGTGCAGTCTGCGGAAAAAGAAAAAATATGTTTTTAAAGAAAGTGTCCCCAGCGACGTCGCTAGGATCTGGTTATCCTGATATTATTTTAGTCGACGACTAAAAATATAGAATGATATGCAACTGTGATTCTGACAGAGATTTGTGTCTTGAGCAAAATAAAATTGTCGCATACTGTCAATGTTGTAACAACAGAGAAATAATAGGGTCAGGTATAGATATACATAAAATTATTGGAAAATTACCAAAACCAAAAGGCGGTTGGACATTGCCAGGTCATCGGTATACAGGACCTTACAATCCGCTAGATCAACAACTAGATGAAAACGACAATCCATTGCCAGGTCAGGAGCCTTACAATCAAGTAGATGCAATAGCGATGCGTCATGATATCTGTTATCGTGATCATGAAAACTCGAAAGCAGATTGTGATAAAGTAATGTTAGACGAATTACGTGATATGGAGCCAACAAATCTACGAGAACGTTTTGATAGAAGATTTGTTCAGGGAATGATAGGAGCAAAATATAAACTCGGACTCGGTAAAAAAGTATACGATGATCTTGCAGTCGAGCTGCACAGACCTAAAAAAAAAGTTCCCACGACGTAAAGTTGTCGCTAATGGTGTAGATGATATCTGGGCAATAGATTTGGTGGATGTATCCAATCTAGCTCAGTTTAACGTTGGCGCTGATGGTGCTCCAAAAAGGTATTTGTTTAATGTTATAGATGTTTTTAGCAAATACGCTTTCAGTGTACCTGTTTCGGATAAGACAGGAACTTCAATGACTGATGCGCTAAAACAAATAATAATGAGTACAGAAAGAAAACCAAACAAAATCTGGACTGATCACGGATCCGAGTTCTTTAACAAAAAGTTTGAGCAGTTTCTAGAACAAAATAATATAAAAAGGTATGTTACAGGAAACGAAGGTAAAAGCGTTGTTGTTGAGAGATTTAATCGCACGCTAAACGAGAAATTACACAAACATATGACAGCTAAAAACACCAACAGGTACATCGATGACCTTTCTCGTAGGTGAATATAGTAACACGAAACATCGAACCATCAAAATGACACCTAAAAAAGCTATTAAAAATCCAATATTAGCAAATGAAAACATGTTCCGCAGACATAAATTTAAGGTTGGTGATAAAGTTAGAATTTCTTTGACAAAAAAGGTATTTGCAAAAGGATTTACTCCAAACTGGAGCGAAGAAGTATTTGTAGTTGATAAGGTACTTTTCACAATACCTGTAACGTACGTTTTAAAAGATCTGGCAGGGGAACCGATCGTAGGTAGTTTTTATGAACAAGAACTACAGAAAACTGAGCAGGATGTTTTTGTTATCGAGAAAGTGATTAGAAAAAAAGGAGATAAAAGTTTAGTCAAATGGCGTGGGTATAGTGATAAATTTAACAGTTGGATCCCGACTAAGCAGATTATGATATAATGTTATTATAAATTTTCTCATACTTTTGTTTGACAGATTTACATTTTACTGGTTTACATAACGATATTAGATATTGTCTACGATCGTCAGAGATCGTCATTAGATTAAAAATCTTGACAAATATGAAATCGAATTTGATATTTTTCTGTCGGCCTGGAATTCTGATGTTTAAGAAAGGTTTGATTAGCTGCCAAAACAGTTGTTATTCGGCAACGGTAAAATTAAATTTCATTATTTTTTTTTTGCAATGTGATACTTGACATTATATCGTTTAGTTGTTGGTCTGCTGTAATTTGATCTGTCAGCAACAGTGACTATTTCACCATCATCATCAGATTCGCTGTTATATAAAATATCTTCTTCATTATAACCAATAGATTTGTCTATGAAATCTTTGGAAAATGTGACTTCATCACTGACGACCTTATCTCTGGCGACTTTGTCGCTAGTATCTTGTTTGTAGAGTTCAGTGAGTCGTTTCATCAAGTCCATTATTATAATATATTTTTATCTAAATTATTGTTATAAGATGACTGATGAGATAAAATATCACCAAAAAGTTAATATATTAAATTACAACGAACTAGCCGAAGCGGTAAGAAAATGTTTGTTGGGTTATAGTGTTGACGTTATTGTAATGCAAGGTGATTCTCATAAAATATTGCTAACAGAAGCAGAAAAAAATAAAATTAATGAAAGTGCAGTAACGACGCTAAAATTTAATCACGATGATATCATAGCATTTGCTCATCATTGCTTGACTAAAACCGAGCTATCAAATATCATATCTAAAACCAATCCCAGCATCGTATTCTCTTGAAAAAGCTGATTTTGTTGCTCCATCAGCTACAAATTTTACTGCTCTGGAATTTATCTTATAATGCTTTGCCGCAGCTGTAATCGATTTGAATTTGATCTCCTCATCCGTTTCGAGGTTTTTTGAAATAACAGGTTTTATTGAACATCTGAAATTAATACCACCACCTCGTCCTTTTCTCACATTTTCCTGTTGCGTCACTAGCTCCAGATTTCTCAATCGATTATCAGTTTTTACGTTATTAATATGATTAATAACCAGATCATTGGGTATAGATCCGTTGAACACTTCGTAAACAAACCTATGACCAGTATAACAAACTTGATCTGTCGATGTTCCTCTAACAGTTACCCTGATATATCCCATATTGTTCATAGTACCAAGAACTTTTTTAGTTTTTCTGTTTCTAATAATACCGCAATCGTTAGCCTCGTATAAATCAAAGACCAGATGCGGCTGAAACTCATCTTGTAAGGATAAGTTTTCAATGTTGTCATCAGTGACTTTATCGTTCACGTGATATACACGCTGTCCCTCTGGAATATCATCGCAAAACAACGTGTAAATAAAATCTTTTCTAAACATTGCAATCCTCTCGGCATTATCTCCCTTTACACTAATCGTATAACCCGCTGACGTTAATTTGCCAACAGATATTCTAGTTTTGATGTTAATAACTGAACCTAATGTATTTCCAGCGTATAAGTTGTATTTTGGGTGAACATGATAAATCTCTTGCTCACGTGCGCTTGTCAGATTTACTGTCATTATATTATAGGCGATTTTTTTTTATCTTTAATTGATTTTTAGCGCATGCGCAGTGTGAGGTAAAGTTATACTTTGGGTGAATTTGATATGCTTCTTGCTCACATGTGTTTGTTAGATTTGCTGTCATTATATTATAGATTTTTTTAATCTTTAATTGATTTTTAGCGCATGCGCATTGTGGGAGGTACTTGCCAACTATCAGGCCTAGCAAACTTAAATGACCTTACATTGACCCATAATTACATTAAATCGATAGGGAAATCATTTATCTTCTCAGAAATTACAAGCATAACACGATTTTGTCTTTAATCCGTTGTCGGACGAGACGTAACTACGGCGTTGATGAATTTTGACCTCGTTCGCACCATTTTCATTGGTAGTCACATGACTAACCAAATCTCGCAGGCGATGGGCATAAACGTCATAGGTCAAATAGTCACGTGATAGCAACAAAAAACCGCGTTTTCCCATACGCCATGTGGAAGACGGCAAATGTGTCACCTTCATTGATAACTGATTTTATTACATCATACTTTAGTTCTTTAATATTAAAATAGTATCCCTTTTCATTGACAAGAGCTTCCGTGTATTCGTCTTTACCTGCCATGTTGCAATATAGGTTTATGCACAAAACTTTCCATTCCAGTATTGCAGAAAGAAGACATAAACTCGAAAATATTGAATGAAAGTCACGCAATGTATACAATAACAAGAAAAAACACGTATTATTCAACATATTAATTGGAATAACAGCAGCCCGAAATATGTCGCTGTCGCATTTTCCTGGAAAGAGGCTGACTGATCACGCAGAAACTACATGTCAACGCACTTTGTTGTTATCACGTGACTATTTGACCTAGGACGTTTATGCCCATCGGCTGCGAGATTTAGTTAGTCATGTGACTAGCAATTAAAATGGTGCGAACGAGGTCAAAATTCATCAACGCTGTAGTTACGTCTCGTCTGACAACGGATTAAAGACAAAATCGTGTTATGCTTGTAATTTCTGAGAAGATAAATGATTTCCCTATCGATTTAATGTAACTAATGGTCAATGCAAGGTCATTTAAGATTTCCAGGCTTTATAGTTGGCGAGTACCCTATGCCGACACCAAATGGTGTCGGCAAATTCCAAGTTTTTGATAGGGAATAGACTCTGACCCTACACCCCAACATAAAAAACCAGATATCAAAAATGGGGTGTCAAGGGTCAGAGGAAACTCGGACTACCGCCAGGATATCTGGGAGGGAAGCAAACCGAACAATAATTAGGCTGTGAGAGGACGCCAGGAGGAATAGCAAGAGTTTCAGTGGTTGACGGGAGGCGCCATTCCATGAGAAGAGGCAGCCTCCAGAAGAAATTCAGGAATTTAGTTGCTGTCGAGAGGTAACTTGCATGAATGAAATTTATTTGCGTCCGAAAGAAGATCTCATATCAGCGATCCGGGAGTTGAAAGACCATATGTACGACTAAGAGTGCCTGAATGTATGGGGTTTTCCTTTTAGCTATTAAAAATCTCTTTTGATAATTTCTATTTTATAAATTTATTTTATCCTTTATCCTCTGCCATCAAAATTATATTCCTTTTATAAATTCTGTGTGATACAGAAATAACAATGAGTCATTTAGATTGAACTGATTGGGATTATTTTGGAACTTAAAGGTACACTCGTATACTAAACTCAGATTTAAATGAGTGACTTATTAAAAGAAATTTGTTTGACTTTCATGCATTTGGCTAATTGCACAGCTGGATTACACATTATTATCATTTTAAATTGGCCATTAGAGTAACTCGACTAAATTGTATTTAGAGTACGACCCAGAGTTTTATTACTTCAGTTGATAAATGCCGAGTTCTCTCCTACCTTGCTCAGATCACAAAATGACGAAATGACGGACTATTCCCACTCGCCTAAATTAACAGGTGCATCGATGAGCGTGTAAGCACGGAACCGGGATGGTGCTGTGAGTGGGTCATTATCCACAAAAAGCGTCTTACAAATAGATATAGATAACGATGATGGGCATGTGTTCTATTCAGAGCTGACAAGAGGGGTGAAGGGTAACCAGAGATATATCCCTATTCCCAGGGTAAAGGGCCCCGGACCGAACAACACTTTTTAATTTTATATTTTAAAAAAATTGTTTGAACAAAAACTAGGAGATACTTGGGCTTTTCTTACCCAAGGGTCCGTGATCGTTCTCTATGTTTCTGTTTCTATTCCTGTCCATCGTATGTCCTGTGGGACATAAATGCTCCAGAATCAGACTAATTAAACCGTACACTGTGTATACGTAAATCCGTGGTGGGGATGAGGTTCTTTTCCTTTTCCTCACGAATAATTAAATAGCCCACTTTGCAAGTACTAACGGGTCGCACATGACAGATTCTTGCAATCAAATCAATCGAAGAGAAATCATTACACTCAACGCCACTTCCCAGAAGCAATTACCAGCAAGGAGAAAGTAAATATACTAACCCATTTGGCAGAAGTAAGAGACAACTCAAATCACTCTTGTTATTTTTCAAAATCACACAAATGAAATGGAGTCGAAATAGCCGCACTTGTATATCTTTCTTCATGCGATCTATGGATATCACGTTCAAGTGGCTGTTGTTGTTGTTTTTTTTTTTTGGGGGGGTCTGCTATCTATGAATATTGGGCCTCTTAGATATCTTTGTTTTCTTTGATCTACCGGTATCAGGCCAACTTGCATATTTTTCATGCGCTATCCTTTTTTAATCCCCCTGCAAGCTATGGATATCGTCCCCCCATTTTTCTTCTTCCGAACTTTGGACATCAGACCCCTTTGGATATTTTCTTGCGAGCATTGGACATCAGACTCCATTTGGATATCTTTATTTTCTTGCTAGCTGGGGATATCAGGCATCTTTGGTAATTTTTATTTTCCTGCGAGCTATGGATTATAGAAATCATAACCATTTACCCAATGTTAAAATTACCATTATAACGTCAACAACCGCAACTATTGGAATACAACATACAACAATGCTAACATGTTCAGTGATTTAATGATGGTGTCTCTTTGATTATTAAAAACTGTCCGGTTGTCCTGCATCCACCAGAACTGATATCGTTCATCTGAAATTGCTAATTTTTGTACTTTCATGCTTGTCTATAGGCAAAATAATACTCCATTTACGCTCAGACAGTCATTGGTAAAGAAGGTACTGCGGACGGAGTCTGGTAGATGATAATCTATTCGTATGTAAATCTGAAGTACCTCCGTAACACGACTAAGATGATATAGTGTTCATCTGAAATGCTACTGTGGCACATATAAGATGATATAGTGTTCATTTGAAATACCAGCGTGGCACAAGTAAGATGGTAGTGTTCGTTTGAAATACAACCGTGGCACAAGTAAGATGACATAGTGTTTATCTGAAATACCACCGTGGCACAAGTAAGATGATATAGTGTTTATCTGAAATAGCACCGTGGTACAGGTAAGATGATATAGTGTTCATCTGAAATATCACCGTGGTACAGATGAGATAATATAGTGTTCATTTGAAATACCACCGTAGTACAGGTAAGATCATATAGTTTTCATCTGAAATAAGTACAAAAAATACATTATATTTTATTGAGTAAATAAGGATAAAATTATCTAAGAAACGCGTATTCATTGTTTGTGTAAGATGATATAGTGTTCATCTGAAAAACAACAGTGACACAGGTAAGATGATACAATGTTCATTTGAAATACCACCGTGGCACAAATAAGATAATATAGTGTTCATCTGAAGTATCACCGTGGCACAGGTAATATGATATAGTGTTCATCTGAAATACCATCGTTGCACAAATAAGATGATATAGTGTTCATCTGAAATACCACCGTGGCACAGGTAAGATGATATAGTGTCAATCTGAAATACCACCGTGGCACAAGTAAGATGATATAGTGTTTATCTGGAATACCACCGTGGCACAGGCATGATGATATAGTGTTTATCTGAAATACCACCGTGACAAAAGTAAAATGATATAGTGTTCATCTGAAATACCACCGTGGCACAAGTAAGATGATATAGTGTTCATCTGAAATACCACCGTGGCACAGGTAAGATGATATCGTGTTTATCTGGAATACCACCGTGGCACAGGCATGATGATATAGTGTTTATCTGGAATACCACCGTGGCACAGGCCTGATGATATAGTGTTTATCTGAAATACCACCGTGGCACAAGTAAGATGATATAGTGTTTATCTGGAATACCACCGTGGCTCAATTAAGATGATATAGTGTTTATCTGGAATACCACCGTGGCACAGGCATGATGATATAGTGTTTATCTGGAATACCACCGTGACACAAGTGAGATGATATAGTGTTCATCTGAAATACCACCGTGGCACAAGTAAAATGATATAGTGTTTATCTGGAATACCACCGTGGCACAGGCCTGATGATATAGTGTTTATCTGAAATACCACCGTGGCACAAGTAAGATGATATAGTGTTTATCTGGAATACCACCGTGGCACAATTAAGATGATATAGTGTTTATCTGGAATACCACCGTGGCACAGGCATGATGATATAGTGTTTATCTGGAATACCACCGTGACACAAGTGAGATGATATAGTGTTCATCTGAAATACCACCGTGGCACAAGTAAGAAGATAACAAGTAAATAAATACATCATATTTTATTGAGTAAATAAGGATGAAATTATCTGAGATGCGCATTCATTGTTTGTGAAAGATGATATAGTGTTCATCTGAAATACCAACGTGGCACAAGTAAGATGATATAGTGTTTATCTGAAATACCAACGTGGCACAGGCAAGATGATATAGTGTTAATCTGAAATTCCACCGTGGCACAAGTAAGATGATATATTGTTCATCTGAAATTCCACCGTGGCACAAGTAAGATGATATAGTGTTCATCTGAAATATCACCGTGGCACAGGTAAGATGATTAGTGAGATCTACTTCATTAGTAATGTATGTATTAGTCTGAATGGCAAAATTCCTTTGCATTCTATTTCAGTTGGATCTTTAGAATAATAATGTTTACCCAAACAAATTCAAATTTAAAATTTTCATAATGCAAACTTTCCGCTCGTCAAGAGGTGTAAATTGATTCAATAGTCTTGCCTTTTACTCGAGTCAGATTAATTATAGACCAGGAAAAGACTTTTAACCGAGTGACGGTATTTCTTTTCACTAGAATATTTATGTTGACAGAGATTTGATAGGTACCGAGGGGTGATTTTTTAAAGGGTTTTTGGGGTTTTTAAAAACCCCCCCGGGGAAAAAATTTGGGGTTTTTTTAAAAAAAAAAGTTTTTTTTTTGGTTTAAAAGGGAAAGGGGGTTTTTGGGGGGTTTTTTTTTAAAAAATTTAAAAAAAAAAGGGGGGGAAAAAAACCTTTTCCTTTTTTTTTTTTTTTTTTTTTTTTAAAAAAAAGGGGGGGGGGGAAAAAAAAGGGGGGGGGGGAAAAAAAAGGGTTTTTTTGGGAAAAAAAAAATTTTTTTTAAAAAATTTTAATAAAAAAAAATTTTTTTTTTAAAGGTTTTTTTTGGGAATTAAAAGGGAAAAAAAGAAAAAATTTTTATTTAAAAAAATTTTAAAAATTTTTTTTTTTTGGGGAAAAAGGGGGGGTTTTTTTTTTTTTTTTGAAAATTTGGAAAAAAAAAATTTTTGGGGCCCAAAAAGGGGAAAAAAAAAAAAAATTTAAAAAAAATAAAAAAAAGGGGTTTTTTTTTTTTTTGGGGAAATTTAAAATTTTTTTTTAAAAAAAGGGGGGAAAAATTTTTTTTTTTTTTTAAAAAGGGGGGGGTTTTTTTTTTGGAAAAAGGTTTTCCCCCAAAAGGGGGGAAAAAAGGGTTTTAAAAATTTTTTAAATTTTTTTAAAAAAAAAAATTTTTTTTTTGAAAAAAAGGGGAAAGGTTTTGAAAAAAAATTTTTTTTAAAATTTTTAAAAGGGGGGGTTTTTTTTTAAAAAAATTTTTTTAAAGGGAAAAAAAAAAAGGGGGTTTATAAAAAAAAAATTTTTTTTTTTTTTTTTAAAAAAATTTTTTTTTTTTTTTTTTTAAAAAAAAATTTTTTTTTAAAAAAAATTTTTTTTAATTTTGGGTTTTTTTTTTTTTAAAAAAATTTTTTTTTAATAAAAAAATATTTTTAAAATTTTTTTCCCCCCGGGGAAAGTTTTTTTTTAAAAAAAAATTTTTTTAAATTTTAAAATTTTTAAAAAAAAATTTTTTTTTTGGGATTTTTTTTTTCCCTTTTTTTTTTTTTTTTTTTTTGTTTTTTGGGGGGGGGTTTTTTTTTAAAAATTTTTTTTTTTTAAAAAAAAAGTTTTTTTTTTTTTAAAAAAGGGGGAAATTTTTTTTTTATTTAAAAATAAACAAAAAAAATTTTTTTTTTTTAAAAAAAAAAATTTTTTAAAATTTGGAAAAAAAAAGGGGGGTTTTTTGGGAAAAAACCCAAAAAAAAACCAAAAAAATATTTTTTAAAAAAGAAAAAAAAAAAAAAAATTTAAACCAAAAAAAAGTTATCCCCCCCCCCCCAAAAAAAAATTTAAAAGAAAAAGTTTTTTAAAAAAAAAAAGGGGGGGGGGGGGGGGGGGGGGGGTTTTTAAAAAAAAATTTTATCCTTTTTTAAAATTATAAAAAATTTTTTTAATTTTTTTTTTTTAATTATTTTTTTTTTTAAAAAAAAAAATTTTTTTCCATCCAAAAAATTTTTTTTTTTAAAAATTATTTATTTTTTAAAACCCCCCTTTTTTTTTTAAAATTTTTTTTTTTCTTTTTTTTTTTTTTTTTTTTTTTTTGGGGGGTTTTTTTGGGGGGGTTTTTTTTTTTGGGGGTTTGTTTTTTTTTTTTAAAAAAGGGGGGGGAAAAAATTTTTTTTTTGGGGGGGTTTTTTTTAAGTTTAATTTTTTTTTTAATTTTTTTTTAAAAATTTTTTTTTTAATTTTTTTTTTTTTTAAAACCGGGTATCGGGGGGGGGGTTTTTTTTTTTTTTTTAATTTGCCCCTTTTAAAAGGGTTTTTTATAAAATTTTTTTTAAAAAAATTTTTTTATTTTTTTTTTTTTTTTTTTTTTGGGGGTTTAAAAAAAAAGGGTTTTTTAAAAAAAAATTTTTTTTTTTTTTCCCCTTTTAACCCCCCCAAAAAAAAAAATTTTTGGATTTTAAAAAAAAAAGGTTTTTTGGAGGGGGTTTTTTTGTTTTAAAAAAAAATTTTTTTTTAATTTTTTTAAACCGGTTTTTTTTTAAAACCCCCCGGGAAAATTTTTTTTTCCCCCCCGGGGGGGGGTTTTAAAAAAAAAATTTTTTTTTTTAAAATTTTTTTTTTTGGGTTTTTTTTCCCTTTTTTTAAAAAAAAATTAATAAAGGGGGGAAAAAAAATAAAAAAATTTCCCCCCCCCCGTTTTTAAAAGGGGGAAAAAATTTTTTTTTTAAAAACCGGTTTTTTTTTTAAAAAAAAAAGGGAAAAAGGGGGCCCCCCCTTTTTTTTTTTCCTTTTTAAATTGAAAATTTTTTTGGGGGGGGGAAAAAAATTTTTTCCCCCCCAAAAAAAAAGGGAAAAGGGGGGGGGGGGAAAAATTTTTTTTTTTTGGGGGGGAAAAAATTTTCCCCCCCCGGGGTTTTTTTTTTTTCCCTTCCCCCTTTTTTTTTTAAAAATTTTGGCCCCCCCTTTTCTTTTTTTCCCCCCCTTTTTTTTTTCCCAAAAAAACCCGGGGAAAAAAAAAAAACCCCCCAAAAAAAAAAAAAAAAACCCGGTAAAAATTAAATTTTAATTTTTTTAAAAAGGGGGGGTTTTTTTTTTTGGGGGTTTAAAAAGTTTTTTTAAATTTTTTTTTTGGGGAAAAAAAAAAAAAACGGTTTTTAAAAAAAAAATTTTAAAAAAATTTTTTTTTTCCCTTTTTTGCAAATTTTTTAAGGGGGGGAAAAGGTTTAAAAAAAGGGATTTTTTAAAAAATATTTTTTTTTAAATTTTTTTTTTTAAAAAAAAAGGGGGCCCTTTTTTTTTTTTTTAAAAAAAAAGGGGGGTAAAAAATTTTTTTTTTCCCAAAAAAAAAAAAAACCCCCCCCCCAAATTTTTTTTTTTTTAAAAAAAAAAATTAAAAAAAAATTTCTTTTTTTTTTCCGGGTTTTTTTGGGGGGTTTTTTCCCCCCTTTTTAAACCCCGGGGGGAAAATTTTTTTTTTTAAGGAAAAAAAAAAAAAAAAAAAAAAAAAAAAAATTAATTTAAAAAAAATTTTTTTTTTCCCCCCAAACCCGGGGGGAAAAAGGTTTTTTTTTTTTTTTCCCCTTTTGGGTTTTTTTCCCCCCTTTTTTTGGGGGGAAAAAAAAAAAAAATTGAAAAAAAAATTTTTTTTATATTTTTTTAAAAAAAAAAACCCCCCCCCCCCCCGGGGAAAAAAAAAACATTTTTTTTTTTTTAAAAAAACTTTTTTTTTAAAAAAAAGGGGGTTCCCAGGGGGGCCCCCCGGGGGGGTTTTTTAAAAAATTTTTAAAATTTTAATTTTTTTAAAACCCCCCCAAAAAAAAATTTTTAAAAAAATTTTTTTTTTTTAAAAAAAAATTTTTGGGGGTTTTTTAAAAAAGGGGTTTTTGAAAGGAAAAAAAAAAAAATTTTTTAAAAAAAACCCTTTGGGGGAAAAAAAAAAGGGGGGGGGGGGGGGGGGTTTTTTGACGGCGAAAAAATTTTGGAAAAAAAAAAAAGGGGAAAAAAAAAAATTTTTAAAAAAAAATTTTTTTTTTTAAAAAAAAAACCCCCCCTTTTTAAAAAAAAAAAATTTTTAATTTTTTAAAATTTAAAAAATTTGGGGGGAAAAAAAGGGGCCTTTCCCCCAAATTAAAAAAAAGGGCCCCCCAAAAAAAAAGGGGTTTTGGGGGGGCCCCCAAAAAAAAAAACCCCTTTTTTTTTTTTTTGGTTTTTTTTTAAAAAAAAATATTTTTGGGGGGAAAAAGGGAAATTCCTTGGAAAAAATTTTTTTTTCCCCCCGGGAAAAAAAAGGGGGGAATTTTTTTAAAATTTTTTTTCCCCTTTTTTTCCCTTAAAAAAATTTTAATTTTTTATAATTTTTTTTTTTTTTAAAAATTTTTTCGGGAAATATTTTTTTTTTTAAAAATTTTTTAAAAAAAAGAAAAAGGAAAAAAAAAAAATTTTTTTTTTCTCCCCCTTTTTTTTTAATTTTTTTTTTTTTTTTTTTTTTTTTTTTTTTTTAAAAACCCCCAAAAAACCAGCAAATTTTCCTCCATGGGAAAAAATTTTGAAGTTCGGGCCCAAAAAATCACGCATAAAAAACAATAAACCCCCTTGCTCCGGGGAAAATTTTTTTTTAAAAAATACTCGGGGGTGCTTTATTTGGGGTTGGGAATTTTTTTGTTTTTTACCAAACTATTAAAATATTGCCCGAATTTAAAATTTTTCAGTAGTCATTTTTATCCTAACCCTTTCCCCTACCCCCCTTTTTAAGTACCTACCATCCTGTCTGTACGTTTCACCTGTAAAAAACCCTACCATCCTGTCATGTACGTACAAAACCTTAATGTACCCACCCTGGGCAAGTACGGTTTCCATCCTTTAAATGTTTTTAAACCCTCCTGTCATTTTAGCACTTTTTTGTCTTTTAGTACAATCTTACCCCTTTCATGTTTCCTTTTCTTTTTTTCCTTTTTTTTTGTACATTTCTCCTTAAAAAACATAATCGCATGATTACTTTTGATCGTCAAATTTTTCCAAATACCACGAAAATTGCAGAAAAGCCCTTTAATTTTTCATTTTTGAAAAAAGCAGGGGTTTAAGGGTTTTTCCCGGGAAACACTTACTTTTTGTTTTTGACCCCGTAAATTTAGTTCCCCTTAAAATTTGTTGTTACCCAGTACTTGAGTCCCATTACATCCTGTTGTTACCCCCGTACTTTGAAATCCCATTACAAAATTGTTTCCCAAAATTTCTTGAAAATACCATTAATTAAAATTTGCCTGTTGTTATCCCGTACTTGGGGCCCCCTTTAAATCCCGTTTTTTACCCAAATACTTTAGTCCCCTTTTTCCCCTCCTGTTGGGTTTCCCCTACTTTTTGGGCCCCCTTAATCCTGGGTTGTTTTTCCCTGTATTGGGGGTCCCATTACATCCCGTAGCAAATTTTCAAAAAGGGTTTAAAGTTTGGCCTTTTCCCGTCAAAGAAGGGGACACGAAAAACCCCCTGCTATTTTCGGGGTTTTTTTGCCCGAAAGTATGTAAGGGATGGGATGTTTGTTTTATGTAATTTTATGATGTTTAGGGATGTATGTATTTTGTATGTAAAGTTGTTTTAAAAGTATGTATGTATGTAGTATGTGTGGGGTTTTGTTTGTGTGTGGGGGTGAGGGGGATTATGGGAAGTATGTATGTAAAGAAAGTATGTATTAAATTTTGGATTTTTTTGTAAAATATGTATGTATGTATTTTTTTATTATGGATGTTTTATGTATGTATGTTTTTTGAAGTATGTTTTGGTCGTGTGGTTTGTGTTTTTGCGGTTTCCTGCTGCGTGGGAAGAAAAAGACTTGATGCCTTAATTTTTAAAATTTTTTAAAAATAGTGGACCGGATTTTAAGTTTTTAAAAAATTTTAAAACCGGGGAAAAATACAAAAAATAGAAAAAAAAAAACCCTAAAAAAAAAAGTCTAATAATATATGGGGCGTGGGAAAATGTAGTTTTTAAAAAGAAAAAACAGGTTTTTAAAAAAGTTTTTAAATTTTTTAAAATTTTTTAAAGGGGGATTTTTTTCGTTTTATTTTTTAACAAATTTTTTTTTTACATTTTTTAATGAAAGAGAAAAACGGGCCCAAAAATCATTTTAAAACAGGTTTGGAATTTTTTCAAAGACCCAAATTTTTTAGTGACCCCGGGGTTTTTCAGATGATATTTTTTGGGGAAAAGAAATTTAACTGGGGACTTTCAAATGTACTCTTCAACGGAAAGAGGTTTGATCTGTTTTATTTTACCTGGATTTAAATTTATAAAAGCAAAAAAAAATTTGAAATTTTTGACCCGCAAAGTAGAGAAAACTATTTTTTAAATTTTAAAACCTTGCAGGTAATTTTAAAATGTTAAAGTTATTTCCCGGGTTGAAAAGCAACGGGGTTTTCTGAAAAGGTGTAAGGGGAACATTAGATTAGTAAGTAGGTAAATGGAAAAATTTCCCCCCAAAAACCAAAAAATTTAAAATTAAAAATCAAACTTTAATACGATTTGTTTGAGTCGAGAGAGGAAATTAGACCTTTGTAGATTTCAACATTTTCTTTTTTTTTAGAAACCCCCCGTTTAAAGATTGGGGGAAGACATTTTTTGGTTTAAAAGGGGTCTTTATTGGGTTTATTAAAAATTTACGTAAAATTTTTATGTATAGGTTTTTTCAGTTTTAATATCAAAGGTTTAGGGGAAGGGGAAAAACTAAAAACTTTTTCCCCGGGCCTTTAAAAAACCTTAAATAAGATTTAGGGAGCTGTTTTAAAAATTCAAATGTAAAAGTTATAAAAGACTTTTTTGAGCGACAGTGAATTTTCCCACTTCCTTATTTTTTCCAATACCCCCCATTTTAAATATTTTATTATTTAGTATAATACATATTTGTGTTTCTATACATTAACTTTAAAAGCCACTTAGTTTTTGTCTTCAACATATGTCTTTCCCCCCTCCCCTAAACCCCCGGAAAAACCCTTTTTTTCGGAAAAGAGCCCAAAATAAATTATTTAAAAGAAGGGGGGGAGCAAAGGGTCCCAAACCGGGATGAAAACAAATTTCCCCTTCCCCCGAAAAAGAAACAAAGCACACATACCTACGAACAAACAAATGAACAAATGGGGCCCATGGAAAATTTCAAACTAAAAAATGGTGGTTCCCGTTTTTTAAAACAAAAATTCAAATTTTATCCATATTTTTTTTTGGAAAAAAAAAAAATTCCCCCTTGGCTGGAAAACAAAATTTTTACATTGGTGTTGTCTTACACATTGGTATTCAAAATCACATATTTTTTAAAACCAAACTTAACTTAAAGTTTGGTGGATTTTCATTTGACCCATTACTTTTTCACATTGGTATTTCGCCAGTAGGGTTCTCGGGGGTTTATTTTTTTTCAGGTGAAATTTTTCGGTTTTTTCCCCCACCATTAATCTGACCCCCCCTAAACGGTTTTGCTGAAATTTTTGGCGTTAAGCCCCAAAAAAACAACAAACCAACACCTTTGGTAATTTAAAAAAACCACACATATTTTTTAAAACCAAAATACCCTGTGTGGCTTTATAGCAGTATGACATTGGTGTTTTTTCTTAAAAACATTTAATTTTTAAAAACCCCCAAACCCCCTTTTTTTTAAACCCCGGAAAAAATTTCCCCCGGTTTTGGCCCCGGGGGGGGTTTTGCTTTTTTAAAGAAACCCCCCCCTTTTAATTTGGCAAAACCAAATTTTTTTAAAAAATTTTAAAAAAACAACCGTTTTTAACCCCCGGGAAAAATTTTATGGAAAACCTTGTTTTTGGGAATTAAAATTTAAACTTTGGGAGGGCGAGAACATTTTTGAATAAAGGCTGAAAATCAAGATCAAAGTAAAAAAATTTTGGCCCTCTTCTAGATTCTCCAGGGTATAACCAATTTCCCCTGTTTCTTCCTTTCCAATACAAACCCAAAAACATTTTATTTTATCACTTAAGTTTTCTTTTTTTTATTCCGGCTGCAGCCAAAAGGGGATTAATTATTTTCAAAAAAACTTTTTTTACATGCTTTTTTGCATTTTTTACGAACATGTACAGTTATTTTAAAAATTTTAAATAAAATGTAGTCGCGTATACATTACATAAGTAATTTTGTGAAACATTTTACCATGTACATAAGTTATTTTGTGAAGCATGTTACCATCGACGCCCCCAGTCCCCAAAACCTAAGAAAAAGGTTTAAACCCTTGCTGAAGATTTTTGTGTTGAAAAAAAATTATCTTTTTGAATTTTTACCCTTAGTTACAAACAACATACTGCTACGACTCTATGGTCATAAATTTAGTAACAGAAAGAATCAAAACCATCAAGTTTTGAACAATTTAACAAATAATTTAATTATCAAAATTATAAATTAAACTTTGAGAGGAACTTACAGTGTTATGAAGTGGATCCAAAATACTCCTCAAATATTCTAAAAAGTACAAAGGAATGAAAAGTTTCCGGGATAAATTTTGCCGGGGGAAGGAAATTTTTCTTGGCCGCCAAGAAATTTTGGGCGTTTTTCAAATTTGGGGTTTTTTGGGAAAATTTTGGGTTTAAATTCTCAATTGTTCCAAAATTTCATTCTTTTCCAATGAGCTTCTATTTTCATTGAATAGTCGAAACAAACGTTTTTCATCTCAGTAATAATAATTTAAAAAAACCCCGCTGCCTGCTTTAGTTAAACAGGAAACAGGAAAAAAAAAATTTACCCAAAATTTAAAAAAAATTGGAAAAAATCTGATTTCTAAAGTTCTCTTTCCCCATTTGTTAACCCTTTAAAGTGTTATTACGACTACCCGGGATAAAGTTTGCAATTTTACCCTGGGGAATATTAAAAATTTAAAATATACATTCATGGAATTTTAAATTTTTCCCAAAAAAATTAATTTTAAATTTTAAGATACAAACCCCACAGATCTTTTTTGGGGGGAAAAAAAAAAAACAAAATCGCGCATTTTTCTATTGACTTTATTATTAGTTACTATCAACACGTATGTAAGCTTCTAAAAAAAAATAAAACCATTGGGCCCTTTTTGTTCTTTGAAATTTTAAAAAAGAATCTATTTCCCCCACGAAATCTAGCTAATGAATTTTTCATACAATGTTAAAACATGAATACAAATTGCAATAATTAGATAGAATCAAAGTAATAGGGGTTACAAAAAAATGTAAAAATGCAAATAACGAAATTTTTTCAAATACGAGGGGTTTTTTGGTTTCAAAAAAAAGAAATTTTTTTGCAAAAAGGTTATTTTTTCTCCCCTGCTATTTCAAAAAGTTTCTGACATAGTTTAAAAAATAAATTACTAAAATAAAAATTAAAATTTTACCAAATTGGGGTACGGGGTTTTTAATTTTAAAAAAAATTTCGATTTCGAATTAAAAGCTTTAAAACCAATTAGATTTTGTTATTAGGCGGGTTTCGAAGTACGATTAGATAGTATACCTACTCGAATTATGATTAGATAATTTGGATAAAGTGAACAAAGATTAGGTTTTTATGGTAAGTGGGTTTTCGATTTGGTAAGGGCCCAATTTTTTATTAGAAATATGGCCTTTTTAAGCGAAAAAATTTCGAAAAATTATGCCAAAAGGATTTTGATTAGGTTTGTTTTTAAAACGAAAAAAGGGGGAAGGAAAAATTAGGTAATATAAATGGGTTTCGACCTGTTGTTTAATTATTGGGGTTTTTAAAAATTTGAATCCTTTTTTTTGTTAATATTATTTTTAAATTTTTTTTTTGAAGAATTTTGTTCACGGGTCTTTATAAAATTTTTAAAGAAAAATCGTGTTTTTTTTAGAACGTTAAAAATTTCTGTGGCTTGCGTAAACAGTTTTTTTTTTTAAAAAATTTCCAAAAAAACTGGCCCTAAACGATTGGGTTGTGAAATAAGGTTTTTTTCTAAGCAATTTGTGAATTTTAACAAAGAAAATTTCTGCGTTGTTAGATTAAAAACCACCCCGTTTTTTTGAGCTCCCGGTGCATGAAATGACGTCCAAAATTCGGTTTTTTTAAAAACCGTAGGGGCCCCTGTGAAGTAGGCTCTTTTTTATATTTTTTGAGAAGAGGTAAATTTAAATTTTTTTGTGTGGAAAAGTTTAGTTTCTTTATATCGGGAGATTTGAGAGGGGGTATTTTATAGATGGGGCCCCGCTATAGGGGGTTATCTACATTTAAAGAAAAAAATTTATTTCCCGGAGAAATTACAACCCGGGGTTTTAAAAAAAAATAAATTTTGTGGGAAAATCCAGTTCAAATTGGGGGTTTTCCAACATGAAAATTTGGCATTTTTGGTTTTAAAGAATTCACCTGACTATTTATTCTCCAATTTTTGGAAACCCCTATTGAGATTTTTAAATATATTCAGTTTTGAACTATTTATTAATTTTGGAATCGAAAAATTTTGCAAAATTTTTAGTACAAAAGTTTTTTTGGGGGTTTTTTTTGTCCGTTACGGATCACTGCCATCTCACCTCTGTCTGCATAAGTTCGAGTCTAGGATTCGGCTAATGTGGATATGTGAGAAAGCTTGCCAGCAGCTTCTCGTGGGTCGGTGGTTCTTTCCGGTGATATCCCGGTTTCTTCCTCCACCATTAATACTGGCCGCCATGAATAGCCTATCGTGTGCTGAAAAATGGGCGTTAAGCCCAACAACATCAACAACAAGACTACATTAGCGTCTCGTTAAAGTTATTTCCCCTTATACAATTGGTAACAACAAAAACCATTGTGATGCCTTGCTGAATCGGACATGCATTGTTTTTAGATTGGGGTCAAATAGTCTACAAAATGACAAAAATATAATTTACTGTGACAAATTAGTTCCACCCAATTTTACCTCGTTCTTAAGTCACGTATATTTATTTATATGTTCAGACTATAAAAGCGAAGTAAATTTACGAAAACTGAAGTGGGGATGCGTGTTGTGTCAGAGTCAATTTAATCTGCTAAATGTTGATTCTGGAGCAAGTCTAGTATATAACAAAAATAAGTTTTTGTTTCATTAATAACGGATACATTTTAATTTGTGAAACCAAAATTTATATATCTGAAATCGTGCCTTCGTCGCCCGTTAAAATGTTTTTGCACAACACCATGAAACATATAGGGTAATAATGTAGAAAAGGTAATAAATCAAAGGAAAGACTTCTCTAATTGATGAAACAAACCCAAAAGAAGTAACAAAAATATCCATAGCCTATTTAAAATGGATTCGATATAGAAAGAATTGAGATGTACAACTAAAATAAGCTTAAAAATAATTATTTATAAAAAAATGATTCAGAGACGATTGATTTAAATGAGTATTGACTTCGCAGTGGTAACAATCAAAATGTATGAATTTTTTATTGACAGAACCGTATCATCAGAGGATAGTCAAAAGTTTAGACAGTCTGGTACTGTAGTAGCAAAGTTAGACATAGAAAACTATAACCTTAATTGGTAGAGCGAGTTGTTCAGTATATAGTAATCATATATTCACACTTCACATTTTCAGGGCCGACAACTGGAGATATATCTCTGGGACTCGTGCCCAAAAGGGGTCTCTATCATATGAAAGCTTTTTTAATTTTATAAAAGAAAATATAGTTTAAGAACTTAGAGAAGCCCGACTGTTTCTTACTCCAGGGTCTGTGATCGATATCTACGGCCGTAAACATTGTTTCGTGCAAGGTTATGTCCAGCAAACCCGTGAACGGTCGATGAAGGAAGAGTATTCTCTCTAATCTGTTGCTGGATAGTTTTATGCATTTGGACTCTCACCATTATTTTCTTCTGAGATGAGAGCCCATTTATATTTAAAAACTCTCCGGACGTTTCTTCTAAACTCAGCATTATAATTTGTATTATTTCTTACTAGAACCATTCATATGGCATCCAAAACATTGTTCTCTGGTTAGACCTGTATTTCTTTCAGCCAAGACATGAACACACAGGAAATAATAGGTTGTTTGGGCCGTCTTGACATCATTTTCCTTTTTTTTTGTCCTTTACTTCTTATTCTGGATCTCAAACAGCCTGATCGCCTCTCTCCATTGGGTCTTTGTGTTCCATTCATTCGTTTTTAATAGTCTAGCATACCTTCTCTCAAACTGTTGATCTCCAGAGTATTGTCAAATTCTGCATACAAGATGACATTCACTGTCTTCATCAGAGCAACTAAAAAATGAAGTTCAACACCAATTTGACCTGATTTCACAGGGTGGAAATGTCCTTCGTCGCTGCCTTGATCTAGATTAAATTTAAATCCCCACAAAAAAACCATCCTCTTGCATAATCGTCTTACTAAATACTGTGGCTGAAGTTGTTACGTAACTGTTAAACACTGCTAGGTTAGATCTCAAGTAATTATTCTGGGCAATGACAAGTTCAAGAGAGTCTGGTACACAGCGTTTGACTCTTAGACATGATGAAGTGCTGAAAGTCGAATGATTTCAACCAATAACTCCAATGATGGAAGAAGTTCTGACGATGCCAATGAGCAATCGTTGGGATAGCTGTCCTTGGAAAACATGATCTTACAACTTGGATCAGAGTCCAGAGGCATTTATGAAGGTTGTGGTTTGGAATCGTCGTTTAGGAGGCATGACTGTAGGCCTTTTTTGAGGATGCTTTTGCATTCATTAGCATTGACCATAAAAAGGAGCACGGTACTACTTCGATTCAGTCTCAGGCGTACATCCATTATACCATTATATTTAACTATATTTATGCTAGTCTTGTGACACAATCGCATGTTCAAATGCCAACGATTCATCCGTTTTTCCTGTGTCCTTGTTTTGGACGGTTGTTAAGTTCAAAATTGTGAGGATCATCAATTTCTATCAATCGTTGACCGAGTCTAAAGTGCTAGGTTTTTATACCAAGGAAGCATCCAGATGAGTATTCTTGTTTTTTTTCGTATTACAAGATATTTTACAGGTACTCTTAGTAAGGGCATGTATTCATAAGTAAAACCCATTTCATGAATATGAAATTGTTAGTTAACGAGAGCTACTTTGGCACAGGCACTTGGATTGGAATTGTCAACTTTGAGAACTTTGCCTTTAACGTACAACTGAATGTTAATCAAATGAAAGTAATGTTTGGTTTGTCCTTTGATTTTCAATTCTATTGGGGGCTAAGGTGGTCAAGGATGACATAAGATGAAATCCTTCCCATTAGGTTTCTTGCATCATTATAATCGTCACTCGTTGCATGGCAAATATATCAAGTTCTAATTTGTAATACTCGCAAGATTCTCGGTGCATCATTAAATTTTCACTTTCTTAGTTAGGAATCGAACAAGTTGCATTTTCTTACAGTTCATGTCTTTTTCTTATTTTATTTAAAAGTATTTATAATATCTGAAGGTTTTTGAAGCCCCCCCT
>JAEAOA010002313.1:882500-895000 GCA_016746295.1 Potamilus streckersoni | reverse complement strand
GTCGAATTAAGAGTAATCTATATTTCGAATTCCTCCTTTGAAGATAAACAAGTCGAGCACTCAGGAAGACCCTTGAAAATGCAAATATTTGTATTTTCGAATTCCTCCTTGGAAGATAAACAGATCGAGCACTCAGGAAGATCCTTGAAAATGCAAATATATGTATTTTCGAATTCCTCCTTGGAAGATAAACAGATCGAGCACTCAGGAAGATCCTTGAAAATGCAAATATATGTATTTTCGAATTCCTCCTTTGAAGATAAACAGATCGAGCACTCAGGAAGATCCTTGAAAATGCAAATATATGTATTTTCGAATTCCTCCTTTGAAGATAAACAGATCGAGCACTCAGGAAGATCCTTGAAAATGCAATTATATGTATTTTCGAATTCCTCCTTTGAAGATAAACAGATCGAGCACTCAGGAAGATCCTTGAAAATGCAAATATATGTATTTTCGAATTCCTCCTTTGAAGATAAACAGATCGAGCACTCAGGAAGATCCTTGAAAATGCAATTATATGTATTTTCGAATTCCTCCTTTGAAGATAAACAGATCGAGCACTCAGGAAGATCCTTGAAAATGCAAATATATGTATTTTCGAAATGTTGTTGTTAAGGTTTAACATTATATCGTAATGCATTGTACATTATTTAAAATGGGTTTAAAAACGTCATACGGGCATTCATGCATCATTAAACTGTTGTGTTGATTTTGTTTCCGTGCAAAAGAACAATTTTGAAAAATGTAAGGACTATATCAGAGTTCTTGGCGGACGTCCACGTTATCCTTTAACTGTTGACGTGATATTTTTCTGTATTTTATCAGTTTATTTGCATCACACATTATTTCTAAAATTATGTTATTTATGTAGGACGATTTGTAATCCGGCCACGTACATGAGGAACCCTACTCTCTCAAGGGTGACAGTAATTGTATGTTTGTTTTTTTATTTCAGCGTCTTTCATAGTAAGATAGTAATGTATGTATGTATGTATGTATGTATGTATGTATGTATGTATGTATGTATGTATGTATGTATGTATGTATGTATGTATGTATGTATGTATGTATGTATGTATGTATGTATGTATGTATGTATGTATGTATGCATGTGTGTATTACATTGTTAGAAGCCGGGATATTTGCTTGACCAAGCAGTGTCAAACCCTGGTGCGATTCTGCTAGAAGTCATAAGTTTACCACATATTTCCAAAGACTTCCATACAACTTAAATTGTCAATAAGAAAGCCCAACATGTCCATTCAATACATAAACTTTACTCTAATCAATGCAAGACCACACATCTCACAACTTTTCAATTGTCTATCAACTGCACATCTGCATAGTTTCTCTTCATCAACATTCCGTACCATCAGCATTTCACGACGTAAAACTATTCAACTATCCCCTAAAACCGAGAACTAATTTTACTATGACACCTTAGGCCAGTCAATCCATGGTTTCAAGGCACATTACGCTAGTACAAATACATAACATTTGCCACCTAGGCGACATAAACGGCCTCTGCCGAGTCCATTCTTGTTTATTCCATTGTGTAATTTACCAGTCTCCAACCGCAAATACTGCACCTCAGTCACACAACCAATGTTACAACTAGATTTTAATAGAGAGTATGGAACGATATGGACACTCATGCGGTTCTGACCTGAATTCGCCAAAGATAAACAGTGCCATCATGAAAACAATTGACTCCTAGTAATTGGCTAATTATTTTTGGCTAATATATACTTCCACTGGTCCAAGTTCCAATAATCAAACAAGTACAAAAAAGCTAAGAATTCCTTAAAACGGGGCGCTATAACCAAATGCACATACTCTAAGTTTATTGCAGTATGTATGTATGTATGTATGTATGTATGTATGTATGTATGTATGTATGTATGTATGTATGTATGTATGTATGTATGTATGTATGTATGTATGTATGTATGTATGTATGTATGTATGTATGTATGTATGTATGTATGTATGTATGTATGTATGTATGTATGTATGTATGTACGTAAGTACGTACGTGTGTACGTATGTATGTATGTATGTATGTATGTATGTATGTATGTATGTATGTATGTATGTATGTATGTATGTATGTATGTATGTATGTATGTATGTATGCATGCATGCATGCATGCATGCATGGTAGGAAACAAAATGCGAACGATTGAAACAAATGATTACCTTGCAGTATACTTAAATATTTCCATTAATTTAGAAGTCACAAAACTTACCATTGATGTACTTGATAATTATTTTTGAATTATTGGGAGCCATGTTTAGCGTGCCGGAATCGCAAACGACAGGGTGCCGGTTGGAATTCTACTATCAGACCAACCTAGGTCAAATATCATGGTGTGCCATTGGTCAATGCACTTTTACTTAGATTTCCTCGGCACTAAATAACCTACTTGTGTTGCCTTGCCGTAAATAAATAAACCAAAACCTAGAGCACTATTTTTCTTTGTTTATGGATGACTGATTCATTGACTAACTAACGCATTAAATAGGTCTGTTGATGGTCAACTTGAAAGGCACATTCCACAACCTATGCATTCCTGTATTTATCTGAACATATTGTGCATTGCTTGATATTAAAATAATCTTTCAGAACTATTCCTTGAACTCTTGCATTCTAAGTTTAAACAGAAAATAAAGGTAGTATAAAATAATGATAACAATATAGATGTCCCATTTCTTTTAGTTAAGTATTATAAAAAGATATAGAGGTAAGGTAAGAGTGTGGAAGGAAAACTTATATTAAAATTATATATCTTTTTATCCATAAACTGTGATGCAATGTACAACAATATGGAGACTGTATGTAGTGAAAAATAAATGTCACTTACATTTATGAATATTTCATTTATTGGCATGGAAAAAGTGGATTTTTCATAAGATGTGGAGAAACTGAACATTAGATGTTTTCTATACCTACTGTTTGTAAATAAAATGGATTATTTGGAGTCCCGAAGAACCTTCACAGCAATTCATAAAGAACGGTACAGAGGTCTATTCTGGCCATAATTGGCAGTTAATGTTAAAGGCAATGATACACTTGCATATGTATTTTGGTAATGATAGTAATACAGTATTCAGTCATACACATTATAGTGGACCCAATAATGAACAGTGTGGCATATATTCATATTCTCTGCTAATACTTCCTTCTGTACATGCTCTACGTATATCCATCTTTTCTACAAGTTTAGTAGTTTAGTTTTCTATACGTTTTTGGTATCTGAGTTTTAATATATAAGGGCTTTTTAGGTATGCTAGTAATGGGTTCAAGGCAAAATGAAAAAATATAAGAATTTGGTGAAATATTTACCTCCTACGTAAACCACTAGCCAAATTAAATCCCATCCTTGGGGCCCCGAGTGGTCTAAAGCGCTGTCCGTTACGGATCACTGCCATCTCACCTCTGCGGGTGTTCGAGTCTAGGATTCGGCTAATGTAGATAAGTGAGAAAGCTTGCCAGTAGCTTCTCGTGGGTCGGTGGTTCTTTCCGGTGATTTCCCGGTTTCTTCCTCCACCATTAATACTGGCCGCCATGAATAGCCTATCGTGTGCTGAAAAATGGCGTTAAGCCCAACAACAAACAACAAACAAATCCCATCCTTACGTATATCATGCTTTTTAAAGAACCCTATTACTCCATGTTTTTGAAAATAATCACACTGTACAGCCATAAAGATTAAGTTACCTACTGTTCAGATGTTATAGACAAAATAATATTAAGAACTATTTATCACAAATACCGAAAAGTGTCATTAAATCACCAGTAATATGAATAAATCTGATTGTTCACATAAGCGTCAACTTTTTCCTTACATGGAAGAGATGACACATCGTAGAATCCACTGCAAAAAAAAATCAACCTGGACATATACAGCTATATATGTCAAATTTAACGTCATTAAGCTCGTTGTGCAAAAGTTTGTTTAACATTCATAAATTATCACATTGTCAGTGCACTTTGCCTGTAGTGTTTGCA
The DNA here is from genome assembly GCA_016746295.1 of Potamilus streckersoni. Taxonomy (NCBI): domain Eukaryota; kingdom Metazoa; phylum Mollusca; class Bivalvia; order Unionida; family Unionidae; genus Potamilus; species Potamilus streckersoni. The sequence goes on along the minus strand of JAEAOA010002313.1, from coordinate 890,985 downwards.
GTTTAATATTTTTGATATTATACATGTGAACACATCACTTTATGTGATTCTGATTGGTCCAAATAAGCCCATGAATTTATTGTGCATTATTCTCTTTACTGATTGGCTGCGATCGTTGTAAACTTTTATTAACCTTGCCTTCTTGAATTTTTTGTTTTCATTGAACATTTTTGGCCATTTTTTTTTTACTCGACTCGCAAAAGGGAATGGGGAAAAATGGTATCGTCTGTTTTAATGTTGCCAACTTACCCCTGGGCAGTATATCTGAAGCATAGAATCCACCCTATATACAAACCTGGTATAAATGTGAACATACTGAAGTAAATAAACTAACCTTTGTTAACAGAAGAATGCAGATATAAACCGGTCTCCTAAACTGACAGAACTCTATCCAACCACAGCATATTTACTCGGTAAATATTTGATGCAAGTCAGACTCAAAATGAGATTTGTTTACGTCTTCTGTAATGTTCCAAATCAAATACTGCAAATATCCTGTCACAAATACATTACAGTAATTATGTTTATTTCTGCATCCAGTAATATTCTTTTCACAAAGATATCGCAACAATGTAATGTTTAGTCGTGACGTCATTCATGTAGGCCATTGACTTTTATTTACATAAATGCACAAAAACTGCTCGATCTCTAGTGGGCCATTTAAAATCTGCCCGCGTGTTGCATGCTGGGCAGCACTGATTTGGATGGATGCTTATTCTTTGATTTACATTTATAAAAATGTATATTATGTTTTTACCATTTCAACTTTGTGACTATTTTTAGCAGAACAAATGAAATGTACAGCGTCTATCAGAATAACAAAACTATTCGTTCTTCTTTCTATCTTAATAATTTCTACTTAAATAAAACTGTGATAAAAAGAATCTCAAATGGGTAATGATTTAATATTTAATTTATGAAACTCGTTTCATACATTCAATATTAAAATTTAACCCATTTGAGACCCACTATTTGTGAGAATTGTAACATTCAAAATAAATAAACGACCTATCCTTATCTATGGTATGCAGGCGATCGTAAATCTTTCTTTGATGGAAGTGCCCTATCACACATTAGCGGAAACACATACCGCAACTACACTAGTTCTCATCCTTACAGCAAATTCAGATTATGTCCAGTGTATGCATACATATGAGGTCTATTTAGGAATTTAGCAGAGGTCAGGTATTTATATTATCTTTAAGAATATATTACAAAGAACGACTGATAATACCCCAAGATACAAACTTCGCGGACTAATATTTAGTGAACTGCAAGCGATGACAGAAGAGAGGAAAATAAATAAATGTAAACAAGCACACAAATTGTTTCATAGTATGTACTTCAGGAATATTTAAGAATTCTCTTCGATATTAACAGCAATAATTATTGGCGTCGGCCTTAAATAATAATAAAGACAGAGAGCCCGTCGGCAAGTTTTGCATTGTCACTCAAGTATTATAAGTACGCCACTTACACTATGTACCTGACAAGAACGAAAACCAACAAGTTTCTAAAATTCAACAAATAATTTATTTCTCAAGAACGCAAAGTAGAAATTTAAAGAAAGCTTACAGTATTGTGAAATAAATTCCAAGTAGTCTTAAAAGTTCAATCCAAAGTCCAAAAGTGTGAAGTTGCAGTTGAATTTCGTTGATATTCCGATAAATTCCAGTATTAAATGCTTTAACGTGCTTGTAATCTCGAATATGTTAATGTATCATTGGCCTGGATTGCGATGATGTGCTAACAGTCTTTGATATATCACATTAATATAATCCGAATTGTCACTGTATGAATTCAACATTATTCCAAATTAATGTTTCTTTCCTTGAATATTTACAAAATAAATGTGCCTGGTCAGGTACATTATGACCTTTACTTTGGACAAGGTCAAGTACAAAATATAGATATACATAGCATACAGTCATTAAGAAAAATCAACAATATAAATTACATGACTATAACCAGTGGCATTTTAAGGCATAGGCACGCGAGGCACGTGCCTAAATACCCGCGCAGCAGGGGCCCAGTAGCGGCCTAAAAACAAAATGTCGGTGTCGGTTGTGTTAGCAGTTTAGTGCTATATTAATAAATCTAAGAAAAAGATACACATGCAGATGGAAATGCAATGCAATACCTTATATCTGAGATTGAGAGATTGAGGCGCAATTCTGGTAACTTTTATGGTTAGAATTTGTGCCTAGGGCCCTCAAAGTTCTTTAAACGGCTCTGAATATTACAATAACAATCCGGTGATAGGTATGCGTGTAATATGACTGTCTGTCATGGCATTGGGTTGACAGGAAGAAGACTAATATGGTAGCCCCCATTACCTAGCATCGTGTTGTTTGCCACATGCAATGTACATAATGCCGAATGTATATGAAAGATGTAACGTTTATTACATCTTGCTGAGTCATCATTCACCACGATCATTGCCATGCAAGAGCTCAGTATTATCTGAATGCCATGATATATTGCACACAAAATGCACGACATCTGCACATTTAAAATGACAGTATCTTAAGCTAAAAATTTAACTTTTCACTTTTTACATACTGTACGCGATATGTGGTTATACCACACCATCCACTCTATTAAGCCTATTCCCATTATAGACAGCCCTTAAATTGGTTTTCTCTGTATCTTACCCCTATGTTTTACAGTCATTTCCTGCATTCCTAGTCGATTTCAATGTTTTATATTTGTCAACAGTATCAAATTAAGGGGACATTTATACGTAAAATTAGAACATTACAATATCTGGGATTCAGAAGAAAGCTTCAGGTTTGTTGTTGTGGGGTTTGGCGCCATTTTTAGCACAAGATCGGGTATACATGTCAGCTGTAAGCTACTGGCAAGCTTACTCACGTACCCAAGTTGGCCGAATTTGAGCCTCGAACCCACGCGGACCTCTCTACCCTAATACTGAAAAATTGCAACAATATCCTTGCCTAAACAGTAAGAACTATAAATATTATATACGTAATTATTCAGGAGATCAGTTTAATGGTAAATAAAGGTGGAATGCGTTTGTGCGGTTGTGAGGTCTGTATTAATCTGGAAAACAGTACACGAACACGCAAGCTTCACAAGTGATATGAAACAGCCATTTCTTAGTTACCTGTAAAAGATCACGCCAAAGGCGCCACACTGGCATCAGGTCTTGGTCGGTGGAGTTATGTTTTTGTCAATCGGAGCGCGTGGCCCCCGAAGGTAACTGCCTTGCTTCCTTTGATCATGTACTGAGCATGAGCACATGTTTTTTTTGTTGGTATCCAGTGACTACCACTGACATGTATTCTATGCTTGGCAAATCTGGTTTGTTCCAAGTTTCTGCGACAGTGACAGACTTCTAGACTTCTAATCGTTGTTTTCAGAAAAAATATTTTGAGAAGTCTATGTTCTTTGTTGTTTTTTTTTAATAAAGATTATATGATTTTTATTTATATTTTTGTTTCTTTTATAAAGATTACATGATTTTTATTTATATTTTTGAGTTGTTTTATAAAGATTACAAGATTTTTATTTATAATTTTGTTTCTTTTATAAACATGACATGATTTTTATTTATATTTTTTAAAGATTACATGATTTTTATTTATATTTTTGAGTTGTTTTATAAAGATTACATGATTTTTATTTATATTTTTGAATTGTTTTATAAAGATAACATGATTTTCATTTATATTTTTAAGTTGTTTTATAAATATTACATGATTTTTATTTATATTTTTGAGTTGTTTTCCTGCAACAACATGGAAAAGAGCATGCATGTGATATGTCAACAAGAAGAAGGAAAAAAAAACATTTAAGTTCGAATCATATGGAGAAGTTATCATGTTCCAAATTGCCGTCATTATCATTAGGGCTAATAGATGTAAGGCTGGAACTCAATGCTTTTGTGTTGCTAAGACGGTTGTTGTGTCGGATGTCACCTTCCGCAGATAGGATACCTTATCCAGTTCATTTATCTAAGCCCATGCTATTGTGCTGGAAACTCAATCATCTTTCTTCATCTACTATTTCTTTTTTTAATTCAAGTACTTGTATCTTCATTCATCTCGATGTTTTTGCCAAATATTCATGAATTCATTATTTCATAATGTTTGTGATAGCTTACAAATTGAACCAGAATCGCTATATTGTTCTGTTGCACGGTGCTAATTCGATAGCTTTTATTTATATCATTCATAGTAGGATCCACTCTCGGGTCAAGGGCGAATTTCGAGAGGATTTCAACTAAAAAACTGGAAAGAGCGAAAATTAACAAGTTTTGTAAAATTCAACAAATAATTTATTTCCCTGGAATAGAAAGTGAAAATGTAAAAAGAACTTACAGTTCTAAATCCCACATAATCTTAAAAGCTCAATTACAAGTCTAAAAGTGTAGAGTATTCAGAATGGATTTCAGCGTTGTTCCGAATGAATTCCAATTTTGAAAGTACTGATGAATAAGTAGCCTGGAATCTTGTTGATGTGCTAACAGTCTTGATGTATCACAACCATATAATCCAAAATGTTTCTAAATAAATTCACAATAATCCCAAGACACTGATTTAATCCGAGAGTATTCTCGAGCAAATTGTAATTCCAGCAAATAATTTCAATAAACAAATCCTTTCAATTATTAACTGAATACTAAAACATATTCATCTAAAGAACGATGTTAAGATAGGTGTGTGTGTGTGTGTGTGTGTGTGTTTTATTTTTAATGTAGCTTTAATAATTTTTCACATTTATTGCAGACATGTAGCATGATGTCCCATCCAGTCACATTATCCTGACACCAGGCCAACCAGTCCCAACACTAACCTCTTGATGCTGAGCTCCAAGCGAGGCACCTGTTATTACCATTTTTATAAGTCTTTGTTATGACTCGACCAGGGATAGAACCCACGACCTCCCTCATCCGAGGCGGACGCTCTAACCATTTAGGCCACCGAAGTGGTTATGTTAATATAGGAATGTGTAGTTCTAATATAAACAACACTAATATAAAAACTTAAGTCACAGTAAGAGGACCAGGATGAGTTTCATCTTATTGGAAACTTCCATCAAACTGTAAACAAATATAAAGATTTCAATTTGTTCTTGTGTTACGCATCGGCTCGTTCAAAGTAGCATAAAAGAAAGAGCAAAGTTCTTGATTCAAGCAAACGCAGAATTTTCTGCAGCGACTTAATTGACAAATCTAAGCAAAGTTTATGATTAAAAAGTTGTTGTACAGAATCATTTTAGACGTTTACTTCTTTCTGTGTACTAAAACAAACGTACCGTGTACATATGAACATGTGCATTTAAAGCGTCATGTGATTCAAATATAATTGCATAACTTTAATATATTCACACATTTAAACTGATTTTATAATCATAAAATCTTTATTTTTATTATTATGGTAAATAAAACAATTTTAGGAGTAGTGGCTGTAACACCACCACTAATAATAATAATAATAATAATAATAATAATAATAATAATAATAATAATAATAATAATAATAATAATAATAATAATAATAATAATAATTACAAATAATGATACTGATTACATATTGTTAAAAGTTTGTTACAAATTTTTACGAGACCGTCTCATACATAACCGATGTTCAGACTAAGAATAAACAAACTGTTTAAAAAAACTCATGCAGAAAACTTTCGTATAACTAATAATATTCATGTTTATTTATATTATTGTAATTAAATACTTCCAATATTCTGTACTCATTTCCACTCTGGTTTTCATTTAATTTGGTCATACCAATACTTTGAATTTTTAAACATTTTTGATACAGAAATATCCTTTTGACACATAAAAGTCTTTGTGATACAGATGGTACAACATATTGAAACATTTTGTATCAAAAAATATGCGATATTGTAAACCATCAAACAATCAGACATAAACGAAACCAAGTTGGAAAAAAAGAAGAAAAATGGACGATCTAAGTGACACCCTTTAAGACATCAATCCCTTCTGGGGTTATTTCAAGCATACTGCATCAATACTACAAGGTAGCAGAGACTCTTTCCTTTAAATAAAAGTATTTAATCGTTATCAGCCGAAACATTATTAGAATTATATTGCAGGAATTGAATCTGTCAGAGCAGTATGTACTGACTGCAATGGGTGTCCTTAGAGGTATATAATATAAATATTAAAAAGAAGATTTTATATATCTACTGTAAGAAAGAATGTAAATGTCCAGTAATAATATCCATGTCACTTACTTTCCGCACTCCATCAGTTTTCGTCTTTTCAAAACCATTTAATTATTCCTTGAATTTTTTTCTCTCTATCCATTGTTGACATTATCATCGTCGTAGTCATCATTATCATCACAATTTTTGATTCTATAAGTTTTTCTTCATTAGTATAACACAATGGATGTTGCATCATAGACTATACAAAGTCAGAGTGCAACAAGTGCTTTGCAACTTTTAAACGTCATTTTATACCATGGGAGGCGTAAGTTGTCATTAACCTTTCGACTGTCAGCTATAATATGTAAACTAACCCAAATTTTTTGAAGGTCAGATCAAAGGTTGCATATGCAAGATTTGTCTATTTAACTTACTGGTTACTGCAAATGTCGAAACCGACTTTCATTTTCTAAATATACAAGAATTTACTTAAGCAGAGAAATATATTTATGTTAAAATACCTGCGATGTATCTGTCTGAACAACACTTTCATGTCGTCCCCTAAATCATGGCTGTGGAAATTTGAATATAAATCAACCAGGAAGGTAATTACTAATAATAGTGGTGTAGCACAATATTCTGCCATCCCTCCCTTTCCCGGAAAATATGGTTATTCTGGGTTTCTATCCCAATCAAGTTGCTTGGGCTGTTGCTAAGCTAATAACCTAATCCTTGGGCTGTTGCTACTCCAATGACTAGTCCTTGGGCTGTTGCTACTCCAATGACTAGCCCTAGCGCTGTTGCTACTCCAATGACTAGTCCTTGGACTGTTGCTACTCCAGTGACTAGTCCTTGGGCTGTTGCTACTCCAATGACTAGTCCATGGGTTGTTGCTACTCCAATGACTAGCCCTTGGGCTGTTGCTACTCCAATAACAAGTCATTGGGCTGTTGCTTCTCTAATGACTAGTCCTTGGACTGTTGCTACTTCAATGACTATTCCTTGGGCTGTTGCTACTCCAATGACTAGTTCTTGGGCTGTTGCTACTCCAATGACTAGTTCTTGGGCTGCTGCTACTTCAATGACTAGTCCTTGGGCTGTTGCTACACCAATGACTAGTCCTTGGGCTGTTGCAACTCCAATGACTATTCCTTGGACTGTTGCTACTCTAATGACTAGTCCTTGGGCTCTTGCTACTCCAATGACTTGTCCTTGGGCTGTTGCTACTCCAATGACTAGTCATTGGGCTGTTGCTACTCCAGTGACTAGTCATTGGGCTGTTGCTACTCCATTGACTAGGTGAAGTGTTTAAGAGCAAATGCACATAGTGTTGGACATGGCGTTTGTGGTATTAATTGTAAGGTCCTTGTATTCATGGTTTTGGTATAGTTTCTGTATCTGTGTGTGTGTTTGTGTGTGTGTGTGTGTGTGTGTGTGAGAGAGAGAGAGAGAGAGAGAGAGAGAGAGAGAGAGAGAGAGAGAGAGAGAGAGAGAGAGAGAGAGAGAGAGAGAGAGAGAGAGAGAGAGAGAGAGAGAGAGTAGCTGAGCAGGTGTAACTGTTTGAACAGGTAGACTTAGATATTTAAAAGAAATTCCAAAAGTGGGAAAATTCGTGTAAAAAGTTTTTAAACATGTTAATTAAATGGAGAGAGAGAGAGAGAGAGAGAGAGAGAGAGAGAGAGAGAGAGAGAGAGAGAGAGAGAGAGAGAACTAAATCAATTAAACTTTATTGTTCTTTAATCCATTAATAAATAAATAAAAATGCATCAATATTTATAACATTTCCTGAATATTTTGGTCACATATTTTTAACTCTGTATTTATAAAGTGCAACGACACTCAGTTGTTTATTTATAGTCTGTCACTTATAATGCACATATTCATCAAGATATCAATGACCCGATGTAGCTCAGTTGTTTGAATGCTAGAAATGCAACCAAAAATGTGCGGATTCTTCGGATTAAAACAATTTACTCCATTGCATTATCACTAAGTAACGTACTTGTCTTGCTGTGCTGTAAATCTTCAAACGAAAACAATCATCTGGGTATTAGGATACAGCTAATTGTTGAACATGTGACTGGCATTTGACAAACTTAAACAGTCAATTTCTATAGTACATTTTGGTAGGATTTTATTGTCTTTCAGTAAATTCTGGTTTTGAAACAATCCTTAGTATTGTATTGTTTAGCACGGACGGAGTTTTCACAAGATATTTAGTGTTCAAGAGATGCGATACATATACAGCTGGTTTCGTGGTATCAATTGTATTACCCATGTGGGCAGAGCTTAAGGTGTATGGAACATCTTATTAAGAAATAAACAACATAACTAGCTG